>JBBPBP010009777.1:63632690-63644941 GCA_037974735.1 Cicer chorassanicum | reverse complement strand
TTAAATACAAAATTTGTTTTATATATATATATATATATATAAAATGTAACATAAATTCTATATTTTTAATATATATATAAAAAAACAATAAACACTTAATAGATATAATATTAAATTGTCATTATTTTTTTAGAAAAAGTTAGAGTGAAGAGATAATACTCTAGGGATATTAGATTTGTCATTGAACTTCCAAGGAAAACTAGTTTACATCAATTGAATATGAGTTTCATTTTCTCCATTTAATATAATTAAATGCCATAAAATGTTATTTTAAAATCCTCTGCTCTAAAAATAAATATCATTATCATACCTCTTTGAAAAATACACTTGTTTCTATGAGACAAGATTACGCAATGAATGACGTAAAAAACCAATCAATTAATAAAGAGAAGAATTACATTTAGCTAAATTACAAAATTAATTAATCAATTAAATATTTTTTGCTTAAAAGTCGAGAGCTTAGTAACAATAAGCCACATAGCATTTAACTGAGTTCACCGACCAATAGCATCCGCGTACTTCCACAACGAATCGTGAACCGTAGGGTCCACACATCAACGGTTACTTACCTCTCTTATTCATAAACCCTAGTCATATCGAAATCGAAAAAACACTCCATTTTCAAATTTCGAACTTGGCGCTCTCTCCTCTTTCACAATCCTCCGATCAGAAACATGGGTGGCGCTCACAGTCGCGACGGATTGCTTGAAAGTTCCGATTCCGAACAAGAAGAAGAAGAAAACGAACAAATCTACGAAGACGCGAGTGAAGGAGATTCAGAAAAAAGAGTCAAAACTCCGTCATCGCTTGATGACGTTGAAGCCAAACTTAAAGCCCTTAAGCTCAAATACTCTTCCAACAATCATAACGCTAACGTTAAAAACGCCGTTAAGCTTTACCTTCATATCGGTGGAAATTCCCCTGCCGCTAAATGGGTAATTTCAGAGAAATTCATTACTTACTCTTTCGTTAAAACTCGCCGTGTAGACGGAGATGATGACGACGATGAAGAGGACGACGAAGAGGATGATGAAGTTAGACAAGGATTTTGGATCTTGAAAATTGGTTCGAAAATTCGATCCAAAGTTGGTCCAGATATGCAATTGAAAACCCTAGCCGATCAGCGTCGTGTTGATTTCGTCGCTAAAGGTGTTTGGGCTTTGAAATTTTTTACTGAACAGGATTACAATGCTTTTTTGGTGCAATTTCAGAATTGTACGTTTGAGAATACGCATGGATTTGAAGCTACTGATGAGAACAAGCTTAAGATTTATGGTAAGGATTTTATTGTTTGGGCGAAACCAGAAGCTGCTGATGATTCTATGTGGGAAGATGCGGATGATAGCTTCTCGAAGAGTCCTGGTTCGGCTACTCCGGTTCGAGCGAATCAGGATTTGAAGGAAGAGTTTGAAGAAGCTGCAAATGGTGGAATTCAGAGTCTGGCGCTTGGTGCTTTGGATAACAGTTTCTTGGTTAGTGACAATGGTATTCAGGTAGTGAAGAATTTTGCGCATGGGATTCAAGGAAAAGGTGCTTTTGTTAACTTCGGTGGTGGTGGTTCGTCTTCATCGAATTTGGTGCATTCAACCCCGAAGAAAACGCTTCTCATGAAAGCTGAAACAAACATGCTTCTGATGAGTCCATTGGCTGAAGGTAAACTTCATTCAACAGGGCTTCACCAGCTTGATATTGAGACTGGTAAGGTAGTGACAGAATGGAGATTTGGTAAGGATGGCACCGAGATTACAATGAGAGATATTACTAATGATAGTAAAGGTTCTCAATTGGATCCTGTGGGTTCAACTTTTCTTGGATTGGATGATAACAGGCTCTGTAGATGGGATATGCGTGACCGTCATGGAATAGTTCAGAATCTTGCTGATTCTAACAGTAATATGAATACACCTGTGTTGAATTGGGCACAGGGTCATCAATTCTCCAGAGGAACAAACTTTCAATGCTTTGCTACAACTGGTGATGGTTCTGTTGTTGTTGGTTCTTTGGATGGGAAGATTCGGCTGTATTCGATCAACTCTATGAGGATGGCGAAAACGGCTTTTCCTGGACTTGGTTCGCCGGTTACTCACGTGGATGTTACTTTTGATGGCAAGTGGATCGTGGGCACAACTGATACTTATTTGGTTGTTATTTGTACTGTCTTTACTGATAAAGATGGAAAAACTAAAAATGGTTTTGCTGGACGAATGGGGAATAGGATTGCTGCTCCACGGTTGCTGAAGCTGACACCTCTTGATTCTCATCTAGCCGGTGTCAATAACAAATTCCATAATGCACAGTTTTCGTGGGTGAGTATATAATTTCTGAATGCTTGTTTAGTATTGTTTAAACTGTTGTATTGCAAATTAAGAATGATGGCATCATCTGTTGAAGTAAATTATCATGATCATGGGCATCAACTGTTTTTTTTCCCCCTTAAATGCTCTTTAATATCTTGTGTGTTACTTATGTGTTACTTGCGCATTGCAATATGAGGAGATATTAGCACATAAATAGCATTGTAAATAGATACATTTATTATTGATAACTTTGGGTAACGTCTCCAGGAGATGGGTAGTCTATACTTCCACCTAATAAAAACTTCACCTCTTGTTTTCTATAACTTGCTGCTATATGCTACATTTCTTTGTGTATACTGAACCATTGCTCTTGAATTGAATCTGTTGGCCAAAAACTTCATCTTGCATCGATAGAATTGGACCAGAAATTGCTGAACAGTATTGCATTATTATTGCTGAAATTCTGCTCTTGATAAATTGGTAATATTCAGAAGTTTGTACAAAATAGTAGAACCTCTCTTCCTCGCAACAGAACGGAAAAGAAAATACAGATATCCGAGAGTTTTGGAGAGGCCTGGGATCCCCTACCAATTCCTTTGGAGAGGCCTGGACTCCCCTACCAATTCCTTCTCACATTAATATCTACTTTTCTGCTTTTCTTCCCTCCCTCTTAAACTGAACCCTTCATTTCTTCTGTCCCCTCTACCACATGTAGGTTGTTACATAAGCCACTTTTCGCACCTTGCTTACAAAGGACTTCAATCACCCTTCCCTACTATACCGTCTTCTTTTCCTAAAATATAGGGCAGCTAACCTTTCTTCATTGAATGGAAACTTTCTTCATTGGGTCTCTTTGAAAGGAAAATTTATCTGTTTGCATCTCATTTGAATAGTCTCTTGACTCTCTTCTATATGTTTTTTTTATTCAATCTATGTATGTTCTTTACATCTGGTAAGAGTATATCTGATCTCAAGATAGAGAATTCATAACATTGAGTGTGTTATTGTTTATTGGTTTTCTAGTGAATGTCATGTTTGCTGTTGCTGAAAACAGAGATTGTAGTAGTCTTGCATGGTGTTTTTCCTGCAGTTACATTTTGGTCGTTCTGTACCCACATCTGCCGAGAAATGACTTTTTTGGTTTTTGTTGCACCTTTTCCATTTTTGTGAAAATACATTTTTGTTTATGATTTCATTTTCTTGGTTGCTTAGGTGACAGAGAATGGGAGGCAGGAGCGACATATAGTAGCTACAGTGGGGAAGTTCAGTGTGATCTGGAACTTTCAACAAGTCAAGGATGGTTCTCATGAGTGCTACCGTAGCCAACAGGGTCTAAAGAGCTGCTACTGCTACAAGATAGTCCTCAGGGATGATTCCATCGTTGAGAGCCGATTTATGCATGACAAGTTTGCAGTCACTGATTCTCCTGAGGCTCCATTGGTAATAGCTACCCCAATGAAAGTTAGCTCATTCAGCATGTCCAACAGGCGATGATAATTTGGGTCACAGCCATTGACCTAATTGTTAGCTATTTTAGCTTAATTAATGACATTTCAGATGTTTTATTTTTAAACTTTTCATTGTATGTAGGAAGTTTAAGGTGTAGTTGATGGGGAATTCAAATCAGCTATGGATGTTAAATTGTACTAGCATATTCTATTTTGCTTTAAGCTAATGCTCGTTAGTCCCAGGATTCTACTTTTTCTTTTAATTACTTTTTTTCATTTTCTGTATTACCAATCCCTAGTTGAGCACTGTGGTGGTAAGGGCCTTCTCAGTCTGAAGTCTCCACTCTCCACCTTTTATTTGTGCTTAGGCTTTTAAGCTACTATATGAATATGAATTTTAAAAGGTATGCAAAAGGTATAAGATATCTCAGAAAGTACAAATTCGTTTATTTTTCTAATACGGAGACCATAAAGTTCTGATTTCTAGAGTAGCACTAGTGAATCTGCTGTTTCTAGATTGAAGAAAATGGTTACTACATGTGGAGGTTTAGAAGCGAACGTTTATCAATTATCATCCAACTATCTGATCTCATTGGATAAGTGGGCCCATGTTATTTTCTTTCTTTCTTTTCCTGTGAACTAAAACAATGTAAATAATATACATGTGGTTGTGAAATTAGCAATTTTGAACCCTTGTTCTGTCATCCTCGGATAGGTGCAGGCAAACAGAAAAACAATGGTTTCAACAATAGGAAGAAGCTTTAATTTTCAGCCATGCTTTTTATTCAATAGCAAGATCATCAATAAATCTTTAACAGCAAGAGGACACTCCTGGCTCCGGCCAGCTGCTGCAGGGGTAGGAGCCACCCCACCTGATAGGCGAATTCGTGCAGCAGCGGAACAGCGACCCACATGGCTCCCAGGACTAGATCCCCCAACTTATCTTGATGGAACGTAAGCCCTTAAACCCTCTCTGCATTTTGGTTCTAATCTCATCTTCTAATGACGGCGCTTATAACATTAAGGGCAACCATTTTTCAGTCTGGCTGGAGATTATGGGTTCGACCCACTTGGGCTTGGAGAGGATCCGGAAAGCTTAAAGTGGTATGTGCAAGCTGAGTTGGTTCATGCTCGCTTTGCAATGCTTGGTGTCTTGGGAATTCTAGTCACGGATGTGAGTCACACAACTCTTAGCATAAATTTTTCGCATTTAATAATGCCGGTAAAATTAAAAATATTAAGAGAAGCTGTACAACCAGATGGACATTTCATCCTAAACTTGTTAGCAATCTGTGCAGCTACTTCGTGTTGCAGGAGTTAGTAAGATACCGGTTTGGTTTGAAGCTGGTGCAGTAAAATACGAGCTTGCGAACACAGGAACGCTCGTCATTGTTCAACTACTATTGATGGGGTAGAATTTCAGTCTGTTTCATAATTTCATTCTCCTTTATTAAATGTACGATTTCTTCACTTTCACTTGCACAGGTTTGCTGAAACAAAAAGGTACATGGATTTCATTAGTCCTGGATCTCAAGCTAAAGACGGTTCCTTCTTTGGATTGGAAGCTTCACTAGAAGGCTTAGAACCAGGGTATTTCCATTTCCAATAACATCACAAACACGCGCATGCGCAAACACACTTTTGAATTTGATTCTGTGTTTTCTTTAACTATTGTAATACTAGTTGAGGTATATAATCTTGTTTTCAACAAATAGGTACCCTGGGGGTCCTCTGCTAAATCCTCTTGGCCTAGCTAGAGACATTAAAAGTGCTCATGACTGGAAGCTTAAAGAGATCAAGAACGGTATCCTTTTTCAGTTTTTCGTTCATTGTCGATTAATATAGTGTTCCAAAGACTGTTTTCATAGTTGTAAATATTCTGGTTACAGGGCGACTTGCAATGGTGGCAATACTTGGCATCTTTATACAAGCTTCAGTGACACATGTTGGACCAATCGATAACCTTGTGGAGCATCTCTCAAATCCATGGCATAAAACTATTATTCAGACCCTTGCAAGTTCTAGTTCTTAGTTTTTTAGAAGTACCTGTATTAGTTTTATGGAACTTGGACTTGATTCATAAAACCAAATTATTTCTTTCAGCTTTGGGAAATGACCTTAAAGTGTTTTCCCTTTATATAACGTCTTAAAGCAACTCATGACAAGTTTTACCCCAAAAGACATTTCTACTGAACTATTTTTCATTTTTTCCACAATTACTAGGATAACATTCTTATAATGCAGTGTAAGTTAATTAAGGTCATGAAAGTAGATTATCAGATTGTTAGATTGAATTTCCAAAATTAATATTTATTGTTGAATAAGAACAAGGCAATTCAAACAGTAAAATGGATAAATCTGTCATTGACAACTCATTAAAGCAGCAGCATCAAATGATCCATTACAGCAAACCTGCCAGAAACCAGTTTTAAAAATTTGATCCGGGCATGAGTACACTATGAGCTTTGAAATGTCCTGCACATCCCTTAAGGGCACAGGATATGAAGGATGCTCTAGGTAAATAAATTATCTAAGAGATCTATGACTTTAGCCTTTATGTTGTATACTTCATGCATCAAAACAATAAGTTCCCTAACTAATTACTATATACTAACATTCGCCTATCAAAAAATAAAAATTCCACAATAGTCTCACCTTTTGAAATGTGACTGGGAGCCATTTAGAAACTTCTTCCTAGTGCCTCAAATATAATGAGTTTCGAATATGCAACATACCATGCCATTCAAAGTGCCTCAAATCACAAACTAGAATTTTTTTTTTTGTCCTTTCATTCAATCGAATCTCAAAACAAATCTTTACAGAAGCCAAGGGTTCAATATATCTGAAGACTATACACAATACAAAATCATCTTATTCTATCTTTTCCCAAGTCCCAACATAGATGAACTTAATTTTACGTCCTCATAAAACAGAGCAGACAACACTATCTCATCCATCAAGTGAGAGTATAATCCAATCAAACCATATACAAAGCGATAACCTTGAACCGGTTCAATACAGCTTTGCGTAGTCCAGCATTTCAAGTCACTGCGAGATCTCCAAAAGATGGAGGTAAGATAACTGTAGAATAAATATGCCTAAAATATCAATTTGGGATTACCCTGACTTGGTTGAATGTGTTTTTCTTCTAGCAAAGAACATCAAAACCCGCGGGAACAACGCTTTCTTCTTCTTTTTTCCACGTCTTGATTCTGGTGATGATCCACTTTCATCGGTTTCAGCATGCATATAAGTCTTTGGACTTGACATGTAATGTGCAGGATTAGCTGCATCACAAGACCGGTCAAAATTATTTGCTTCCTTACTCCCCTCAAAACTACCCCTAGGGCTTCTATTCTGGCTAACCACTCCTTGGCCAGACTCACCAGCCTTTCTCCGTTGTTCATTTTCAGCTCTCCACCTTCTAAGTTCTTGTTCTACACCTAATTTACCTTCCTTTGCCTTCTCAGCTTTTTCCATTGCAATCTTCAAGGATTCCCTTCTAGCAGCTATCTCTCTATTCACTTCATCTAATCTCTCGAAGGATTTCAACTCAGACTCCTTAGCTATCTCAACATCAGAATTAGCAGCTGCCACCCTCATATTGGCTCGCTCTTCTGCCTCGTGAGCTCGTTTGCTAAGCTCATAGTACTCATCCAAAGAAAGTGTTACTCCACTGGAAGGGTCCACTTCATTTTTGCTTCTATTAAATTCACTCTCTTGCAATGCTTTAATTGCTGCTATTGCCAGCTTTTCAGAAGCCTTGGCAGCCTCTATCTCCTTTTGAGCTGCAAGTAACCTGCTTTCCAAAGTACTTACTCCAGCCTTTGCTTGCTCTGCTTCTGCCTTTACTTTCTGCAGCTCTTCACGAGCTGCTTGAGCAAGCAAATTAGCCTGATTAGCCTCTTCAGCTGTTAGTTGTAGCTGCTTTGGAAGTTCAGTTATTTTCTCTTTGGCTTCTTTCTCCTTCATCTGAACCAAAGCTATTTCTGATTTAGTCTTGTCTAACTCAGCTTCTAGAGATGCAACTGCAATTGAGGCCATTCCCTCTCTTTGCCTGATAGAGGCAAGAGTTGATTTTTCTTGTTCCAGTTCTGATTTTAAAGATGTAGCCGCTAGCTTCAAGCAACTAACCTCGGCATTTGCTTTCTCTATGTTAAGTTTTACTTCCTCAAGTTCCTTTCTGGCTGATGCGACGACTGCTTGTATTTCAGCGTGTGTCTTCTTTTCTGAGTCTTCTAGGCCTCCTTGTGAGAGTTCTTCATCAGCTTCTTTCTTTAACTTTGATTCCATATAAGCAGTTAAGTTAGCTTTCAAATCAAGAAGCAAACCAGAGGCTGTTTCCAGTTTAGATTTGAGATCCTTTGCAGACAACATTTGCTCATTGATTCTCTGGAGCTCTTCTTCTGCCTGTTTAATTTCCTTCTCCCAATTGAGAGAATCTTGATCTCTCGCCATGACTATTCCTATTCTTTGCTCCTCTGCTTCCAAGTGTGCGGCATGAGCAGTCTCCAATGACTCTTTTGTGGCAATTAGTTCAATAGTTAAATCTTCCACTGACTTCTCGACTTCCTTGGATGCTGAAACAGCCTCCTCGGCTTTCCTAATAGCTTCATCTCTATCAGTCACTAAGGAAGCATATTCCTTGTGCAATGCTTCCAACTCCTCTTTCACAGCTGCTAAATCTGAAACAGCTGCTGAATACCTAGCTTTAGCAACCTCAAGTTGTGCCTTGGCTGCAACACTAGATTCATCTGCAATACCTTGCTCCATCTCTTCCACTCTGAGCTTTGCAAGTTCCGAGTCCTGTCTTGCCTGATGCTCTTCCGTTTGTGCCCTCTCTAGGTTCAGCTTTAACTCTTCTATAAGTCTCTTTGTGCTGTCCAGCTCCTTTAGTACTTGAACTTTTGTCTGTTCAGCAGCCTCCGCTTGTTTTCTGTATTCTGGGATATCCTCATTTGCTTTATCAAGTTCCTGCTCTACTAGAGTGCGCCTCTGTACATCCGGAAAGAAAAAAAAAACTTAAGTTTGCTATATAGTTCAAGCAGAAAAAACATGCAAAGTCAAAGTGGAAATAATTTATCCTCTGAATGTTTTGTTAAGCAAGGAAAAATCATACAGTTCATAGTTCCCTTGTATTTTACAATTAGTATCTCCAAAAGAACTTTAGCATGCTTAAAGCTCAAAACACATCAGAGCTTCATAATTCCAACTTAATATGATGTAAGTATGTAAACACCTACTGACCCTGACACTTATATCCCAAAATAACATGTATGGTACTCTGATTTCATAGATTTGAGATATAGTATCCACCTTGCTGCTTCTTGAAAAAGTTGATAGAAAAATACTTGTACAAGAAAATGCCAGGATAACTAATTTGACACATAGGGTGTATGTCAACAAAACTTTATTGATATGCTACATAAATTGCATGGATGGAATCTACAGCAAATAACATTGTCAAATTTCTGTTATATGTGTGCATGCCTTGTAATGTATGATTAGCCCTATAAGGTGACTTTGGTTGGAAGATAACTTAACATAATTATTATCAACATCAACATGCAAACACCCACCAAAGCAACCCTGTTAACCTTTAAGTGTGGTAATTGTAGCTTTACCAACTGCAACTGCCATTGAAAATCAAATTTATACTGAAGAGTATTGCTCTTTTTTTCTCCACCATAACAACATTTACCTCGTGCATATCTTTTAATAGATATTGTATAAGCTTTAAGAAGCGACCACAATAGTCAACATAATTCTTTCCTTGAAAAGAAATGAGAGTAATAGGATTTGAAATTTTGTGCAAGAGGTATGAAGAAGGTAAATTGAGAATAATGGTCACACATATAAGATGAAGAAAAATGCAAGACAGATATACCTCCACAGTCTGGATTCTATGAGCCTTCCAATCAACAATTCCTCCAAATTTAGATACGGCTTCCTTAACAGATTCAAATGGAGGTGTGGTATCAATAAGGCCTTTTTTTACATCAACCAGCTTAGTTTGAGTGGATGAGTCAATTGCTCCAACAGCCATCTTTACTTCATTGTGATAATTTTGAAAATCTTTTGTTTCTGATGAGGAAGCCGAAAGTCTAATCTCATTATCAGCAGCGACATTAGTAACACCGTCTTGCAATTCATACCTGTCAGAGATATCTTCAGTAGCACCTAGTTCAGAGTCTTCAACCAAAGTTAGCTGCCCGATTCTTTCTGTTACATCCATCATATCGTTTAGAATTGAAGCTGAATCATCTACAGGAACATCCTCATCTTGTATTATAGTGTGACCATCAGAAGAATTTATTAACACTGATAATTCAGGGAACTCGTTCACTGTCAAGTGAGAGCCAGACTCCTCTTTTCCATTGCTAAGTGCAATTGGGATTTCTGGGGAAGATTGATTATATGGGTTTATCACTTCAGTATTTTCTTCAAAGGGTTCTGTCAGTGGTGCCTCGGTAATTTTGGTAGAGCACTCAGAGAATAGCTTGTCTTCAACATGTTCTGCCATTGGTGTCTCTTGAGTACTATTTGGAGAGGATTCAGAGGGTAGCTTGTCTTCAACCTGTTCTGCATTATGTGTCTCTTCATTAATTTTTGAAGAGGATTCAGAGGGCAACATGTCTTCATCATGTTCTGCCAGTGGTGTCTCTTCAGCAATTTTTGTAGAGTCAGAGGGCAAATTGTCTTGAACATCCTCCATTATAAGGAGGTCTCAGGCGTGCTAACAGCTGCTAAACTCTAAACAACAATTAATAATGAAAATCAGTTGAATATAAAAAACCAAAACCAAGAGAATTACAGCCACATTAGGCTTTTCAGAAATACAATCAGAATTAAATTAAAAATTACAATGTACAAGTTTCAAATTTTAGAGGGATGGCTGCTCCTAGGAAGAAGACACAAATTGAGAATTAAATTGTATATACTACAAGTTAGGTATTTTTCTTTCACAAACATTGCTTCTATTTGGAAGTTAAATGAAATTATTTTGAGGTGTAAGCCAATGGTCTGAGACCATGCTGTTTCCAAAGTTTTCAGTATTTGGAGGATAAACAGAGACTTTTTATGGATAAAATTCTAATTTCACAAATAGATTAACTCAAAGCCGAATGTGAGTGGCTAACAGGTATGAAATATAGCATTCTAAAGTTGATAGATGATTCGAGCTTTAAATTGTGGTCCGCTTCTTGGACACAAAGTCAAGGAATTTAGGACCTCGGTGACCACATCACATCCACAATTAGGATTGCATAAGTCATAAGGAAACCATGTTGGTGATAGTAATTTAAAACCTTTGACAAATATAGAGATCTGGTTACAAAAGCTCTTTTTTCTCTAAGTTCCAACCACAAATAACTGCACTTATAAAGTGATTTAATTATTACAGTTCATGATTATTGATCTAAAGAAATAAAGGTCATACATGAAACCTCACAGGTCTTCTCTCTTAATACACACTCTCGTATTGAAATTGAAATGCATAATAAATCAGCAAAATTAAAAATTGGTAATTTAAATAATAAAAACTGCAATAGAAAATAAACACCGCATATTTCTATTTCGAAACCCAGAATTAACTTTTCCATTTTCTTCTACAAAAAAATTAAACCCATAACATAACACTACACTACACAATCTGAATTATATAGTGGCTAACCTTTTTGAAAACAAACAGCTTCAATCTTTAAGGATACTATGCTGCTGTTGGCTGCTCAGAAAATACATCAATGGAAGAAGAACAAAAAACAAAGGATATTCACAAGCTCTGTTTCCTTTCCCTAAAAAACAAAGCAAGTAAAACAAAAACATGTCATATCAAGCTTCAGTTTTTATTGATATGATCATAAACAAATGGAATTGAATGATAAAAATGGAAGAAGAAAATAGAAAGAGCGTTGAAAGAGGAAAAGGAAAAAAAATACCTGATTAGGAATAATTAGGAATAAGATTAAGGGGAAAATTGAAAGAAGGGATTTGATTGATAGTAATTGTGTCTAGAAAATTAGAGGTAGAAATTAAAATTAGGGTGTAATGAAGGTGGAAAAAGATTGTAGCTAAAATTAGTATTAGTAGACAGAAAAAGACGGAGAAAGAAAGATACAGAGTTAGTGGAGCCTACCTCACTCATCACACGCAAATTAGATCTATCTCTTCTCTTCTATTACTACTTAACCCTCTTTCTCTCTTAAATCAAATCTTTATTTCCTTCAATCATGCTCATTATTTTACGATTTTAGACTAGTACTAGTTTAATAATTTCGATAATATCAACACTTTAACTTGTCTAATAAATAATTACATTCTTTTTACACTAAAAACAGTAACTATATATTTTTCCTTTTCTTTCAAAAAAATGTATATTTTTCGTTTAAAACATCTCTTGCTAAAAGAAGCAAAATCAATTAGTAAGAAATCTGAATACAATAAGATTTAGATATGTTAATAAAAAATTAATTAAAAAAAATTATATATATATACACTCAGAATATAT
>JBBPBP010009777.1:63613075-63623312 GCA_037974735.1 Cicer chorassanicum | reverse complement strand
TAAAATTTCATAGTAATAGTTTTTTTTTTGGAGTGAATTTGAAAGTCAAATTAATCTAATTTGGATAGATTGATCCGTTGAAATATCAAAATTTACTTTTTCTTAATCCATTGTTAATTAATTAGTTAGATTGAATCATTGAAGGATCAAAATTATAATTTCCGCGTAATTTGTAGTGTCATAAGATTATATTTAATTGTTGGTTCATTGAAATTAGAATCTCTAAGTCATAGTTAGTCCAATTAACTTAGATTAAATTTTAATTAACTTTATATATATATATATATATATATATATATATTATATTTTAGTTTTTTTACGACTTTTAAATAAAATAAATAAGTTTATAATGATATATTTTTTAAATAAAATATAATTAATTAATATTAACTTTTAATTAATTAATACTCTTTCAGTTTCTACCCGTGTTTGGAAAACAAATTGTTGGTCTACTAAGTTAAAGTGCTAGGTTAGTGGATATTTGATTGAACTGGTGGGGCACTAATTGAATTGACAATTGTTGACATGATTAATATTTAAAACCTTTTAGAATCAAAATATAATAAATTATTTATATTTATAAAGTTACTTAAAAAAAAATAATGCATGAGTTAACTTAATTGCATACAGTTGATTATTTCTTAACTTGCATCAATTGATTATTTCTTAACTTGATTGTATATCTATAACTGGCATATAATAAAACATAGTCAAGTAGTTACATGATATAATATTGACTTTGATTTCGTATTGTAAATATTGTTATTCAGTAAATCAATATTAACATTTGCTATTTGTTTTATGAATTTAATTTATATGCGAAGATAATATATATACATTTGCATTGTAAGTTAGTCACAATCGTCGAATCAATAAAAATATTTAATTTTTATTTTGATTATTTCTAAAATCACAAACATGATTGGTTGTGATAAGTACAATATAAAATTTGTTACAGTGACAAATTAAACTCTTTGTTTCATTTATAATAAGACATATTATTTTCATATATATATTCTGAAAATCGGTACATTTATAAAATTATTTAGATTTGCTATAATATTAATCCTAATTTATGAAATATATACATGTTCAAACAATTAAAATGAAAGTAATACTACTAGAAAGAAAACTAGAAATAAAAGAAATTATATAATATGTTTGTTTGAATGCAATTATTTAATTAACTAAATACAGAAAGCTAGCCTAATCATCCTGTCAACTAATATTATGATAAAATAATTTATTAATAATTATTTCATTTCAATATAAAATTAACTTACTCATAAAAACATTTGGTTTGATTTTTTATCTAAAAAAAGTAAAATTGGTTTTACCTAAACTAATATAGTTTTAAGATATAATCTTTTAATGAATTTGTTAATTATTTATATTCTATATTATTTGGTTTAACATGTAAAAAACTTTTTTTTTAGGCCAACATGTAAAAACTTATTACATTGAATAATATATAAATCCAAATAAATAAATAAATAAATAATTTAAAATAAACATGCATAATGTATTGTTCTGTGCATACCTTAACTGATTAGAAAAGATAATAAAGGAAGAAATAAGAAATGATAATGAGCATACTCTTTCTTTATGCTGGAAAAATGGAACCAAGGGGAGTCATTCAAGTACACATACATATACAATTATACACTCGAATGCAAAGGATTAGGACTTAACTACACACTAACAAAAATGGACCTGGTCTCATAGCATCAACCAGGAAAGAAGTTTCAGCCTGAGCTTCAATAAGAATTCTATCCAAAATTATGATTTTGGATATAAATCAATCCACAAACAGAAAAGGCCGTTTCCTGTATTAGCAAAAGATCATCATTATGGAGTTGCATGCACAATTGCACTAGCAGAACAGTGCAAATATGCATCACCATGACACAAGCACACGGTTTATGCTTTAATTTTCATGAAGAGAAATGTTGAATATATTATGCAAGATAAATACGGAGATAAAAAAAAATCTGATTGATCAAAGGAATTACTATTGTTAAAAATAGATTAAAAATTTATCAAATATCTAAGAACTACTAAAAATATGATTATGTAGACGTTAAAATGAATTTACCCATATTCTTTTAAGAGCTATACAGCCTGCACCCATCCATATCCAGGAGCAAGGTGATTGAGAGCCCAAAAAATGCCATAGGGCTCTTTCAAATATCAATTGCAGAAGGAGGTAGCTTCCAGTAATTCCATGAATTAAAATCCTCCTGTAAACAATGTTCAGCGAGATTAAGGGCAAAAATGTGTTGCATTAGAAACAAATCCACCAGAGTATCAAACTTGCATTCAAAACATGATAATGCAACCAGAATTTATATCACACAGTAGAAAAATATCATAAGATCCAACCATAGTAATCTCTCACAGCATGCTTTATTTTGAATATTAAATTATGGGAAGATCCCAATTATATACTTGGAACACAATCCCCCATGCTGACAATTATGAATAGAAAAATAAAAGTTAAGTTTATTAAATTAACCTAACCTGCTCAGAAGAGCTCGTTGGGGGGAACATTCCGTTCACGAGAGCATGCATCGAAGTATATGATTTTGTGTCAAGACTTCGGTTCACAACTATCTCTCCCTGCAAACTTAAAAATAAGAAAGGTTTGACAAATTTGTATTTCAGGAAATTTAGGCAAATTTTTTTTTTTGAAAAAGAAGAAGGATTTATTTACCCTGGGATTTATAATGAAGATTTTTCCTAAAGGGATTCCAACCTTAAGGTAACTGATTTCGTCGGTATCCCTATTTCCAAAACCAGCATAGAACGGATTGCAATCAGAAGGAAAAAGAGCCTTGATACCCTGGAGATATGAATATTCAAGTTAAATTTAATACCATGATGGTCATGCTGAAAAATGATTAAAACTTGCGGTGTAAATGAGTAGAACTATATTCATGAACTATTTAAATTCAACTAATCAAATACTAGATCAATCTAGTTTGTTTAGCTAAACAAACAAGCTCCTTTTGAAGTTTTAAGTGTTCATCTGTTGTCTACTTCCAAAATTATGCAGGTTCTGTTGAATGTGTTTATTCTGGACTATTTTAAAGAAATACTTTTTAGAAATCAATGATTCTCTTATTTTAATTTGTTTGGATAAATTTTACTACAGAATATACTAGAGAAAAAAAAAACTCTATTCAACTTTTTTTTAAGCTGTGATGAGTAGTTTCTCAAAATAATCACAGGCAATAGATGATTTTTTTTACACAACAGGCAATAGATGACAGAGAAAGTAAAAAGCGTGTTTTCAATATCTATGAGCAAACTCAGAATAACTTCTCCTTTATATAAAAGTTCTAAAAAGAAAACACTTTTTTTCACAACCATAAAATCACTTTCTTTTTAAGCTTAAACAAATATTGAAGTTAGCTTTGGGGCTTGGCTTTAATAGCTTGTGAATGGCTCATGTATGTAGTATGCATTACTTGGAAAGATGTAATTTTATTTATACATTTATCCGGAGAATTAACA
Source organism: Cicer chorassanicum (assembly GCA_037974735.1). NCBI lineage: Eukaryota > Viridiplantae > Streptophyta > Magnoliopsida > Fabales > Fabaceae > Cicer > Cicer chorassanicum. Next base: position 63,619,796 of record JBBPBP010009777.1, on the reverse strand, counting down.
TATCCTCTTAAGTTATATATCTACCTGTTACGTAAGTTCAATTTTAAAGAGTTATTTTACATTTTAAATGAGTGGCCATCACTCACACACAAGCACAGGCATTCACGTGGCACGTTATGGCGATATCAATATGTGGCAGATGGAAACTAACCTCTAAGCATGCAATTTTGAATTCATGAGGTACCCTCCTAATAACTGAAAATAGAAAGAAAAAGAAGTGTTATAGTCCAAAATATTATAAAGGTAAAGACCAGAGCATTTTACACACTCAGCCTTGATGAATGTCACAGTCTCACTGACATAGCAATTAAATGGCCAGTGAATCATATAAGAAAACTTCAAGATATTAGGTAACTAGTATGCTGTGCCTGTGCTATACATATTGATCACACCTCTAAAAAGTGGAGTCTAATATAGAAGAAAAGGAACAGTAGAAAGAAGCAGAAAACAAGGATAAGCAGACTTATACCTTCACGGTATAAAGAGGGAAAAAGTCCGTCAGGGGAAATAACAACAGGACCCTCTGGTAAAACTTTGCCATCCTGCAATATAAAAAATAAATATGAAATTATAATCGCATTCTCTCTCTCACATTGTTGATATTGACAACAGATTGCTAATTTTATGCATCACCTGTTTAAGATTCAGTAGGAATTGTCGTGTAATATAGGCCTGAGAAATTGAACGAGCACTGAGAAAAAGCAGTTGGTAGCCATTCTCCTGCAAATGTGAAATTGACAAGGAAAAAACAATGAAAAAAACATCCAACTGCACTGAAAAATGATCATAAAACAATTACTATAGACAGGGTACAGGTACCGTTTCCATGCTAAAACATCAAAGAGAATTAACAATTTTGTTGTTTTAACAGACACAACAACTAACTATTTGTGCTGAGCCTACCTAACAAAAAACTGCCGAATGATGCAATAATGTATGACCGGCGCATTTAGGAATTAACCACATTATCACATTGGAGTGTTTTCAAAACATATAAAGACATGGACAATATAAACAAACCTTGACAGCGGAGAATAAATGTGCAACACCAGTCTGTGACCAGTCAACACCAACCAAAGGCATGAACTGGCCAAGGACATCTGACCTGTGGGACATGAAACAAGAGAATTAAATTACAACAGAAGAGAGGTAGAAGACAGAGACTTCTAACAGGCAGAAGTGTATCAGGATGTTAAAAATGCTTGTAGAAAGAAGAAAATGAAGTTCCTGACAACTTCTATAATTTTACTTTTTGTTGTGCATCTTGTCTTACTTTACTGCTCACTCTTTATGCATTCCATTAAAAACAATCTTACTTAAACTTAAATAAGCCCACTTGACCTTTTATGTTCAAAACTGACCAAGGCATTACTACTACAGCCCATAAATCTTCTCATAAAATTATTACCGAAATGAAATTTACAATAATCATAATTATAAGGCATTCCTTTTAATGGCTTCCAAAATCAGTAAAGGGAATATCAAAGTCCAATAAGCAGCCCACACAAAACTTTTCTTCACTAGAAATCAAAATCTTGTATTTTGAAAAGATGAGTAATTTTAAGTGCTACTTCCCCTTCAATTTTTCTATTATTTAAAACTCAGCATTCAAGAGAATGATTTATGCACTAGGTAAAAAATATATGTATATTTACTAGACCACTAAAAATCAAATATGAAGGGAAACTCCAGAAAGGATGCCCCACATTCAACTATGACATGGGTGTTCTAATAATGTTTCCTTATTGTTCCTAGTGAAATATTTCACAAACAATCCATAATGATATTGAATATTAGATCTATACTCCAAGTTTCGTAGGTTTATACATGTACTGTGTTTACAATATATTTAAGGATGGCAAGAGCATGCTAATTTATATAAATCATATAACAGGAAGTAAACAAAAAGGTAACTAAAAGATAAAGTAAGAATAACTTGAAATAAGATTCATATGATTATTGAGGAGCAAACAACTGGGCATGCTGAACAAGCAGATGAACGTTGATTCATTAGCACTAAACAAAGTGGGAACAAGCTTGGGAGATCCATGTCTAAAGATTCTTCAAGCGATAAATAGATAAAAAAAAACAAGATCACTAGAGAATTTAAGCATTCAATGCCATAAAGGTATCATAATGTAGAAGATTACTGTTACACAGCACAACAATATATTGCAGCTATATTTTATTAGATAGAGGCATCAGAATGGCATATTTTGAACCGGGAATAAAAAACCCATTCAGCAATGAGATTGTAAAGGACAGTATTTTTAGATAGACACCAAAAATCTTCATTTGGTAAGTGATACCAAATGAACAATGAGAAAGAAAACTAATAAAAAGAATGAATATTAACCAGCATATTGTCAGATCGAGTTATCTATTTAGAAACGGTTTTAATTTTCACAAAGATATATCCTCACTTTGTAATTGTCCCATCCACATCTGAGATCACTATGCGATCATTCCATTTCCACAGATATATTTGAGCATCAACCTGTTAATCAAATCAAACGTAAAACATAAGAAATAATATTGGTTGAAAGATGCAAAATAAAGAAAAATACATAAAGGGGAAAGTAAACTTCAAGTTCTTAAGTTGCAGAAATTCATGGTTGCAGACCTGTTGTTTCCCCAACACGGTCGTAGAAAAGGTGAAGGTTACAATGTTCCTCCCTTCCTTCAGATTCAATGATGCTATCTGTTCAGAAGTTGGAGTTGTTACCCTAACCTTCTTTTTCATTAGATTAGGTTTGATATCAATTTTGTTCACATCTGTGAAAATCTTGGCATCATTTGGAATAGGCGGCAAAGATTCTCTAGATCCTGATCTGCTCAAGGAGAAAGGCCAAATTCTCCAATTTCCACCAGGTGAAGAGCTGCTTGTTGATGTACCTCCTGCATGATTTTTTTCCAACTTGGTCAACGGCTATGTTGCCGTTAAGTTTAATCATTTTTTTAAGTTCAAAAGACACCGTGCCTTAAATCAAATATTTGTTGACTTCCAAAAGATACCATGCCTAATTCCTAAATCCCAAGACAAATCTCCATAACAAGTACATTATCCCCTCAGGCCTAAAGAAATGAATTTCTCATCAAATCAGATTTTCAGCAAAAAGTGTTCTGTAAATTGTTGCATATATGATAAATCAGCAAAGCAACTACCTAAGACTTTATTCCCAGGAAGCATATTTCAAAGGTACAATAATGAGAAAATCCTCCCGTTTTGCTCTACAGAAATGAATTTCTTATCAAATCAGATTTTCAGCAAAAAGTGTTCTGTAAATTGTTGCATATATGATAAATCAGCAAAGCAACTACCTAAGGCTTTATTCCCAGGAAACATATTTCAAAGGTACAACAATGAGAAAATCCTTCCGAATCTTAAGTGGAAATTACTAACTGCTGCTGCACAATGTATAACAATAACAGTCTTTTTCACATAGAATACAGTATGCTCAGTATATATTAGATTGTTTCCAATTTAGATGACAAAAAACAAAGGAGACTTTACAATAGTAATTTTTACCGTTCTCTTACCAGGGGGAAGATTCAGAGGAGTACTTTTGAATTCACCGGAATCTTGGTAATCTGTGGCACCTGCCTGCTCATGTGATAACTGCTTTTCTTTGTACTCATCTAATTTAAAGCACTTCAAGCCATCTTTGCCAGGAAATGTTGAGTCCAGTGATTGACTTAAAGGATATCGAACAACATGTTGGCACATACTGTTACTTCCACAAGAAATATTTGGCAAGGATCCTGTTTGCTTCCCAACTTCCTCCCCAGCACCCTTATTTCTAGGAATAACTATGGGACAGGATGTCGCTCTTGAGTTTTCAATGCAATTCTCATAAGAAAGATTATCTTCTTTATCTATATATTCAGGGGTTAATGATCCCTCAAATTGATCATTCATTCCACTATCATCAAGGTCACTAAAAAGGAAATTCTGTTCATCTGAACTCGAGGACATTGATCTCCTTGATATTTCACTAGGTAAACGATCACCAAGAGAGTATGGTGGAGATGATATCATGTTAGTGTTATTCTCGCATAATTCTCGGTCACCCTGGCTGTTATAACTGGAATTGTTGGTAACACAATAGGATTCAACTTTCTCACTTGAACAATGTCCTATATCCAAATTGTTAGTTTGAGGTTTTGGAGATGTTGTTAGGTCTTCAACATCCTCCACGTCGTACATACTAGCATCAGAATCAGAAGAGTCCGTTTGCTGAGCCTTAGAATGAAACTCAAAGACCTCCACTACACCCGTATTCTTAGCAACTTCCTTAGTTTCCGTACCCTGAAGGAGAATTTTAACATATTGGTGTCAACCAAAACAGATTAGAGGTTTGCTTGATTAAAAGAATTCAGTTTCACTTACTTTTTCTAAACCGAAAACATTAATTAAATACTGCGACCAAGATTCTAAAATACATTTTGCGACATCAAGATTTTTTTATGTCTTTACGACTGCAATGTCAATGACAGTTATGCAACTCTTATTTAGCCTATGTTTGGTTACACATTTGCACCTCACAGAATCACATTTAAGTAAGTCAAACATGATTTAACCATAAATTGTTATGTTTGGCTTCCAGCTTAAGAATTAATTTCAGTCCAAAAATTACTTCTACCTAAAAGCAATATATCTAGCTTCTGCAGTGATATAAATTCGACTCTCAAATTTATTGACATATATACACACACAAAAGCAATTTTGGTCCAAATTATCCAAACATAAATTGATTTTTTATGAATGTATTCAAACATAAATCATTTACCTTGAGCTTATTTTCAACCAAAATCAATTTATAAAATCAATTCACTCAATGTAAATTTTCCTCAGTGCAAATCAAACATACACTTAAAACATCGGTTAGTACTACGAATTTACCTCAGATAAGAGTGAAGTTGCAACATGCAAGACTTGATCATTGACATGTACATCTCCACTTTCCCCATGAGAAAGGTACATAACCTCATGAGTTTGTTCATTTGAACAACAAACCACACTCACATTAGAACTCTCTTCAACATTCTCCACCACCACAGAAACCTCTTCACCACTCAATTTCTTTTCATCCTCATTGTCAACAACCACGACATGATCCCCATCTTGATTACCCTCGCAATCAAGATTCGTTGACCACTTAATATCCAACAAATTAGCTGCAATCTCAGCACGTTCTTTATTTTCAATAGCATCTTCAAATTCACCTTTCAAAGACCTTCTTCCAAACATAAGACCTAATATTCGAGACCGACGAGAACTAGTCCTTCCAACAATCTTCCCATCCTCAGAACCGAAATTGCTACTTTTAGATTGATCATCAGTGTCATAACCGGAAGAAGACGGATCAATCAAAATCGATTCGGCATCAGCGTCAATTTCTTTTAGAAAGTAAGCTTCACCTTTATGATCGAGATACATTTGAAAATTAGCTTGTACACCGTTAACGTTAATTTGAACCATTTTTTCTTTTGATTTTAAAACCCCTTGGAATTTGCCAAATCGGACGTACCATGGAGAAGATTTGAAGGTTCCGTCTTGTTGTTGAACGACGACGATATCAACGGCGCCACCGAATGGATGAAAAGGACCTGATACGGTGTATACGCCTTGACTAATGTAGCTCCCTAACCTCCCCACCGCTTCCATCCTCAATTTATAATTATTCTAAATTCTAATCTTTTTCTTTTTGCAGTAATAAATTCAATCATAATAATTCATTGGATCAGGGAATTATAGAAAGGGAAAAGCCGCGAATGAAATGAATATTCTGTTTGGAAGGAATGGAATAGAATGTATATTAATTAAAAGTGTAGACAATATCGTATGTTCACCTTTATTTATGTATAAAGTGAAGTGATTGGATTTTTGTTATAAAGTTTGCGATTAATTGAGGTGTGGGGTGGTTGTGGTGGGAGAAAGGGAGAGAAGAAGGATTTGAGGTTGTGTTATGGGAGGAGTTTTGGGAAGAACGAGAAGAACATGAAATGAAACGAAGAGTTACGTGGGTTCTCGTGAGGGGCGCTTTCGAATTTGCTTGGCTGCTTTTTGAACCGTTTGATTAATCTCTCTTAGTCCTTGCTTCACGCTTCCTCCTTCTTCATATTTCAAACCAACAAGACATTCTCCTCCAAATACTTGCTATTATTAATTAATCTGGTCCAAAAAAAAAAGACAAAAACATCAAATAAGTTTATTTAATGTTATAATCAACTTGGTTGAGAACAGCGGAAGAAGTTAATTCTTACAATGTGAATTTGAATTAAAATTTTTATATTAGTTATATCTCAAATAAGATTTTACATTAGGTGAAGGAATTTTACAAACAACAAAATAATTAAAATTATAATGTTATTTCAATTATATCTATAACATTAAATATTTTATTTTTACTATGTGATTTTCTACCAAACATACATCTCACATTTAATAGAGGTATAAAATGAATTATAACAAATAGACCCAAAAGATCAAAGAATCTACCAAATTTTTTCTTATAATAACAAGAGGAGGCAGTATTAATTAGTGTTATTATATAACATGAATTTTAATTATTTATTTGGTCTAGAGTTAAAACATACAAATCTTTGATCGGCATGATGTGTATTAAAAGTTTACTGATTCTTATTAAAGTATTTTCTATTTTAGATTATATATCACCGTCTCAGTTTAAATTTCTTTTTAACAAAACTTAAATAACAA
>JBBPBP010009777.1:63581491-63609740 GCA_037974735.1 Cicer chorassanicum | reverse complement strand
AAAAAAAAAATATATATATATATATATATATATATATATATATATATATATATATATATATATATATATATATATATATATATATATAGAAAGTAAAAAAAAACATATATGCATGGAATCACTATTGAGAAGCATGGTTAGGCTTTTCAACAATTTACAAAAATATTTTACTTGAGATTAATAATTCGAAGAATATAATATAAGAGAAACATTAACATTTGTAAACTAACCTAATTAATTAAGAGCGAGTTGGATTCGATTAAATTCGCGGCTCTTCAAGAATTTTTTTTTAAAAATTAATAATTAAATTTAAGATTTAAATATGTATTTAGTCTATACAAATATACCACTTTTTTATTTTAGTCATGGTAAGTTTTTTTGTTTGAATTTAGCCCCTGTAAAATCAAAGATATTGATTTTGGTTCCTAACGTCAAATCAAAATTACAAGAAAAGAACTGGTAAATTGTCGTGGCACGGAAGAAGATGAGTTTTTTAAAAACCTCTAAACCCTACTTCTAATTTATATTCATATTTTTTTTTATGAAATTACATTAATTATTAAATGATAATTAATAAATTTATTAATTAATAATATAAAATATTTTAATTTTTAATATATTATAAAAGATGATTTATTGGTGTGCATTTATAGAGCCACGTGTCCCGACGCTCTTTTTTTTTACTGTTTATTTGACGTTCGAGACGAAAGTCGATCGTCTCTGATTTTACAAGAACTAAATTCAAACAAAAAAACTTACAGGACTAAAATAAAAAAAGTGATATTTGCAAGGATCAAAGACATATTTAAACCTAAATTTAATTACTTGAAGATCTCAAAAATCATAAAATTCTATCATAATATATCATTCAATATTTAAAATATACCCACCAATACAACAAATACTTAATTAACAGCAACAAACCCACAAATAAAATTCAATAATTAAATTATAACTATACACTAATAAAAGAATATATATATATATATAGTAGAATATTGTGTTTTTAATACAACGAGTTAACTCAGTCACGTGACACTCGAGTTAACAAATGAGACGGATGTTTAACCTTAACATGTTTAAGTTGCTTGTCTATGTAAACGAATTAACAAATGAGGCGATAACAATTTTGTAAATATGTGAATCACGTTTAGTATGGTTATATTGACAATCAACTTAAAATAGACGGAAAAAATAAATAAAAAATTAATATATCCATATTCCTCTACGTTTAAGTCGGTTACTTGGTTAAATGAGTTAATAAAATTAGGCAGTTGTTTAATGCATTTACATTGATAACCGACCTACGACATACCTGAAAAATATTAAAAAACACATACACTTAAAAATTTGTGTTTTATCTTCTTGCTTCCCCAACCTCTGCGCTCTAAACAATATATATCAAAGCCTTTAGAATTTAAGTTGGAAAATGGTGGAACTATTTTTTCCCTTCCATTGAAAGATATTATAGAGTTGTGTATGTGTAAAGAAGAGATATGCATCACCATTTTACAAGTTTGGTTAACGTAAATATGTTTTATTTTCAAATTTTGTCAAATTATGAATTTCATTTATAATGAAAATTAAGTTTCATATCTTAGGTATCTACATCGTCGTTGTATTGACTTAGGAATGAGTGAAGTGTATGGATTTATTGATCCAAGTCTCATCTAAAGTGAAAATGATCCGACTAATGCTAAGTCCACATTCAAAAGAAGTTGTACGAAGAAAAAATAATTTGTTACCTAACATCTTATCTCATAAAGTAAGTATTTGTCTATTATAGATATCACTTATAATAGAGAAAATTGAATATAACACATATTTAATTTTTTATTGTAGTCTTCATTGACAATTGCTTATTATTAATCATAAGGAGCTTAATATAATCTTTATATGTTCATTGGGAAGGAAGCCAGATACAAAAAATATGTCACATTATTGATTTGTATGTATTTGATTTATTTATTGTTCCTAAGTATTGTAATATTTTTTATAACACAATTTTAATAACTATTTTTATATTGTAGAGCTTTTGAAGGTTATTATAGGTTTCTAGGTTTGATAATTAAAACGAAGATAACATAAAGTTTTTCTATAATAAGTTGTTTACGAATGAATAACTTCGTTTATAATATTATAACAATTTTATGTATTTAACATTGTTTTTTTTGTGATTTCAATTTTAGAGTCATGAGACAAGCTTCAAATTATAAGTATCACTACTATGTCATGTTACATATGTTGAACATTGTATCATCGGGTATTGTTGATTCATGGATGCAAGTACGTAATTTTTTTACAAGTTGTTGTTGATTGTGTTTTTTTATGTTCATATGATAAAAAAATTACAAGTTGTTATTAATTGTGTTTTTTAATGTTCGTATGATAAAAAATTATGATTCAACCGATATTTATTATGTTTTTTTGTTCAGATATTTGATGACTCGAGATCATTTCTTCCGGACCAAATTTAAAAAGTTCAAAAACGTTGTGTGAACTTTATTTTAGAATTAATTGAAGAAAATGACAATGCTTGAATATATGTCTATTGAATATTTCTACACTATGATTTTGTAATTTTGCTAATAGACATTTAAATCATTTTGCGTATTGTCAAGAGTTGTCAGAAATGAGAGACATCTTCTTTGTACTTTATATTTTGTATGAACTTCTGGTATTATATGTTTTGGTTATTAGATGGTTATATAAAATTGTGGTTGCAAGTACAAAACTCTGATCTAAAATTCAATACGAAATATTGTATGTAGTATGGAGCATGAGCATAAAAAAAATGAGAAATTTATTAAAAAAAATAATTATTTTAACTATATCTATTAAATCAGTTGATCAAAAGAATCGACTTAAAAAAGATGATTTTTGAACATGCTTAAGCCGGTTATGCTGAATCGACTTAATAGGATGAAGTTCTGTTAAGTCAATTTATAAAACGAGTTAAAAAACATGTTTATTTAGTCGTTTGTTGTTAACTCGGACACAAAACTAATTTAAAATGTACATTTTAACCAACTTAAAAAGATAAAATTCCACTAGTGTGTGTGTATACATATATGTGTGTATGTCTATATGTCTTGTAAATAGATTGAGTGTCCGAGTATGTGGATTTAAAATGTCAAATTCCCTGTCTAAACTGAATATTATTTAGTTAGATGAATTGGTTTAAGTTAAATTTGGATTTAAACGAATTGGATCAAAACACAAGTTAAATTATTTAGATTAACGAATTTATTGATTTACTTGTATCTACGATCACCCCTATTTATTAGTGTAGTAAATATATAATTACTATTTATCAAATACTTAACGTATATCTTTAGAGTTAACATATACCCTTACCCTTAGGGTACAAGTAATTAACATTACCCATAATATTATTAAGATATAGACACACCTTTATATAATAGTCCAAATATAACTAACTTCCACCTGATTATAACTATTAATTAGTATGTCTAACACTAAAAATTCTCATATATATATATATATATATATATATATATATATATATATATATTACACATTCAAATGGAAGACTTTAAGTTGGAATATACCATCAAATGGGTACAAGTAATTATAATAATAGGTTTAATTGTATTTTTTAATTTGAATTAATATAATAATAAAAAGTTTTAATCCACATATACATGTGTCACGTCAGCGTTTTTTTGACACGTAATTAAAAAATGACAACTCATCATGATTTGAACTATGGTTGAGGACTAAAACTGGGGACTACTTTCGCTTTTCACCTAAAATAAGGAGACCAAAAGTGCAATTAGGCATATACATATATATATATATGTGTGTGTGTTATATAAATAGGTTGACCTTTTTTTTCTTTAAAAAATTTAGCTGCAAAATTTACACATTCAAATGGAAGATTTTAAGTTGGAATATACCCTCAAATATATTAAATGTCTATGTAACTTCCTTTAAAGTGTATTAAATGGAACAATCGGTATCTCCATTATTTTTCATTAAATATTATGTGTTAATTAATATCACAAGAGATAACTTAATGGTATAGTATTTTAATTGTTTTAGAAAGTAATGTGTTTATAATGATAGATGTAATGTGTTTATAATGTGATAAAAAGAGATAAATAGAAGAGATAAATAGAGAGAAAATAAAGTATCAGCTTAATATAAATATAAAAAAGTTAGGAATGTTCAAACATCATTATTAATTATTTTAACACCCAATAGAGAAATGGATTCTATAGAGATGCACCATACCGCAAATACCATTAGATTTAGACAAGGATTTCTTTTAATTGTTTATTCCAAAATATGACAATTGAGATATGATATTTAGATACACAAAGGTTTGGACCCTTTATAAAATACAATTGATGTGGGTGGTGTAAGAATTGTGGAGAGAGAAAAATAATATAAAACTTAGAAACTATATATACATGATACAATGATGATGTTTTCAACAAATATTTCTCATAGCAATTGTATGAGTTTTTGTCTTTAAACCTAACAACCCTCTTTGGTTGTTCTACCATACAACAATTTGGATCCAAATTTCTCCGATCAATCAATAAAATAATTTATTACATTCATGTTTTTTATGTCAAATTTACCAAAATGCAACATATATAATTACTAATAAGTTAAAATTTAACGCGGAAAGGATTTAAGCATTTAAAATTAATTAATGTTTTTTAGTCGAAGGAAGATTATTTAATGATAAAATTGTATTAGTATTTCGAAGAAGAAATGATGTTTTGATATAAAATTTGATATTAATACTATATTTTTTCTTTAAAATTCAATTTAACATTTATACTAATTAATATAGACACGTGTCGAAATATAATATTAATTTTAGTGTATTTAAATTACACATTTGTTTCCAAATTTCCAATTACTAAGTGGCTAAGTCAGGACAACGGTGTTTGCAAGTCGAACACTTAAGAAACAATTAATTACATCCAATGCTTGAATGATTTGAGAGTTCAATGTTTGTTTAAAAGTTAAAACAACTCATGTGTTATATTTCAACACCTAACTAAGAAAAATATTACAAGAAATTAAACGTACATTTGACTTTATTCACTTTCTAAATACGCCTTATTCAATTAATTAACATGAGATTTTGGATCTCATAAATACAATTCAATTGGTAAGAGTAAAAACATTGATATACAAAAGTTTGAATTCGAATGATAAATTATCTATTTCTTTACACTTAAAATGTGTGAATCTGACTAATAGACTACTTAAAAAAAAGACTTAATCATTATAAAAAAATTTGAAATTTGAAATTTTTTAAAAATATATATACAACACCGTAAGTTCAAATTAAGTGAAATTATTTCCAATAAAAAAAAAGTAAAATTCAATGTATAAGATTAAAATCCAAATTTACTATATTCACAGAAAATTTAAACTCTTAACGTTTTGCGTAAAATAAACGTAATTCCAAGAATCACACATACAGACTATGATTTTTATCACCTCATTGCTTGATTTTATAGAATTCTAATACATAGAAGATACTATCCAAGTTGAGCTAGAAGACACAATCTTCTATGATATATAATTTTGTCAGCTGCTATTTGTTTCCGAATCTCATATGAAAGCAAAAGTTTGTTACTTGTATTGATCTTCACACAAGTTACACTTAGTTAATAATGTATATTAATTATAACTTTTATATACCTCTGAATTTTGTTTCGCTTTTTTTTTAATGAATAAACACTGAATCGTCTACCATATATTAACTTGAATGTTTTATTGTTTAAATTAGTTAACCATGCTATACATATTACTCCCTCCAATATCCCATATCTTATAAAAAAAATTATATAGTTTTATAATCGTATATTTATATCTACTACCTTGCATATTAATTAAGTTAAAAAAAATATATTGATAAAAAATATATATTACTAATAGCTAATAGTACGATAGAAATTAAAAATAATAATTAACATTATCTTAAAAATGACAGTTAAAACAGGGCAAATTTATTACTAAAATGATACACGTTTAGGGAGTAGTAGCTAACAACTAAACTATTTGGTTAACAAATTAAATTGTGATGAGTTGAATTCCAACAATTTGATTATTAATTATATTGCTTAGATTTGCTTTTGACAAAATATATATATAAAAAAATGATATTGCTTAGTTTTGATTTTATTACGGATTTGATTAACTAAATTCCAATATATGTATTACGGATTTATTAACAAAATGAAAGAATTTGAAGTACAAACTAAAAAGGAGGACTTAATAGAAAGTTCTTAGAGACAAGATCTAACATATATTCATCAATTATTCAACAGACCATAATTTATATTAATAATATTTTTTAATAATTGATTATTATCTTGTACCAAAAAAAAATTAATTGATTAATTAAATAACTAAACATATAAAGTTTATTAATGATATTGCTTAGTTTTTATTTTATCAAAAAATAATAATAACTAACTTAATACTATTCAAGTGTAACCAGAGATAAATTTTCAGATGTAAATTAAACATTACAAAAACATAAAAAATGAAAGCTATGACAGTAAATACAATACAATTCTGAACCAAAAAAAAATATATATATCTACCATTTATTATCTATATCAACAATTGATCTTATCTTCTTTTGCAATAGAATTTTTACAGTGAGCAATTGCAGCTTGAATAGCAGCTTGTAACTCTTCCATGGTACTATCATTATTATTACCACAAGGAATAGCACCACTTGTTGCAAGCAAAAGTCCACTATTTGTTGGTGATGTTCTCATTGAAGCTGGTGCTGAATATTCTCCTCTACTTCCTCTTACTTCTGGCTTATTTTTTCTTATTAAGTTCCCTGAACGTGAATAAGCTTCTCCATGGAATCGATTTTTCTCTCTTTTTCCTCTGAAAAGTACTAGTGGCTGCACCATTCTTAAGTATTTTTTCAATGCATGAATCATATCATACCCAAGTTTCTTTTTTTGTTTCTCTTGATGACACCCTTTTGAATTTGAATTTCCTTTTGTTAATCCAAACAATGAGAAACTACTAGTTTTGTTGTTTGCTTTGTTGTAATTTTCTTCCTTTGTTTTGTTATTGTTGTTTTGTTCTCTGTTGCTGCAGCTTCCAATGTCTTTTCTTGTCTTTTCATCTTCTAGTAATAAATCTTTGATAGGGAGAGTGAAACTGTCGATGGAATTAGTCGAAAATCGAGGCGATGAAGGAAAGTGAGAGAGGAGGTGAAGAGGAAGTAAATGACCATGGAAGAAAATGTCATCAGCTGGTGATAAATCAAGTGCAAGAGAAGAAGGTTGAGGTTTGGATTTGTCATGGATTGTTGTGGAAGAAGAGTGAAGAGAGATTGTGAAGGAGAATTCATGAGAAGGTGAAGAGGAAGAAGAGGGTGATGAAGAAGGGTGTTTTGGGGATTCTAATAATTGGATTGAATGGTTGTTTTTTTCTCCTTCAATTTGTTTTTCTATGATATTTTGTTGTTGTTGTTGTGTTTCCATAACGGTATTGAGGTTTTTTTTTTGTCTTGAAAGAGTGACAAGATTTGATGAAGTGTGTTTGAAATTGTATGGCTCTCTATAATGTTTTTTCTTTTTGGTGTGGAGAGAGAGAGATGGAAAGGTGTTGTGAATTTGTGTTTGTTGTATGGATATTGAGAAAGGTTTCTAGGAGGGATAAGAGAACCTGAAAACAAGGAAAGGGAATGTCCTTGTCATAACTCTATTTGGACTTGGTATGCCTTTTTTTTTAATACTTTTTAATACATTAGGCATTGCATTAATTAATTAATTAATTGATTTACTTATTATTAAAAACAATATTAATTTATTTAAATAAGTAGATATTACATTGATCAAGAATAATACAATTCAAAATCGCTAAAAATAAAAAAGAATGAATTTGTAACAAATTTACAACACTAAAGTTAATAGTAAAAAACGACAAAATATCTAAAAACGTGACAAATCTTATATATATGACAAAATTGAAATGTTCATAATACTCATTCTAAAGCTGTAACATTAAAGACGTTAAAATTATTGATTGAATTTGCATTAAACAAAAGTTGATTTTTCAACTTGAAACAAACGAACACGATAAACAAGACGAGAAATTAAAATGTTGCATCAAAGACAATGAATACGTACTCGAACAATAAAATCAAAATAAAATGATATATATATATATATATACACACTACGTATTTAAATGAAAGAAGAGGAAACATAAGTCATAAGTTAGATAGATGATTTAAGATCAAAAATAGTCTCAAATCACTTTTCTCCAATCGATGAAAAAAAAGAGTTACTTAGTGTTTAATAAGAAGAGAAAATGCGACACTTGAAAACTAGGTTTTCTTTCTCCAAGTTATATGTTAGTGTTTAATAAAAAATTATTATTATTATTATTATTATTATTATTATTATTATTATTATTATTATTATTATTATTATTATTATTATATTTACAGGGATATATTAAGATGTGTTTGGAAAAAATGTGTTTGGATCATCTATGGTGATGTATGGTGTAACATAATTGAGAACTATTAGATTAAGAGAAATAAACTTTCTCAATTTTTAATCTAATAGTTTTCAATATTGTCACACCATACAACAACTATGAGTTAGTTTATTTTATATAAAAAAAATTATTGAAATAAGGCTAAACAATTTATAGAATTGGATTTTATATAACTTCTCTAGTGTTAATGTTATAAGATTAGATTAAGTGGTGAGATATTTTATCTAATTTAAATTTTTTTTTTTTTTTTATTTGTGTGTAAATTTTTGTGTACAACTGAGAAAAATCAAAAATCAATGTTTCGAGTCGAGTCAGGTAGAACTACAATAGATATCAAAACTCTCTCTTAAAAGTTTTAACACTATCGTAGTTTTTGAACATGATTCAAATTCAAGATATTTGATTAAATTAAAAGAGACCTGAATCATCTCATTCAAACAATCTTGAATAGTTAATTTAGACCACCGTGATAATTTCTAATTGATTGTTTATGAATTTCATGCAAGCACAATTATTGTATACGGACATTTATAACCCTCATTTACATTGTAATTATGTATATAGAAGGGTGTTGTGGGGGTGAGATTAGATTGTGTGTTAAGAAGAAGTTTGGTTAATTAGTTTTGTTGGGTCCATGTCAAGTCCAACAGCAATTGTTGTGCTGGTTTTGTTTGGAAATGAGGTCACAAAACTCCAAATTTGGCTACTAAAGGTAGACGCGATTGGCATGGCAGATTCCACTCAATTTTTTTGGATGTTTTTTCCCAATCAGTGATATGGTTTTTCAGAGAATGAAGTTTCCATCATTCCATGTGATTGTGATGTACATTTATTTACAACAAGAATTAGAAAAAATGAATCTCAGTTAATTCTAAGTCGATTAAGTTTCACTCTATTTGCAAGGACGTTGATAAACAGAGAGCTAAACTATTTGACAAAAATAAAGCAAATTAAAAAAATACAACTAAGCTTGACTTGAGTTCAATCTTGAATGTGCACCAAAGTTACACAATTCTTTGATTACCTGTATCACAAAGTTATAGAACAAAATAAAAATGAATTTGTAATAAAATAAAAAATCCATCACAATATTATATAAATGAAATAATGATAAAATTATTTGAATTGATGACAATTATATTATGAGAAATTAAGAAGTATTCAAAGATGATTATTATGAATTTCCGTAAAAAAGATTATTATCATAATTTAAAAGTAGTGAGTATTGTGATTTTTAAAAATATACTATCTATTAAATTAATTTTAAAATATTTCACTTATTAAAAAAATATGTACCTATAACTTCATCATTTTTTATATAATCTTTAAATTTCAAATAAGAAATTAATGGGAGTAGTTTTAAAAATTAAGATGATGATGATTAAATACCAAAAGTGCACAATTCCATTAATACGTACAATTCAATAAGAAAAAGGTATGTAATAATCCAAAAGATATCCTAAAATAATTCACCATTGTGCAAACAAATCCTAGTTGAAGGAATATACAAAGCAGGATAATGTATAATCACCCAAATAAATGCAAATAATTTATTTATTTATTTATTTTTGTCAATAGACGAAATGGTAAATACTACAAAAAAATTCATATATACAATTGCGAAATTCTAAATTCAAATCCAAAATATAATGTTCAATTTAACAATATCATCGTTTGTCAATCAAACTAAGAATAATTTATTTAATTTGAAAGAAAAGGAAGAGAGTAGGAGCCGGAGGACCATCACTCATCGTCCAGCTGTTGAGAATTATTGACTTCACCCATTCACAAATCATTGATTGATGAGCACGAAAGCTCAATGAAACAGAACGACCAATGTCGTTTAGGGGGAATGTCATGTGATTGTGAGCCCCAACACCTTAGTGTGTATATATATCAACCTATCTAAATCTCTCACTATATATGTATACATGTTTGTCATTCCACAAAAACATATTGACTACTATAGTCATATATAGACCTGAAATTTAAGACATGCGAATGAAGGAAAAAAATAGTTATATCATATATGTATAAATTTTATTGAGAATACAAAAACATTTAAATGAAATGAATCGAATCTCTTTCAATTTAATCAAAACTTCTAAATTTAAATTTAATTATGAAAATATAACAATATTAAAATTCACGATTGCCGCCAATTATAACTGATCTATTTAATTTAAGAGATCAATCCTTACAACTACATATAGGTGATAATCGGTATACAACAACTAAAATAGGTTTATTGTAGCTATATAGGTTGTGGGGGTGGTAATAGACCCACACACACGTGCATATACGATAGTGGTCCATTGAAAGGAATTTTGTATATGCATGACTAAGGTCAACATCTTAATCATGGAGCCATTATTTGGTTGGATTGAAACATCCTCACCACTTTCATTGCTCAAATATAATAATTGTTTTCTAAATTTTTCATCTTTGCTTTTCGTGACCGGAGAGAGATAAAAGAGAACGTGGTATAAAACAAATATTTCACCATCGAACAACATAGAGATCCTTTATTGTGGCAAAATTAACAAATTATTTTCTGTCTTTCATATTAGCCATTTAATATCTTTGATCAATCCATTTTTTCCCCATAAATATGGCCAGTCTTAGGACAAACAGTCAAACAGCAAGCACATCAACAATAACCTTGGGTCAATTAATATAAGAGTCTAATTGATAGTTCACTTTTTTAGTTATATCTCATCACAAAGATACTTGTAGAGAAATTTTATGAACTACAATAAATTGGCGTAATAATGAGATATTATTAAATGTATATGTAATATTTTATATTAACTGTATATATAAATTAAAATTTTAATATAATAGATCATTTCACTTGTACACTTTCCCTTCCACATTTTTCGTTTTCATTTTAACTAGCTGTGATATTTTCTCAGAATTCGTTAAGAAAATATGTTTGCGGCTTCATCTTCTTATGTGTGCACATACCTAAAAACAATGATTTGCATCATAGAACTAAATTACAATTGTTATTTTCTAATTAAGAAAATAAAACAAAATAGTTGTATAATAGATAAATAAATAAATAAATAATATGATACATGATGATTTGTTAAATAATATGTAATAATACGTAATATATGTAATAATAATTGAATAATATATGTATGATAAATGATTATTATTATAAATTAATATAAAGCATATCTAGATAATTTTACATGAGAGAGAGGGAGGGGCTCAATCCATCTAGGTAAATCTGTCTCTAAAAAAGATCAACAAATAATATAATCTAACTCTTAAGTATGACGTAGGTGTACTTGGAAGCTTCTTTTTCTATCCTCACATTTATTTTAAGAGTACACTTTTAAACAAAAACACAATTTTAAACCGTGTGAAACGAACACATGTAGTTTTCTACATCCTAAAGGAATAAAAATAATTTCCGATGTAGAGTACTTAGCTTTGTTGAACGTGTGTGTTAGCCATGTGCATCACAGGTAAAAGTCCAAGATAACACGTATATATACACAATATAGCATAATCTTTATAAGATTTATAGGTCTATCCCATTCCCATACTTAACACTCCTACCCCACAATTCAGTATTTTATCATTCTCTTGTGTTTTTTTGTCTAAGCTAAATTTGTCGTAAACTATTATTTTTTATAAATAATATTTGTTTGTCCACAGTAAATAGTCATTTATGATGCTTATTTCTTCAAATATACACTTTAAATAGTAGTTTTCCGTGAACAAAATAAAATATCTTTGTTAATCGTAAATTGCTGTTTATGGTATACATTAAAAAATATAAATTAGTTATAAAATTATATAATAAAATACATTAATATCAGATCCCTCTGCATAACTTTTTCTTTTCTGAATTATAATTGTAACTCTTCTACAAAGACACAATATTGTTTGCTACTAATATTTCCCTCTCACAAATTAACCACTGACGTTTATCCATTAAAAATAGTGAATGTTTGTGCTGCGCATGCACTAGTGACACCTTTTATAGAAATAATCCCATGCCATTATTCCTAATTGTGCATCTAACAGATCCAAAGAAACAAGGAAACTGGGCTGTAAGAAACATTCACTATTTCTAGTGAGAAAAAGGGGGTTGGGTGGTAATTCATTCCAATCATTTATATTACAAAATGTTAATATTTGTTTTGGTAAAAGGAACTAACAAAATATAATGCTACAACAATAAATCATTCAGAAGGCTCAATGTACGTCTAATCTATTATTGGGTTTGTGGAACTGGTCTGTGATGTCTAAATAAACTTCTTATAGCGTAATACAGTACGGGTTCTTCCATTTAAGATCTATTTTGTGATTTGACAAGATCCGTCACAAGATCCATATACAAATGAACGGATCTAGAAACAAAAAAGGAATATAAGACAACGAATGAATCACCCCCGACATCATGTTGTGCATTACAACTTTTAACAGAACCTTTCGACATGCTTGTGTGGTTCATATTCCACATTTCCAAGTCACAGAAATATTCTAACAGGCTGGCTATTGTTAGTCTCCTGTCTCTGTACATTGAAAAACACATGAAAATCCATATGAACAATCTCAGAAGATTTCAAAATGAATTCGTATTCTGAGAATCCCCCGAGGAAATAAAGGGAGTCACAGTCGCTTGGAAGTTTGACATTCGCGTTATATGAACAATCTTTTTCACTCTCAAAATGCATATGTACATGATAATTCATTAGTCACTTCCACTGCTAAGTCTATCTGAAAGCAATAAATTAAAGGAGGGAATTAAATTATGGACACATACAACTCAAGGCATCAATGGATATATAAATGAGGAAGAGTTATCAAAAACCTGATGTTCGTTTCCCTTCCATGGCTTCTTTCTTCTCTTGGCAACTCAAACAAAGGAAAGGTCCGTCCCAGGGACGCAATTTTCCTGGTTTATCTGTACCTTCATGTACTGAAATACCCTCCCCAGGTTTAATCTCTACTTGACACACTGCACACACGAACAACTTGAACATGTTGCAGAGTGGATATTTTGTTTCGAACCTGCAGCTCGGACAAAGATGTTTCCATGTCAAGAGAGACAAATAGAGAGCAAGCTGCAAACATTAACAACGCTAATAACAAAATCAAACCTTTCTGAAAGCATAGCAGATCCTTCTTCGTATAGTTCCTGTACTATATCTGGCTCAATGTATTCTTTTTCAATATATGGTGACTGAGAGGATTTTTTGCGAAAAATGGCTTTCAACATTCCTTTTACCGGTCTCTTTAGTGTTGGTACAGAAGTAGGTGGCTTCTCCTGGGGTAATATATCGACCACGATGCAGGTTGTGTCATCTCTAAGTCCCTTTGCTTGCAGAGATTCCTGAAGAAAGAAAAAGCACATGAATAAACGGTTGAAATAAGTTAACACATAAGTGACATTTGTGCCAAGGTGAAACTAGAAGATTAAAAAATTATTCAAAGGATGTCTGTTGAACATACTTTTACAATATGTGGTGCGGCAGCCTCCGCTGACATGCCACGACAACAATCAAGGACTATTTCTGCATTTAGAGCATCCCAGACTCCATCACTGCAGATAA
This sequence comes from Cicer chorassanicum, assembly GCA_037974735.1. Taxonomy (NCBI): domain Eukaryota; kingdom Viridiplantae; phylum Streptophyta; class Magnoliopsida; order Fabales; family Fabaceae; genus Cicer; species Cicer chorassanicum. Next base: position 63,595,635 of record JBBPBP010009777.1, on the reverse strand, counting down.
TAAGCCTTCCTCCAGCAGTGGAAAGCTGTATAAACCGAAACAAAAGGAATTAGAATAATTAAGACAAAAAGGTCTTGTCAATTTCCTAAGAGGAAATGGCTAAAAAGTATTCGGTATATCCTATCAATGACTTAGAAATGCAAATATTAAATGACTTTTACATAACTACTTAGTTTTCCATTAAATTACTTCCATTTTTGTTTCATCAATTAGTGTTCAAGATTAGTATGTTCAGAAAACGAAAGGACTTGCAGCAATTAAGAAAGAAAGATTCAATTTTGACTTTTAAAAGGCAGTACTTAATCTTATGAAAGTTCAGTTGCTCTTTTTAAGAGAGTAGAAAAATCATGCTGTAAAGAAGCTATCTGTAACTGTGATACAGAGATTAAAACAACAGGAAACAAAAATAAGCCCTATATTGCTGCATGTGCAAGGGATATCATTGACCAACCTTCACTTGCTTTACATATGGTACAGGGACAATAAATTCGCCAACATCCGTATCACCAATGGATCGAGAGAGACACAAGCCACCAGGCCAACATCTCAACGGACCAACCTATAATAGTCATTAACCTAGTCAGGAAAATAAATTTGATACAAATACAAATTTCTCCTAAAAAAATATTAATGAATCACAACAGGAGATAATCTAAATATTATCAAATATAGCCAGTACAACATCAAAAGTGTAAACAATTTTCTTAAAAGATTATAAAATTTAATGACCTAGACCTATATGATGAGTACTTTTAAGTAAAAAGACATTATCCCATTACTAGCATCAATTATCTAGCCTCTTGATTCTCTATGGTACGATTGACCTAATTTACTTTTGAATATCTGTTTATGTAGTTTGTCTGTTAAAGCGTCGTATAAAAGAAATAAAAAATAGTATTACAAGAGACATCAAACCCATTCTACAAGCCATTGCTTTGTTGATTTTAGTAGTAGTGGTTTTTGTTGTTTTTTTCTTCGGTCAATACCATCAGAGATAAAAAGGGATAAGTTTAATGGAAATGTACCTCTGCACCTCCACCTGTATTTAGCCGACCAACTTCACCTCCACTAGAAGTGATGCGCACCCTCCTGTGGAAGAAAAAGAAAGGATGAGACTTTATTTCAATGTAATGGAGATTCCAGACAGTTCACCAAAATATTCCACTAAAAACTTACTCCTCTTCATTGGTTTCTAGTCGATGATCTGCTGACAAGTAATGACTCCCACCTTCAGAAGGTTCAAGTACGCAACGGGAATCACCAACTGATGCAACTGTTATAACCCATCCTTCTATAATCACAAAGGTTACAGTTGTTCCGGATGTCCTTGCTGTAAAAGTGAAGATAATAAATTTGCATATCAACATATACCTTAAGAAAAAAATAACAAAAAATTCATTAATTCAGAGGTACAAGAATTTATGAACTTTTCGTAATGTTGACATTCGGAATTACACAGACAAAAAAGAACAGGGCAAGTAGCAGACACCAACAGAGGTTAGAAACATATTAAGGTTTCACAATACTAACATGTTCAACATGCATCAACCTGTTTTTTTTTTCTTCCTTTATTCTTTAAATTTTTACTCTGAGAATTGGGAATAAGTTACTTTGATACTATTATTACGTTATTCATATGAAAAATTCCAGATGGAATTTATGAACTTGCCTCATAAACAAATATTTAATGGAGGCAAGATCACGTAATTATTAGCCATACCTTTCTGTTGAAAATCTTTATCAGTTTTTACAAAGCCAGCAACCAAAGCCCTCGGCAATGCTGCTACCCACTCATCTCTGTTGAGATCTGGAGGAATGGCACATAAAACATTGTTCAGAAGATTCTCCTTGGCATAAATAGCAGCAGCAGATCCATTGTGTCCATCAAATAGCTGTAAATTTTCTGCATCAGAAAATGCAACAAGAGAAAAAAAAAACATAACCAAGTAAAGAAAGACATGGCATTACTGAGTCAAAATCACCCCTTAAAAGGCCACATCATTCTCGATAACCAACTAAAAAAAGTGAATTAGGATGAAATCACAATTCAGTTGGTTTCTAAAAAATAACTCAGCAATATGGCCCTCCATGTAAATAGAAGCATTATACACAATTCACTAAACTATTTCGCATTTAGACCGTTTAAATCTGCAATGAACTAAAAGGCAAATACATCATAGAATCAAATTTAAGTTAATTTGTAAGTCAACAACATAGTAGTTCAGTTTCTTTTCACCCAATCATTTACTTTTCTCAATCATCATGCCATGCCAAAATCATACATTAAATAAGACATAACAACACATTGACTTTTGAAACCCCCCAATCGCATAAATATTTGCTGATCAATTACAAAACAATCCATCACATGAGAATTTAAAAACCAAAATAAAAAAAGCATGATTTGTTGAGTTTATTTAGAAAGAAACATACCCCAAAAACAGAATACGTAGAAACACCATCTGCCACAACTCTTTGGCATTCGGTCTTTAGTAAAATGAAATCCTCTCCTTTCTTGTTCTCACTAGCTTGGCCATAAACAACTACCGTATCAGGTTTCTCGATTTTCTCGTTCGCCAATTCACGCTTCAAGAGAACCGAAAGGGGAACGGTTTTTTGGTGTTCACTCCGACCAGACATTGTTCCTTTCCGATCAACCTTAATTTCTTCAATTTAAGACAAAACCAGATTCCTCGACAACACGTTTTGCTTCAATTTAATTCTTCACGAAATCGTTTCTTCGGTTACAACAAAATCCTAAATTAGAAAACGAATAAACAATGATAAATATTAACGGCGCTAATTCCGACGCTACTATAGCATTTTTATTATGAAAAGATATTTCAATGTACACCGTCAGGTTGTGTGTACAATGCAATGGAGAAAAATGAAATTATAAAAACGGTTATGTTAACGAGTTAGTTAGTTAAATGAATTGGAAGTTGGTTGAAAAATGCGAAGAAAGGGGAAGGAATAGAAAAATTACTTGAAAATGGAACAAAAAGAGGTTAAGAGTAGCGATCAGGCGCAAAATTATTGAGATGCGTTGAAATGCCGTGGTTGAAAAACGTTGATCGGTTCTGCAAAACTTGCATCGTTAAGAGAGAGAGAGGGAGAGGTTCTGAGATACAAAGACAATAAATAAAGCACAAAATGAGGGAAAGAAAGAACGAATGCTTTTTTTTCTTTGCCTAGAAAAACGAGATAAATAAACAGTGAAATTGATTGACTCGGCCAAACGCATCGTTTCTTTTCTCGGCGCGAGCTGTTTTTTGGAGCCAGCCAGCGACCGTAATATCAATGTATTTTTTATTACTCTGCTCTGCGTTTTTATTTAAAAAAAACATACAATGAACTTACTATTATCAATCTAAATTAAAGAAGACCTTCTTACTCATTCAATATTGATAAAATAATTTATATTGATCTCTCTTTAATAGTATTAACATAGATGAAATATACCATATACAAATTTAATGTTTATTTTTTAAAATATTAAATCAAAGAATTGAAGTTCGTTAGATGGTGTTATTATATTTATATATACTACTTCTACGTCATCAAATTTACTTTATATTATTATAGTGTTAAACATATCAATAATTAAAAAAGAAAAATTTATATTTTATTTATAGTCATTCTTTAATGTGTTTGAAATAAACAAAACTCACACTTATAGTAAGATGAATAAAGTAGTAATTAATATTGCTAACATTTTACAAAATAGATGATACACACAACTATTCCATAGCCTCCTCAACTTCATTCACCAATTCAACCTAACATTCCTTGTTTTGTTTTGTGTATACAAAATTCATAAATACTCTGTTTGACCATAAATATAAATAAAAATCAATATGTACCATAAATATAAACAAAAATTAATACGTGTATGATGTAAAATTTAGATAAAAATATTTTTATTTTTATTTATATTTGTGACCAAAAAAATATTTAATTTATATTCCTTGTATCGAAACTTAGAATTCACTTTTCAATTTTAAATTTCTATTTTGTAAACAATTATCTTTAATTTTTGAGTCATGTTAACAAAGTATGTTTGTTAAGTGTACAAGCGTAAAAAATTTACATTAAAAAAATAAATTTAAATTTTTAAAAATTCAAATACATTTTTAATATACTTTTAATATAATATTTCTATTTTTAAATACTTAACAAATATCTTAAATTACTTGATAATATTTCTCTTATTTTTTACCCTCTTCAGAAAGCAAAGAGATCGAGAGTCAAGGCGTTCCCAAGTATAGTCTATCTAGCTAAAGTAAAAGGAAAGTGGCAACATCGGGATATTCATATTGGCCCACAAACAGACAATTAATTGGGTCCTACATTTTCTTCTTGGTAATTGGCTCATCATCTCATACAAATTGCTAACAAAAGGCTTTTAATAACTCATTTTCTTCTTTTGTAAAAAAAAAATTAATGCGCTCAATAATAAAAAATATTATTGTTCTTTTTTCCGAAACAGGAGGTTATGCAACTTCTGCTGGCAGTAGCCCAAAAGTAGTGTACACTAATTGGAGCATACACAATGGTGATTTTTAATTGGCAAATGCTAATAAGAGCTTTAAATATACATTTTAATGAATTAAATATAGAAAATTTATTTTAGAAGGTGTGTATTTAACTTTTTTTGAAAGTTTAAAAAATGTTTTAAAAATAGTGTGCTCAACTAAAATTTATATCTTTGATTGTTTGACATGTTTTAATCACACTTATTAGTATATAATTTTAATGTAAAGTGTTTTAACAATATCAATTAATTATAATCGTTAAATTATTAGTAATATTTGACTTTTATCAAAACTACTTATAAAATTAGTTACATGGTCGATTTTGATTTATTAATTATGCATACAAATTAAACTTATTAACAAAACTCTTTTTGAGTTAGTTGTTTAAGTGAATACCATAGTTATAATATTTTTAATATTGGTATCTAATAACGACTTGATTTTTCCAATTTAACAATTTTTACTAAATACTAATATTTTTGCTGGTAATAAATATAAATGAAAGGTAAAATATATTTTATTTAAACTTTAAATTAAATATATTATGACTTTTATTTACATTATTGACCGAAAGAAATAAATTTTATCAATAACTTATATTATTATATTCTAATATTACCGAATATTTTTTAAAATAATTCAATAAATGTGTCTGCAAAAGGTGAAAAGGATTGTCTCTAGAGCCTCATTCCTCCATAGACACCCATTTTTTTTTTAATGCCTTAAGAGCTAAAATAACCCCATCAAAAATGCTCTTAGATCAATGGATGGTAACTTGATTTAAGTGATGTATTTGATTTATACAATACACTAAAGAGATAATTAATGAGAGTGGTCTACATTAACTTTATTGAATTGACTAATCTTTCTAATTATAAGCTTTTTTAAGAAAATAATTTATCTTTTACATTATTTATTATTTTTATCAAACATATCTGTTATTAATAATATAATTTATCATAGAAAATGAAAAGTTAAATAAAATATATTCACTTATAAATTTTTTTTTATTACTATTTTACGATCTACGTTTTTAATATATACGAAAGATAATAAATATTTATAATTAGAAAATAGAGGCAGTATATAATTTAAAGTTTGTCTATTTTAAAATGAAAAATTGATAAAATAAATCAACTATTAATATTTTAATTACTCATAATTAATTATATATATATATATCAAAGATTTACTTAATTATCAATAATTAATATTTTTTATATTATTTTTTAAAATAAATTACTCATTTCAGAAGATTAAAATTCTTATTATTTATAAATGATTCCGACCAAAACGTCTTTGATTTGGACTACCCGCAATTATCGGTACCCCCGAATTATTGCCCCAAGATAAACAAGTGCCGTGCCGCTTTCACATAGACGCGTCCACACTCCACACCATCGCTAAAGGAGGAACACCGGAACAATCAAACCCAAACAAATAGGGGTATGTATAACCTCCTTCTCTTTCATTTATAATAAACTTATATATTTTAAGATTTACTTTTTGTACACTTTCTTTTTATATATAATTTGGCTCCTCGGGGCTGCTAAGGCTCAAAGTTATAAGCAAATTTCAAAGACACTTTATGTATATATTTCATTCATCATAATAAGAATACAATTTGGGACTTCAATAAAGATGTAAAAATTGACTGTGTGCCTCATAATAAACTCAACACGAGAGTGTGTTTTTTTTTAAAAAAAAAGACATCTATAATACTCAATAATAACACTAAATTTAATTTAGGATTTATGTTTTAGGGTTGACGTTTTTGTGTGATCCGTAGAAGTAATTGACTATACTTTTTCAATAAGTTCAAAATCAGCAAGTTCCAATTGGAGTTCATGAACCCATTCTACACGGAGCACACCGGTTTGCGTTGCCTATGTCAACAGAGCAAATAAGTGATATCCATTCTGTTTTGGCAAGCAAAAACATTCTTTCATCGTCATAGATACAAAATTTTCTTATCCACTTCATTTTCTCTTTGATTTTTTACAGAATTATTCACACTTTATTCATATTCATTACTATTTATACACATAATAACAAAGCATTTCAAAATGATTTTAATAAGAATACATTGTCCTGTAAATCAATTTTAAATATTCAATAATATAAATTCAAAAATTTATAAGTTTTATCATTAATTTCAAATTAAACTTATAAGAGGAGAGTGATGTAACAAAATAATTAAATTTTATGAGATTTTAGTATAAAACTAGTTATGCAAATTGGGCATGTTCTTTAAATTATTAAAGAAAAACTTAATTTAATGTAAAAAGGAGAATCATACCAATAATACAATATAATATAATGTAATAATATATTAACATTGTATACATACTATAAATAATAGGATTTTGCTAATAAATGTTTTAATGACACTAATGACATATCTAAAAGAACCAAAAATATATTTTGCATTGGAAGACAACTTTCAAATTTTGAAAGAATTAAACATATCATCTCTAAGATAATGTTTCTATATTGATTCTTTAACATATGTAAGTTTTTATAACACTTATTAGTATTTGTTTAAATTATAATATACAAAATGTAACGTTTATATCCCCCTTCCTGCACCAATTGCAACTTCTAGACCTTGGAATGATTCGTAGTTGTTTGTATCAGAACTAGGCTTCTTAAAATGCAATGTTGACTTTGGTTTTTTCTTGCATCAAAGGCAGACAAGTTTTCACATGTACATTTGAGATGAGTTTGGAATTTTGGTCAATGCTAGATCATATTAGATCCCTCTCAAAAGTTGATGTAGAGGGGTGGACCTACTAATTAAATTTAAGAGAAATTATTTTTCAATATCAAAATTTTGATGTCAAATACGATATTCTTTGATTTTTGTATATAATTTTAAAATACATGTAAGTTGTAGAAAGTAAAAAAGTAAGATATATATAGAAATAAATACATATGATGTCACACAATGTGTTTATATTTTGATGTTTAAATAACACAATTCTGAATTTAATGGACATGTTCTTCACAATGTTATCTTTGAAGTAAATTGTTCAACTATGATCGTTAATTTAAGTCATAACTAACTCTTGAAGAGAATAAATTAGCATTTTGATATTTGAATGTGTAAAACGAAGACATTATAGTTTTTGAATATATCAAAATTACATAAAACACCCCACAATGTGTCTTTCAAAAACTATAGTAATACTTTCTCACACATTTAGGGACACAAACCTCGAGTTACTCCTTTTGATGGCTTATTTGGCATAGCTATTGGGAGCGAGTGGCTGCTACCACAAAGAACACATAAGATGAGTTGCTACTAATATAAAAACTAGAAGTAATTACGAAGCCAAAAGGACTTTTACATGCTTTTGCAAGCTGTAGACACCCTACAAGTGTTGCTATCTTATCATCAAATTTCAAATACGCGTAGTAGTCTTCTACAGTTATTCACGGAACCCCCCCATCACATGTGCTATTTTGAGCATCTTGGCCATAATCAATTAAGTATTTTTTTTCCTATAAGTATAACATTTTGGTTTTATACTTGTAGTCCAAGAAAACAAAGTAGTAACTTGACTTCCAATGAACGGAGGTAAAGTTGTTTGCTAGTGATCTTGTTGTCAAAAAGGTACATAATAATTCATCAATGATTATAAGATATATCTCCCCAACTTATGTATTTCAATTTGATTAAAAAGCACATGATCGTGACACATTATTGGACCATGGCCCCATGTGCCTCCAGTCTGACTTCTTCCTTTGTGGTATGTGCCCCTGGTTTATCCATAAACTCAGGCAAAGCCAGCTAGCTATTTGTTGAAGTCAACAATACTTCAGTATTTACCACTCAATCCCAAGTCTCAATTTAGTGCGTGTTTGTACAAGTTAAACAAAATTACAGTGTACTTCCGTAATTTTGGGTTAAATTATATTTTAATACATCAACAAAATTTCAGTGTTAGTTTGCGAAATTCACTGTGATGAAACACTTATTTTCCAAGTAAATATTTAAGATTATAAAGGACCGGATTCAAGAAAGTCCTTTGAGAGATAGCTCTATTCATTTATACATATGCTGAAGAAAGCACAAGTTAGACCATACGTCAACCATACTACAACACCAAAAACTGAATCCAAGATGAGCATATTAGAACCTGCAAAACAAGAAAAATAAATAAAGGCTTTTTATGAGAGAGCACCAAACAAACGTCACTCTCATGCTACTCTGGCAGTATCCTAGAAGAAATCGTAATTAAATAAAAAGCAAAACATAAGGCAACGTTTCACATTTTCAAGACCCAAATAAGAACAAAGATAATGACAAAATGGAACCAACTACGAATCTGACACCCCACACACAAAATACCCACATGTCTCTTTAAGACTACCCATATGATCAAATTTTCAAATGACTATATCTTGCATCCCCAGAGGAATAAGACAGAATTTGATAGGAAAGTTGGAATGAAGCCAGGCCAACTTTAGCGTGTCTAATCTAACACTAAGCCTAGGAAGCAACAAAGAAACTCAATGATTTCAAAATAATAATAATAATAATAATAAGGGAAATTCATTCACTGTTGTAATGAACTCCTATTAAAAAAATAATTGTACTTCAAAAGGATATGAATTACAAGCCTAGAGGCTCGTGTGTTAAAAACACTCATTTTCCATATTGACTTGAGATTAAAAAGAATTTATAAAGAATAGACACAACTCACTTTTGGATCCTATTGCAAGTCAGTTTTATATATATACTTCAGATGTAAGTCTTCATTAACATAAACTGATAACAAGTATCAAATGAGAATGACAGTGATTCCATTCATAACCTTAATCATAAAATAACCACCTTAGATTAGTTTGTGTCATTTAAATGGGTCTTCGAGCAACTTGTTTGGCCCCCCAACAGATGCGTATCCTTTAATACGCTACAGGTTTGCTGCTTAATTTTTCATCTAGGCTTGTAATTCATATCTCTGAAGTTTTATAAAAAAAATACCTTCCGTTTAAAAACAACATTCCAGGGGTTCGCTGTCCAAAAGGCCTAGGACTAACTAACAAAAATATTTTTGACCATACATCAGCAACAAGCGACCCAAGTAGTTACTATGTGACCATACCCCAAGCATATAATAGAAAAAAATATTAGTATAAAGACAGTATACTCATCACTTATGATGTGTATTATAATTTGGTTGTGTATACCGAGAAAATAATACCTAGATTAACTTTACTGCCTCCAATCTCCAACTGCAATTAACTCGAGCTATTTACCCTTTGAAGGACTATTCACTCTAATAATGTACACCTGAAAGAAAATTATAGCAACCGCACTATTCAATGATTAATATATCTAGAACATAGAGATTGCTAACTATATGAATTCATGTTTCAGAAAACAATATTAAATTTCCTAAGTATTTTAACAATTAATCTTTTATTTTGATTCATTCTATTTAATTGCCCCTACAAGTGCTAATATTACTGTGTTTAGATTTATGTTTTAAAAACATAACCGACCAGACGATTCAACCAGTTGAATCGTGAACCAACATTGTGTACGGTTTGGTTATTTGAGAAACCATGACTCAGAGGTCTCACCAGTTCAATGTCCGATTCATTTTTTAAAACATTGGTTCAGATAGATCAAAAGGGAAATAGTTAACACAAAGATAATCAATAACTATATGATAACAACCCTCCATAACTTTTGAAATACCTATCTATAATGCTTTATACTTAGTAACAGAACATGGACAGAAAAATGCTTTGTTATATTATAAAGATTAGCAAAGGAGGTCAAGAACTCCATTATCAGTCACATGCATGTTAGCATGATTAGCGTGATATCATGAAGACCAGTAGCATGATTAAATATGGTGAACGAGTTAAACACCAAGGCATGAATGAGCAAATAATCAAAATTTAGTCACCTTGAATACAGTGCGTTTAACTAATTCAAAAATTAAAGCGTCACCATCAGCAAGCTTATGAGCAATAGCAAAACCTCTCCATCCAGCGCTAAGTCCAGTTTTTTGAGCCAAATATGTTGTTGGATACTCATCCCCATCCTCATCAATCAAAGTCATCATTTGATCCCGTATCGGAAGGTTTTTCTTGCAGAAATGATTTGGAAGGCCCTGTTGTTAAGAATTACCAAAATGATTAACCAAATATAAAGTGCAGCTTTAAGAAAAAGAAATATTAATTTAAAGGTATAATTGACTTTATTTGTACAAGACTCCAGCTAAGCTACGTTGTTTAGCCATGATTAATCTCCGTTGAAATGATATAATTTGATACGCACGAGTTGTGAAAGCATCCCAGATGTAATTTAATTTTGAAAAATAATTTTTGTTGTAAAAGGAGCACAAGATGTTTATAAACCTCCAAAGTGCTCCTTGGCATTCAAAGCCTTATTCCCTTAAAAAAAAATTGGAATACTTTCAAAACATACAACATACCACATATTTCAAAAAATTTTAAGGAGAACATTAGTGAAAACCTGGGAAAAAGTAACTACTTTAGGTTATCATCATGGATTTGAATGTGTTGAAACTATATATTTTAAACTTAAATGAGACTTAGACTAATAAAACACAAGATATAACATACAAGTCTGAAACAAACTTCATGAACTAAAACACATAGGTTTACATTAGAGGTGTACCAATCACACTACAACATCACAGTTCATGTACGTACATTAGAGGTGTCCACTAATTCATGTGTTCTAGACATTTTGTCATAATGTCATACAAACAACCCACCTAACACTCATATAGGTGACTCATAAGGGGATATATGTAAAATATTAACAACTTTTAAGTTTGTCTTCTCAAGAATATTGTATAGCACATTTGGCGTTATAGGATGGGACAAATATTAATAGCTGTAGCAGAACTAACAAAAGACTTGTCTTTATCCATTGAACCATCTTTATGAGGTCTACAATCACAAAGATTGGTTAATTTCAAATTGATTTAAGTCTCATTCCATGTTTCATAAGTCAATTTTCTTCCCAAAGACTTAGTTAGTGAATCAGCCAAATTCATTCCTGACTTTGCATAATCAATGTAGATTATTCCATCTTTCATCAAATACATAACAACATATGTCTTAATTGATTACGTCTATTTTAATCATTAAAATTCTTATTATCTGTAATGAGTAATGCACCTTGCCAATCACACTTACCAACTCTAATGATAAGGAGTGGGAGCAAATAATCTACCGTAAGTGGGGGATTGATCAATTGAGATGTAAACACTAAACAAGCTTTTGTTGAACACTTTTCTTTGTATTTGATACCTTATGTTATCAATAACTAGTTTAAAACCCCTACTAGTGGACAATGAAGAGAAAAATCTCAAGTTTATAAAACGAATGTTTCAAAACTTAATTTTGTTATATCATGAAAAAAGAATAATAAAATATTCAAAGTTAGTTGTCAGCGATACTGCAAATGTGAAGAGAAAAGACAGTTTGCTTTAGAAAGCACAGTTGTAATTGTTCACTAACACAAAAGGCTCGTGTACATTAAAAAAGATATAAAAGTTCAATACATACTAGTACTACTTTTCACTTAAGAAAGAGTAGTATAGGTTTTCAAAATATAAAGAAAGAAAATGTAATTTGAACTTTAACTCACATTTAAAATTAATATTCTCCCTCTTAATTGTTATTTTTAATGAGGTATCCTATTTTAATTAAATGGACTTGGAAGAGTGTAACCGTTGATTTGTAGTAAATGCCAAAGAGCTAATGCTCCCATTGAGTAAAAGAGCATAAGCTTCAAATTAATAGACTGATACCAATCTACCCCCAACAACGTCCATTGAAAAGCATTAAAATCAATAACTAAAGCAGCAATTTAATTTTCACTTATGAAATGCAAAGATGTGTTCAATCAAGCAAACCCCATTTTGTGAAATAGCAAAGCTTAAAGTGAACATACATGAAAATAGGCAACACAATTCACAAATACTTCTATTTCAAATTACCTTGCAAATTGTAAATTTATAATGATAATGTAAGTATGCAACCCCATTTCAAAAGCCACAACAACAAAAAAAAGTGAACTTGAATCAACAAAAACTAAAACTCACAAAATGTATGAAAAATTCAGAATAGATATAGATATTACCAGCCAGAATCCACCAGTGACGTGAGATTGGAGCATTGATTTAATAAAAATTGGATGTTTAGAATTCAAATCTGACTGCAACTTATCTGCTTTCTCCAATGCCTCCTCTCTAGCTTCATCTGAGGCATATACCCTCTTTGAATAATCCCTATACATATTATAACCTCCTCTATATGCAACAAAAAACAAATAGAAATGTGATTCCACAAAATAATATTTGGTTAAATAAATTTTTAATACCTATAAAATTTAAAAAAAAATTACTTTTAATTCCTGTAAAACAATTCTAAACTTTTTAGTCCCTATTTTTTTTTTCTTCACTTTTAGTGTCTATTTTGAAAGCTTTTGTAAAAAACTGATAGTATTAATCGCTAAAAAATGTCCTTATAAAATCAAAATAAGGACTAAAATAATTTTTTTGAGGGATAAACTTGAAAGGTGATAACAATAACAATAACAATACTGTAATGAGAAAGTTTGGGTGAAAAGAAAGAACCTTGAAGTTCTATTTCTAGGTATTATAACGCGATCAATAAGAACCTGTGAAGAGAAATCAGAAATTAAATTAGGTTAGAGAGAAAGAGAATTTGATAGATGAAATGAAGAAGGTGAGTTACTTCTTTGTAAATGGGAGCGGGCAAGTTGGCGACACGGCCGGATCTTCTGACAACAACAAGCTCTTTCTGGATGGTGCGAGGTTTCGACTGTTTACGCAAAAGAGAAGAAGATGATGATGGAGAGAATGAAAAGTAGAGAGAGAGAGAGAGAGATTTGTAAGTAGTACTGACCGGTGAGGGTTTTTTAATGGGAGAAGATGATTTGTGAAGGGATTGGGAGAGTTGAGGAAGATTAAGAGCTTCCATTCTCTTTCGATTTTCTTCCATTCTTTTGCGACGACTTTCTTCATATGATGATGACACCATTTTAATTTTCAAGAAGTCTGAGTCACTTCTCTTAGCTTTCGTTTATGTGTTCTGTGTAAGTCTACTCAAAATCAAAATGGCGTTGCTTTGCCCGTCGACCGTTGGGTTTGCACTTCCCTCCTATATGTATATATATATAATACTGTCATTTATTTTACTTTTATATCTATATCTATGTAATTTTAGCAATTTATAATTTTAAGTTTTCTCGGATTTTTTAAAACCATTTAATAGAATTTTTTTTTCTTATCCATTTAGTTTTTAACTTTTTATTAAAATTATAAAGAAGACTAAATTTAAAAATATATAATATTGACACTAAAATTTAGATGAATATATATTAATAAAAACTAAAACAAAAAATCTAAATAAAATAAATATTATACAATAAAATATATACACAACAAAGTTTATTTACTGATAGTATTCATCTTAATAATAAAGAGTTTTATTTTTAAATATTTCAATGGAGTTTATACGGTTACGGTGTAAGAAAATGTACATCCAATTATATTACATAATTATTATATTGATATCATATATAAATTA
>JBBPBP010009777.1:63551691-63581347 GCA_037974735.1 Cicer chorassanicum | reverse complement strand
TTCCTAAAATACAATTTTTTTTGTCAAAAACTGGATATCTTTAGTCAATATTTGATACTCTTTTCGATATAATTGACATTGATTAATAAACGTATAAAAAACTTTTGATATCTAATATTTTTGTTTCATAAAATTTATCTCTTACCGAAGTTATCATGTTTCAGATACTATCATAGATTTGAACATTAATTTATCATATCATATGAGATTGTCTCATTCATAAAAATATAGATATAACTTTTTTACTTTCATAAATTCATTAATAAACTATTATATTTTCATTAAAATATAAATATAATTTTGATACATTTATTAATAAAAATGTAGAATAATATTTGATATGTATAATTTTGATACATTTATTAAATATTCCTTAATATTTAAATAACACTCGTTGAATTTGAATTTGGAAGAAATGGTTTTCTCAGGTGCAACATATGGACTCCACCTCGAAATGATCCTTCGGATGCTTTTGAGTTGGCTTAAACATATCGGTGTTATTCAAGTACGAGACCAATAGAAAGTGGGGCCCGGTGACTTCTACAAGCTCTTAGATTATTTCTATTTGCCTTCAAAGTCTTATACTCGAAATATATTGTAAACAAGTGGCTCATGATAAGCACAACGAAAAATTTATTCACGCAGAACATCGACCTATATTGCATGAGTGCAGATTTTTGCTTCAACCGTATAACAAATTCAAAGTTGTTTTTACTAGACAATCAACTAATTATAGTGCCCTTTCTCTTGCCGGTACATCTATCTCTTATGCTCCTCATCGTACTTTTTATTCTTATAGCTAATGAATCTATCAGCTCAAACTGGTAAAATGAAGATAATATTGTGGTTTCATTACGATTGTACTTTTTTTAAAACAATTTTCCGATTGTGTTATTGGTCTTGCGAAAAGTGATACCCTATGAAGTAGTAGAACATGCCACTAATATCTTATTAATCCCAAGTTCTTCAACCAGAGTAGTACCTCCGCAAGCCCTTCTCTCAGGCTTCTGGGCTTATAGTCTAGCTCCCTTTTAGCTTTCTCGCAGGAATACCCCCACTGATGTCTTAAAACATGCACCGTCTGGTTCAATATTAAAAGCACAAAAATGAGAACAAGGAAGATAATATGCTTTATTGATTTGTCTACTAACAATTTCTAATAAGAGTAAGACATATGATTTGGATGCATGACAAACTGTAGAAAGGTGGCTTACCGGTGGACTGATGAAAGGTAACGTTCCAGTGATTCGAGAGTATAAAACTAACAACCACCCATACGCTTCAATCACCCACAAAGGGATACTAATCATTGGTTTTCTAGTATTGGTGATCCCAGCAGCCATATCAAAAACTTGATTAAACGATGCATTTTCACCCGTGAGTAAATATCTCTCCCCAATTTGTCCCTTTTTCATCGCAGCAATGTGCCCCTCCACCACATCATCAACGTGACTGAACGAATATTTGTCATTTCCATTGCCTATGTAACCAGGTAATCGACCACTTAATCGTTCTACAAGCTAACAAAAAATCAAACAACATTTCATTTCCGTTTAGATGTTACAAAAAAATTAAAGTTAAAGTTGGTTATGGGTAATTATAAGTATGTTACTATTATAGGTTAGTTATAATAATCAAAGTGTATAATATTCTTATTCAAGTGTATATTTGGTATCATGGTGGGTTTGTGAGAATCACGGTGAGCCACATTGATTTTACAAAAGTTACTATTTTCAAATCACAATGGTTCACCGTAATTATAATAAATTCATCCAGATACCAAACATATATGCAATCATCATTTCTCATTGAATTAATTCCAAATAATTCAATTTCTTTTTTTGTGATCTTTTTACATCAATTGGGTGATCCAAATAATTCAATTTTTCTCTCAATTATATTTCTCTTTTGTTAGATCCTATCATGCTTCTCAAGTTACCGTGCATCTTTAGAATCACAGTTAGAGTATCACAAAATCTCAGTCACACGGTGCTTTTGTGTAATGTAGTTTTTGCCAAAAAAATTAGAGTAGTGCAGCCAAATTCACAGTCAATTCAAATTCAAACATGCTGTACAAAACAAAACACAAAAAGAAATGAACCAGTACCATCCTTGCAACAACGTTTCCTGCAGTGACTTTACCAGGTCCATAAATAACCCCAGGGTAAAGCAACACTATCGGCACACCCTCAGATGCAGCTTGTAGTGCAATTTTATCTGTTGTAACCTTTGATTTCTCATATTCCGAGCAGAAAAATTTCTCATGATGAACCTATAGTTCGAATTTTGAGAAACAAACACATCAATCACAATCACAAAATCTAGAAGAAAAACAAAAATAAAAAATCGAAATATTGATTGGTTTGTACTTGATTCTCATCGGCAATGGTTCCATCGGTTGGTCCAAGAGCGAAAAACGATGACGTATATATGAGTTTCTCCACCGTCTTGGTTTGCTTCACTGCTTCCATCACATTCTTCAAACCTTCAACGTTGACCTAATTTGAAAGAAAATGAATTGAATTGAATTGAATTAACAGAATAATAGGATTAAGGAAATTTTGAGTTCTAGATGAGGTAAAATTAAGGCTCTTACGGTGATGAATTTAGAGGGATCGGGGAGCCAGGGTTCAACGAGAGCGGCGAGGTGGAAGACGACGGAGCAGTCGGAGAAAGCGGAGAGGAGAGAGGAAGAGTCGGTGATGTCACCGTAGACGATTTCGGATGAGGGAGGAAGGGCGGAAAGATCGCTGGTGGGTCTGACGAGGACCTTAACGGAGTAACCTTGCTGGACGAGGGCGTTGCAGAGCCTTCCCCCAAGGTAACCGGATGCACCGGTCACCAATACTTTCTTCATTCCTTTTTTACTACCAACTTAATGTTCCACTTTCAGCTTCTCTTCTTCTTTTTCTTCAACTCTTCAACATTGTTCCTTTTCTTGTCTTCCTCAATGTTCCACTTTCATAGGTATACCAACTAATTACCTTAGAATTACTTAACTAATTAAAATTTTATTTAGTTTTTTATGAATATTTTATTAGTATTTAACTAATTAAAATTTAAAGTGATTTATTCCAATCTTATGCTTTGAATCAAATAAAAAAAACGTAACCAACCTTGCCACCGTGATCAAAGACAAGCTGCTAGTGACTATTAAGAGGAGGATGGGTGCTTAAGTTGGCAGATTTTTGGCGAGTTATGTGTAAAATGATATCTAATCATTGTACGACTCTTTTTTTTTCCAATATGTTAGTATTGTGCTCGGGTCAATATTCATGGGTGAATGCAATTTTGTAGCACTGGGATGAAATTTTTGAGTTATAGATAGAAAGGATGAAAAATTCCATAATGCAGTACAGTAGCACAGAATCTGGTTGCCTGACTTTGGCTTGGCCAACCACGAGTTCACATGATAAGGACAATTTAAACCAAACCAGTGTTTGGAGTGGGTCTACATCTAATGTGCTCTAAATAATGTGCACTAAATATTTTACAACACGGAATAGAGTTTCATTTTTATTATTTATTAAAGTGAACTAGTAGTCATTTTACAAATATTTCTAGAGAAAGTTAAACATACAAGGTTAAGCTCTTATATATAGGATTTCATAGACAGTAAAATTCCATTTTTTTCAACACGCCAAACCTATATATTCTGATGAGGTTGATGATGAGCTCTGAAGCAATGGTTAAGACTACTTAGAGAACAGGATTTGTCAACTTAATTTGAAGGGTATTATTACATTTACAACTCCATTTCAGTCAAAACATAAAATATACTCCGTTGAAGTAACTGTACAATTCACGCAGGAAAAATCCAGCTGCTCAATCACATTACTCGGTAATTAAACAGACAGCTGAGAGGGAATTTACAAGTCATTAGGTCTCTTATTTCATGTACTACTACATGTCTAGACCTATAAGATCTCTCTTAAGTTTTTTATGAAGCAAACATGGAACCTTCAAATCCACCTGAAACTTGTGTGTCAACATTCAACAATGTTACAACCTCGAGCGCCTGATGCATTTTATAGGATTGAAAGGAGTGTGCTTCCGTGTACCAACTAATATTTGAGCATTTTTGGAATTTGATCTGACATCCCAATCCTCAACTGTCTTAGGAACACAAACATCAAATAATATTTGGCCAAGAACCCCATTAGCGTTGATGCTTGGGCGGCTTGGAAGATGAATAAAACTTCCTTTCTGTTCATCTGCTACAGAGCTAACATCTTTACCATCGTAAAACTCCACTGAACTAGGAGAAAGATTCTCACTTGGAGCAACAGCGAAACCCTGAAAACTAGTTGAAGTTGTAGCTGCTTTCCTCAGCTCAGAGAATGGATCTGTGATCACATCTCTTGTTCCCTCTATGCCCAGTTTCTCGTCTTCAATTCTTCTGTTTTTGTGGCGATAAATTGCAGCTGCCTTGCCAAGGATCTCAGCGGTTGCAGCTTCGTATTCATCCGCATGATGCCGAAAATGACCTGACATATTCAAATGGAATTTAACACATTTTCCCCTCTGTACAATGATCCAAATGAATTTCATCCAAGAATAAAGTATTGAAAAGAGTGTTGTAATATGCCTTATGCAGAAGGCAATGTACACTTGCTTAAATAATAATCACACCAACATTTGCAGAATGAAGCATATTGACCAAGAAAACTAGCATTAACAAAGCTTTAAAGTACAAAGTCACATCAAGAGCTACAAGGCATCTGCTGAATCCTATTATCTCATCCATGCGATATTATGTATAAATAATTACTAATTAGTCAAGATACTGACCTACATGAGGAGAATCACTCCATTTTATCAGTTTGACATCTCCGCCGAGGTCTTTCAGTCGACAGAAAAAATTTGAAATAACCTCAAAAGTAGCAAGACCATCACTTTCTGAACAAAAAATGAGATACGGGACCTGCATACTCTGCAAAAGAAAAAAAAAAAAAAAAAAACATGATTAGAAGATAATTCAAGATGCCAAACAAAAAAAAACAGCGGTAATCTGTTGATTATATGCGACGTAATCATGTGTTTTTAGCTGGCTGCTTACGGTGGTGGAGTAAAGTGTTCGCCAATACTCTGCACGGTGTGATTCAAATCTTGTGAGGAAAAGGGAATCAAGACCAGATGCTATACCATTGGCAATCCATGAAGCAAATCTTGGAGGATGGGACACTTTTAAAACAGATGGGTGCAGAAGAAACCGAACACCCAAATCACTGGTAAAATCAACTGGACTGGAATCATAAATGTAGCCAGAAATACAGTCTCTA
Organism: Cicer chorassanicum; assembly: GCA_037974735.1. Classification (NCBI taxonomy): domain Eukaryota; kingdom Viridiplantae; phylum Streptophyta; class Magnoliopsida; order Fabales; family Fabaceae; genus Cicer; species Cicer chorassanicum. The sequence goes on along the minus strand of JBBPBP010009777.1, from coordinate 63,576,065 downwards.
ACAAGCTGGTAATCATCCTGTGGCATGAAAATAGTTAAGAAGCAGAGAAGAACACAAAAGATAAAACTTGAACAGAGACGCCTATATTGCAAGAACTTGAGAAAAATACTTAATAAAAGGTAATAATGATTGATTAAATTGTGTATCACGAAGGGCAAGCTAGTGATTCAACACTGTATACCTTGATTCACACATAAACATTATTGAGAAAAGTCAAGAGTTAAGACATTGATGAGTTTACTAACTGTGCAATCTATGTAACTCAATCATACTCTAAACTGCTACTGGCAAAAAACATACCATATTATGTGTTTCGCACTTCCCACTAATTATCTGGATCAAAGGAAAACAGAGTCATCAGCTCTCAGAATTTAAAGCTTTTACAGGACAATGATGAAAATGAAAAAATCAAAACAAAAAATGAAGCCCATGGTCTGGGCTAAAATACCTGAAGAACCTTTAACATACAAGCTTTTGAACCACCTGAAAAAGATGCAAAGACAATGGGACAAGGCCTTATTTTCAGTACCTGCATATTGAACAGACAGCGGTATTTGTGAGTTTGATCCTATGAGTCAATTTCTTTACGAGTTTAAAAAAGATTACAAATTTGTAATTCGTTTAAATTTTCAAATATAGTCAGTTTACTTTGTGAGTTCCAGATAGTATAGAAACAGTAGAAGAGTGAGAGAATTCAAGAGAGGAGCATTTGTGAAGAGTTGTATTTGCGCAATGACTAACTGACTTTCAAACAAAATGTGCCGACTCAGTACATTCTATCTAAGTTCTAGAACATAGCCTAGCTGTACTAGCCATGCAATGCTCCAATACTGTATTTCAGATTATTTTAGACAGGTTCTAATCAAATGGGACGTGAAACAAGAAGAGATTTTAGACTCATTTTGTCTAAAATCTGAACACAGGATCATAGACCACTTGAGAATGCATGAAAATGAGACTTTAGCCGACTTCAATTCAGGTTGTCTAACCCACAAAATGGAAGGTCTGCAGTAAAACTTACCTCGACAAGTTCATTTAGAATATCAACAGCAAGAATTGTGGCTTTCTCAGGGAAGAACCTGCAAATAATAGCAATGTTATAATCACCAACTCTCTTCTGCTTCAAAATCTTTTGGCATAAAATATTCATATAGCACCCATTATTACACAATAAAGCTTTAGTAGCAGTGGTAGTAGTAAGCGCCTACTTCATATTTAGTTTTGGAATTGTTTATAACTCGACGACATTCTGCATACCTCGCATATTATGTATCCTATTGCTGTTGTTCGGTAGTCCTTGATCCCACACGTAGCCAAGACAACAAGACTACATTAGCTCAATAGCTTAGCTTAGGTTGATTATTCTTTCATATAGAGTTTTAAGTTTACTTACTAAGTAGACAAACAGTTTAACTGATAGAACTCATATTCATCTATCAATACTATTTTTTTTTTTTTTGCAACAGCTAATGTTGATAATTAGCACTGTTATCAAAACTGATTACCTATGCAATAGTTTGTGACATACTCCCTCCGATCTTATATATAGGAGAGTTTTTGGAGAATTTTTTTATTCTATTTATAAGAAAAAGTTACTTCTTTTAAAGTACATTTATTGTTTAAATTACTTTTATAGACTTATTTAAGATGTTTGCCTTTTTAATGAGTACATTGGTTTTGACGTTTTATTTTTTGTTATTTTCTCTTATAAATGGGATGAGAGGGAGTACTTCTATACCACTAATATGGTCTAAATCAAAGTATTACTATTTATGACTACAAAGATGATCATCAATATGAAAATCATGAATTGAAGGGCACCCAAATACAAATTAAGAACTCACATATTGAGAAATTGAGAGTGGCAAACAAGTGAATTCCATCCAAGAGAGGAGTAGAGATCCACATATTTCATCAAGTGCTTTTCCTCACTTGACATCCATGCGAACACCACAACTATCCCATTCTCTTTCTCACAATTTACCTTTCTTCCCCAATAATATCTACCACCAAACCCCCACATTTTCCCTCTTCTTATTCTTCAAACACTACAAAAATTGCAGAACTCCAAGCATTTAATTTCGAAAGTTTGAGAAAATTGGATAGGGATCAATAATTGAGGAGGAAACCAAAAAAGGGGGGTTAAGTAGATGCAATTTCAGCTTTCCCTTGATGAAACACGAAAACGAGGTCGGAAAGAATTGAGGAGTAACTTGTGTAGATTAAGGTTTTGAGCTCACGCTACGCCACGCCATCAGAGATTGGAACACCAATGACAAAACTTCGATTTTTTCCCCTTCCCCTTCTATTGGTTAACTTGACTTCACCCCTTTTCTACTTATGAATGGTGCCGTGTCCCGTTCATAACTAGTGAAGATTTATCGGGATTCACACCATAAATGTCAAACATAACCTTGAATTGAATTGAATCCCGATATTGTTTTTTTTACTATTTTCTTATTCGTTTCCGTTTATTTTATTTTTTTAGCATATCGTAGAATGAAGATAATTAGGAGTATTGCTACTGTCATTGTCCTTATCTATCAGCACACCTGGTCCATTCGATTGCTAGCTATTGCACGGAAGGTTGAAGCTTAATAATTGTTAGCGTATATAAATCAACAAGTAATATTTTGTTTTATTTTGGACAAACGTGGATAAACCACCGGACAACGAACAATATTAATTTATTTTTTTTACAAATGATTATAGAAAAAAAATTAACAAATAACTCTAATAATTTAGGAAAAAATACTACATAATTATCGTCACTTAAAATGATTTTCAATTCGTTCGACGGAAGAGTTGAGAGAATGAAGAGTTGAACGTTGTTTAAAGTAAGACTATTATTGGTTAGCCAATCTGCACAATAATTTTTCTCATGCTATGTATGATTTTGAATTTGATTTATCAATCTAACTGAGTTATTTTACTGATTTTACAAACTAAAGTTGAAAAAATGTGATTATCTACATAACATATCTATCATCACATATATTAATATTGTTATTGTTAAGAAAAATGTATAAATTAACGTGAAATAATAGTAATTTTTGTTAAAATATTTCTATTAGATATATTCACTATTACTATTAACACAAATTGGAAGATGATGAATAGAGAAGGATATACAAATTAGAATGTATACTTAAAAATAATTATTATTAATACTACATTTAAAGTCAAATGATTCGGATAATTTTTTTGTAAACAAGTAAATTCATTGTGAGATGGATAGAGCAATATTTTTAAATACAATCCCACCATTTATGCACAAAATACAACACCAACCTTATATATCGTATAAATTTACGTGGTTATATATTTTTTAAACAAAATTAGTTTTTATTACCAGTACTAAAACGTAACTTGTTAACAACGCATAAATACTTGATTAATTAATTCAACTTATGAGGTTAATGAGTTATTAGTTTTTTTTAACATAATTAGTTTCTATTCTTTGCAACCACTTAAAGATTTATGGTTAATGACATAAAAAGTTGGTTAATTCAATTTATTACGTGGCTATTGAATTATTTTGTCAATCCATTTTTCACAACTCGATAAAAAGTGTATATTTAATGACCCGTAAATAATTGGTTAATTTAGTTCCTTTTGTGATGGGTTATTTTGATGCAAATCAGCATGGCATTTCAAACAGGGATATATAATAGTAAACACAAACATGTTGCTATTATTATCAAAATAATAGTATTTCAAAATTTAAAGCAAGCAAACAAAAGGCAACACAAATAAGAAAGTGATAATCACGAAGGAATGAAACATCATTGGTACTTTTATTTAACTATATTATTGACAAAGAATACTAAAATGGACTGGGGAGTGTTATCATCAATCAATGTGCATTTTGAAAGGTCCCCTCTCAATGCCATAAGACAGCAGCAGTGGACAGCGAATATTTGAATGCTTTGCCCATTTCTTGTCTTTGGGTAATGTCATAACTTATCCATTAAGATGAGGTAATCCTATGGAAAATTTGGGGAAATAAAAGGAAATTGACTGAAACAAAATCATAATTAACAATTTCTTGTCGACTTCAAAGCAAAAATATCAAAGATGATCAATAATTGCTTTTGTAAATTCCGTTGTCTTTGAACTGCCACCAAGATCAGCTGTTCGATACTTCCCTTCTGCAATTGTGTTGAGAATGGCATTTTGAATCCGATCTGCTTTATCATGGAGATCCAAATGGCGCAACATTGTAACAGAACTCAACAGCAAAGCAGTTGGATTTGCCAAATTCTGTATAAATCCACAGGAAAACAAGTGTATTTAATTAAAGGTTTTACGAATTTAAAAAATAAGTGTTTCTCGATCTTTTTTAAGTTGTCATTAATGCAAGTCTCTACAAAGACTTTAAAGCTAGGCCGGTCTCCGGAGAAAAAACTATGATAGATTAATAGGTCAAGCTCACCGTGACGATTTACAGCACAGACCAAGATTTTTGTATTGTCAAAGCCTAATCTAGCTTAGCCCATTTACGCACTGATTAGGATGGTGCAAAAAGCTTGTCTTGGTAGGTTTACCCAATGCCTTACAAAGGGCATATGGTGCACAAGTACAGAACAGGAACTCAAAAACATACAATCCATGAAAACAAGCAAAATGGTTTAGAATATATGGTTGAAAAGTACTTCCACAACTCACCTTCCCAGCAATATCAGGTGCTGAACCATGTACAGCCTCAGCAAGTGCAATACCTCCCTCACCAATGTTGCAGCTGCAAAATACGTAAAATGCTGTCAGATGATATAATTATGACAACTATATTTCTTTTCCCAATTGAAAACAAAAAATAAAAACCTGGGTGTCAAGCCTAATCCTCCAATCAAGCCAGCACAAAGGTCGCTGATTATATCACCATAAAGGTTAGGCATCACCAATACATCAAAAAGTGCAGGATTCTTCACAAGCTGTGGATGGTCCAAAAATTAACAAGTGTATCATTTCCAGATAGACAAAATGAATTTCCAAATGCAGTTGTATACAAATGAGGTTGACCAACATTACCATCATGCAGCAATTGTCAATGACAACTTCCTCGTACTGTATCTCTGGATATTTCTCCGCAACCTCGCGGCAACACTATAAATAATCCAAAATAAACAGTCAATATTTGTATTCAAGACCGAATATTTATAGACATTTATATGTATAAGTGGACCTTCAGGAAAAGACCATCAGTCTTTTGCATAATGTTGGCTTTGTGTATAGCAGACACCCTCTCTCTTCCATGTGCCTTGGCATAGTGGAAAGCATACTCAGCCACTCTTAAACTTGCTTGACGTGTAATGATTTTGAGACTTTCTACTACACCCCTCACAACCTGTAACCCAAAAATGCTAAATAAATTATACTGACAAGAATTTGGGTGATAGTATGTAATATTGATTATTGTGAAATTTACCTGGTGTTCAAGTCCACTGTACTCGCCTTCTGTATTTTCACGGATTGTGATGAGATCTACATTATCATATCGAGTTTTGTAGCCAGGAAGGCTGTAACAAGGTCGGACATTGGCATATAAATTAAGTTCTTTTCTCAGAGTAAGGTTTAATGATCGGTGCCCTTTTCCAATAGGAGTGGCCATTGGCCCTTTCAAGCCAACCCTATTTCTCCTCACTGATTCTAAACTTTCCCATGTAAGAAAGCTCTGTGTTCTAGGGTCAATTTCAGTCCCTACATAATGCTCTTCCCATTCAATTGGAACTTCAGCAGCTTGAAATACCTAATTATTGCAATAGTAATAATTGACAGCACATTACATTTGATTCAACAAAGAAAGTCAATTATTATGAATATACAAATACACATAATGCATAAAAAAAACAAAGGAAGAGACAGTCTTATCGATGGCGGGCCATGGCGGAAAGCAAAAAACTGCCTTTTTAGCCACCGAATCCGCCGTAAAACGCCATGGCACCGCCATCCTTCACAAATTGGCCATGGCCCGCCGTGAAAAAATATGCTATTGCAATCTGGCCATGGCAATATTTGACAAATGACGACACTGCAAGATACATAAGGAAGAATAAAGTATCACATACATTAGAAAGTGATCACTCAGCAAGACAGACTCCACATCCATGGCAAAGAAAGAAACGAAAAACAAAACAATATACCGATGGGAACCCAATGAAAGAAAACTGAATGGAAATGTATTATTATGAAAAGGTAACAATTACAAAACAAGAACCCCGTAACCCAGAGCAGAACTCCTTCCATAGAAACTATAGTCTCTGGTGACCACTAGCAGCAATCTCAGTAAAAATAAATCACACAGGTCATGGCTAGTTTGGAAGCAATCAGCACCCGTGGGTGCAAACAGAACAAGCCAATAAGAAACACAAATAAATATTAACAGAATTATATTGGATATTATATTCTTATTATTAAATGGGACTAAAAAGCATCGGGAACAAAAGCATCATACACATGGAGCACTCCAAAATGCATAACCAACAATTTGAATAAATCCGAGAGAGATGAAGAATTGAAAAGGAACCTGTTTGACGGACTCAGCAATCTCAGGACCAATACCATCTCCGGGGAAAAGAGTGGCCCGAATGGGAGTGGAGGCAGAAGAGAAGGCCCTAGCGTTTGCCAGATAGCGACTTCCGAGGGTTCGTCTCAGGATCTGAGAAGCCATACTTGACCACACTCCCTTTTATATTCTAATTCACATACAACAAATGCAACACAGAAACCAAATTATTGATCAGAATTATTGAAGTACAGTTAAAATAAAATATATTGCTTTGACAATATGGAGTTGACATGTACTGTACAGCAATATTTCACACACACTAATGTGTGTGTTTGGAATCACAGTGAACCGCATTGGCACCAATTATGTTAAAACTCAAAAGTGTAGTTTATGACAAAATCACGACGGCAGAGTGTGATTCTGCCAAATTCACCATGAATCCAAACATATACATATACTAAAATAACATAAACGTGAATCCGCAATAGTATATTGTAAATCAAAGTTTAATAAGTAAAAATAAACGTCGACATAAATTGCAGAGGAGCAAAGAAAACGAAAAATGAAAACCTTAGGAAATAAAGAAAATCAGCAAAATTGGGTAAAATGAGAGAACAGAAGTGTAAAACAAAATCGGAGAGAGAATCGAGATTGAAGGAGAGAATAAGGTTGCAAAGTGAAAAATAGGATGATACCTGGAAGCTGTGAAGATCGATGCGGAGTTAACGTGGACGCTGCCCAATCAAAGTTGGGGGGTTCGATGGCTGAGTTGAGTTGAGTTTAGGGTTGAAGATTCTGACGCGGAGTGCGCATAAGCTGTATGGCCAATTCTAACATTTACAACTTTTTTTTTTTACATAAACATTTAGTACTACTTTTTTTTTTTTTTAATCTTGTCTTGGCCGTGTTAGAATTTTAGAGTTCGCGCATAGTCACATATTTTTAGGCATGTTCGAAAAAACGTGTATTAGATTAAAAAAAGTTTGTGTTTCTTTTTAAATGTTGTTAAGGTTCTTTTTGATCAAATTAACTTATAATTTATAACTTAAAGTAATTAATTAATTGAAATATTTGATAAAAATAATAATTTAATTAATTTAAAATAAAAAATTACATAAAAGAATTTTTATAATCAAAAAATTTTATCAATTAATGTTTAAAATAAAAGTAGTAATTAGATTTTTTATTATTTAAAAGTTATCAATCTAATATATTTTGTATTTATTTTAAATTATTATTTATTAAAATTATTTTAAATTTTAAATTATATAAATTCTTTATTTAAATTGTTTTAAATTATAATAAATAAATTATGGATAAAAGATAATTTTAGTTACAATAATAAAAATAAAATTGAAAAAAAATGATAAATTATAAGCTATTTGAATTAGTTTGTGAAAAAATATTATAAACTCATAAATGATTGTTGTCAAACTAAACTCTAAGTTCCTTTATTGATTTTACCAAATAGAATCTTAAGAATAATATAAAAAAATATATATATAATTATTTATGAAAAATACCAAAATTTAATAATTTTATAATTCGTGTAAACAATGTTAAAATGACAACTAAAAATGAACGGAATTTATAGTATATTTAATTTTTTTGATTTTAAATGTTTTAGAGTAAATTACATTTTTTTATCTATGATAGATTTAACTTTAGACGATTTATAAAGTGGGGATCGGTGAAGTAGGGCTTCTAGGATGAGGAAGTAACTCGTATGGTTAATGACGAATCACTTTTTTTCACTGTTAGATTAAATCACTTGCGAAGTTGAATATAATGGGAAGGAAAAGATGGGTTATGGTAGGGGTGGACAACATTATTTAGTCCGACCAAAACCCGTAAAATCTAATAGGTAAAACATGACTTCGAGCGTATGCAAATGGTTAATTAGATGTACAAGTTTAAGTTATATGTTTGTAATGTTTTCTATTGGTAGTTTTACCTGCATTAAACCGCTAATATAATTTACTTATTACTTCAAATGTCAATGCTAAGTGATTAGATGTTACAAGATGATATTAGGCTCCAGGTAATATCTCATAGTAACTTTTAGTACAGTATTGATAGTGGCTATTAGTATAGTGTGTAGTATGTACACCATTTTAGACTTAGTATGTTTTTATTTATTTTTTCTATAGTTTTCTTTAACTTTTTTCTTTCCACTTTACAATTCAAACACCACGAAATTAAATGTTTTTCGGTTTAATTATTTTATTTTCTCGCTCTTTTTAATGATTTCATCATGTGTCGCTATCAAGACAAAAGCTATGTTGATTTCAAATCTCAATTTTCATTTAATTTTCTTTATGTAAAAAACCAGCACTTCAACTCTTGTTATAGGTCATTTTCAGTGGCCACCGTCATGACCAACAAATCGAAGACAAATTTGAGATCCCTCTATGAGACATTCTTCTTCAACCAATTATTTTTTACATTCCATCAAAAACTATCTTGGACGTCTCAACTTCATGGTTACTGCATGGATCGTTCCACAAAGAAGTTCAACGGCTGCTAATCTCCTACCCTCTTCAGATATGCTAAAGCATGTCTTTTGTTCATCAAAGAATGAGAGCTATTGAAAACAATATTAATATATTTCTCTGCCTCATATCTTTCTTTATCTAAGAAAAAGAATCATAGTAACCAAAATTCCAAAGGATGATTTTTGTTGCGTCAATTCGGTTAAGTTATTGGTTTGTTTATTGATCAATGTTATTAATTTATTTCTTTCAAAATCCCTTTTTTTCTTCGTCTGATTTTGAATTTTTTGTTTCATATGTGTGACTTCGCTGGAATTAACCCACCCGACAAACCTGACAACCGTCGAATGATTTGACTTTGAGATTTATGTTTTTCGGTTTATCTTCAGTTGTTGTTTCTTGACCCGTAACCGCCGCATTCAACCGGTTAAATAATATGGCTGTGGTACTCTTCAGGTGCAAACATGGTTGCAAATTTGGGTCGAGAGCGGTTATTATCGTAAGGGATAATGAGACTAGATCACGACTTTGAACTAATAAATTGGTCCTATGTAGTATAGAATTTGCCTTTTCATATGGTAATATTTTTTTTTATTAACTAGAGTCTTGATAATATAGAATTCAGTAAAAAAGCAACTAAAATATGATAAAAAATTGTTTCATTTAAAATTTTAAATTTAGGTTTTTGTGAATTTCATTTCATATGAGAATATGAAAATGTGATTTATTTCAAGCAAAATACTTCACGTAGTTATTAACTTAATTTTAGATAACAATTAAGTCGTTTATTTATTTTTATTTGATCGTTAATTTAATTTTAATTAAAGATTTTATCATATGTCTTATAATGTCAACAATATTATTATTTTTTTACATAAACTCAAAAAATTTATCATCATCTTCAAACAAAATCTAGAAAATTCATTATCAATTTCAATAAAGTTCATATATTTATCAAATCCAAAATTAAAATCTTAAAATAAACTCATATCTTCATCTCCATCAACATCAAATCAATAAAATAAATAACTCACATTTTAATATTTGATCCTCAAATCACCAAGACAATATCTACTTCTTCTTTCTATCTTTATCCAAATCAAATATCTAACCTAAATATTAAAATGTGCGTTCTTTATTTGATGTTGTTGAAGATGAAAATATTAGTTTATTTGAAAATTTGAGTTATGTATTCGATGAAAATATGAATTTTATTGAACATAATTATTAATTTTCTGATTTTTATTTAAAGACGATGATAAATTTTCTTGATTTTTATAAAAAAATAACATTGTTAATATTTTAAGACACACCGAATTTATTTAAAATTAAATAAAAAAATTAAATCAAAGAAAAAAGTAAAAAATTGAATTGTTATCTATAATTAAATTAAAAAATATATGTATTTTTCTTTTATTATTCGGATAGTTTGTTCCTTTGAACTTTCAAGTCTAAGATGGAAAAAGTGTTTCTTGCCACACTATTTCCGGGCAATGTCCCAAAAAGACGGGAATCACAATAATATTTAGGGTGGAAGTGTGGAACACCACTCATACAAATACATTAATCATTTAACAATAATAAAGTAAAATCAAAATAATAAAAATATGGATTAAATTTTATCGATTAAAACATAGCTATTTTAATAGCGAAAATGGATTTAGCATATGAGACAAGACTCACCAGTCACTATATTAATTTGAATTTCTATTGAAATTAATATTTATCGAAAGATGTGGTCAATTTATATTCGACGTTTTTCAAATAAAATAGTTTATAACGAAATAAATATATATGAAATAAAACAAAATATTTTTAAAACTATGTGTAAAGTTTTATTTATGACATTAGTTTTCATTATGGATTACATTTTGTTGCATAAATATAGTTAAAAAATATTAGTTTGTGAGATTCTCTACCTAAACCTAAACCTTTGTGTTTTGTTTATGACACCCATGGAGAAATTTTTCTCACTCCACCCCTACTTATTCACATGGGCGGACCTACTAAATGACCGGCATGCAGAGACGGCAACGTAACATGCGGGTATTTACTTGAATTCGTCTTAATTTGAGCGGAAAAAATCTATTTTAATTGAGTGTCGATTTTTTTGAAATTAAAATTTGGAGGGAGACATATTTGAATGTGTTAATATTCACCACCCCGCTCTGCTAGTATTATTATTGTAATTTTTAAATTATATATATTGAATATAATAATTTTTAAAAAAATATTAAAAATTACAGTCTCATTTCTATAGAAATTATCTTTAATTTTATTATTTTTTAATAATTATTATTTTATTATATTAATTGTACTAGATATGATTTTAAATTTATAATTTTATATATATGAATAAGTACGAGTGGACGGAAAAATATGAACTCTATGGCATAATAGGATTCTAAATTTCGCAAATATGGAGACGTATTTTTATTTTCATACAAAAATAGAAGAGGTAAAATCTCCTTCAGACCCACCCGACGTGACCCCGCCCTATTGCGATGTCTGGCGACGTGAGCTCGAGTACCTCCAACTTTTTATAATTTAACACTCAATATTAGGGATGGACAACAGACGTGTTCGGGTTCAAATCCCACATCTGAATCAACCCACGGGTGATACATGTAGATCCATTTTCGACCCTTTTATAGCGGTTTAGATCAGGTTTCGGGTTAGACAGGTCGGGTTAGACGGGTATCCGTTGAAGGGCTAATGCGTTTTTTGAGCCATTTTTCAAAAAAAAATTACTAGATCAAACCCTAACACAAATGAGTAACTTTGACGAGAATAGCAAACCAAAACACGCACACATTATAATATCTTTCAAACAAACAACAGAAGATGGTGAGACGGAGATGAGTGAGACGGCGACGATGGTGAAGGCTAGGGTGAGACAACGACGATGGTGATGGCGGCGACGATGTGAGACTGTGGGTGTGGCTGTGTGTGCGCATCAGAGACAAAAGTTTGAGAGGGTGGGGAGGCTGAGTTTGAGAGTGAGAGTGGAAAATGTGAGAGATTAGGGTTTCAATTTATAATTGGGCCTTTTTATAAAAAATAAACTAAAAATTTGATTTGGGTCTTGTGTGTCTCGGTTGTAAATGCATGTCACTTTATGTTAATAATAATAATAATAATAATAATAATAATAATAATAATAATAATAATAATAATAATAATAATAATAATAATAATAATAATAATAATAATAATAATAAATTTGGTTGGGTTTGGGTATCGATGGGTCTAAATTAACCATTCGAATCCGACCATGTAGACCCATTTAAATTCTTATTTTTTACTCGTCTAACTTAAATATCATACTGCTATTAATAAATTAACAATATCTAAAATAACATGTAATATTGGCAAAAACCATACATTTATTTGTACAAAAATTAACAACTACTATTTATCAATATTTATAAAAAAAAAGATATTTGGAAAGAAAAAAATTCCACTAACAACTCAGGACTAAACATGTGTTTTTATTAAATATTATTTTATATGAGAGTATATCAAATAGGATAAATTTTAAAATGAAATAGTTAAATTTTGACTATACACGTAATAATGATTAAGAATTATTTAAATGATACGTGATTACTTAAAAAAATCACATAATTTTTTATTTTATTTTTAATTTCAATATCTATATGTGTCAAATATTTAATCATTTTACTATAAAATTATTTTTGTTTATAATGATGTATATATTTGTTAGACAAATTTGTATTTATATATGCAGCTCTTGTCTATCTTATTTTTCAATCACGATTTCATGCTTTTAAATTTTGTCTTTATCTTAAATTCTTATTTTCTATTTACATGGGTAGGTAGATGTACGCCAAAAAATTTCTATAATTTTTTTCTTCATAATCTGATATATATATATATATATATATATATATATATATATAATTTTTTATTTTTTAATTTTTTTTAATGAAGTGATAATTATATTTATTTATAGAATTATTTGTCTTATATGCGTTGTGAAGAGTGTCATTTGTCTTGACAGCAACAAAATAATTGACTCCCTCACATAGGATCTCTGCTCTCAGTATTCTCCAAAAATGGATGCAACAAATCCGCAAATATCAGTGGAAGTTCCACCTTACCTTAGAGTACATAAAAACGGAACGGTAGAAAGACTGGCCGGCACCCAAACAACTCCTCCGGGCATCGATCCACAAACAAACGTCATTTCCAAAGACATCACAATCATCCCAAAAACATCTCTCACAGCAAGACTCTACCGTCCCAATTTCAACAAATCTTCACAAAAACTTCCTTTACTTCTCTACTTTCACGGCGGTGCCTATTTCATATCTTCAACCTCTGACCCATTTTACCATAATGCCCTCAACAAACTCGTGGCAGAATCAAACATCATCGCTCTTTCTGTTAATTACAGATTAGCACCAGAACACCCACTTCCAACTTGTTACAACGATTCTTGGGAATCACTTCAATGGGTTGCTTCACATGCTTTTGAAGAAGAAAATGGTCAAGGGTATTATGAAAGTTGGCTTAAAGAAGAAAAAGTTGATTTTTCGAGAGTTTTCTTAGGTGGTGATAGTGCTGGCGCTAACATAGGACACTACTTAGCCTTAAAGTTACAATTTTTTAATCATTTGAACAATTTTAAGGTTTTGGGTCTTGTCATGGTGAATCCTTATTTTTGGGGGAAAGAACCAATTGGTGTGGAAATAAGTGATTTTGAGAGGAAGAAAATGGTGGATAAATGGTGGGAATTTGTTTGTCCTTCTGATAAAGGAAATGATGATCCTTTAATTAATCCATTTGTGGAAGAAGCTATTGGTCTTGAAAAAGTGGGTTGTGAAAAAGTGCTTGTTACCGTTGCTGAGAATGATATTTTGAAGGAAAGAGGGAAACTTTATCATAAAAATTGGTGAATAGTGGTTGGAAAGGAATAGCTGAGTTTTATGAGACTCAAGGGGAAGATCATGTGTTTCATATTTTCAACCCAGATTGTGATAAAGCTAAGAGTTTGATTAAACGCATAGCTGCTTTCATCAATGGATAGTGAAGATTTACAATCATACAAGTATGTGTCTTTGTGTGTGGAAGCATCATAGTAAATTAGTAATAATGATTTGACTTTTTGTGTTAATAAAGTCAAACCACAGTTTGAAGTTTGAAATTTTTACCTCCACTTGTGAACGGTATTACTTCCGTTTCTTTTTAAGATTCAAGAAAATCAATAAATATTATTATTATTTTTAGTGTAATTATATGTCTTTTTCAAAATAGTACTAATTAATATTATTTACAACTTTTTAAAATGACAAATAAAAAAGAAAAAAAGACACCTAAAACAATACCAACAAAGGAGATCTAATTTGAGCTTCTCATTTTTCACCGTTGAACTTTGTTTAGTTTGCCTGTTTTCAACCAATCGGTTTATGCTATAGTATATCGCTGTATTAGTGTAATGTATATTCTATAATCTACAAACAAGTTGATATATATGTAAGTTTCATGGTTTGGTGTTTTAACTTTATACCAAATTAATATATTAATGTAGTATAGTTTGGTGGCTACATAGGGCTGGATGTTGGACACTCCAAGACATTTATCTATAGAACTTAATTAAAATAAAGAGAGATCCATTTAAAACAATATAAAAATCTCAACTAACCAGAAATCTATTCATAGTTATCTTTTAGACTACGACATATGAGAAAACGTCATATGTTAATTAGTGAATTTATAAAATTGACACCTATAAAATTAACATCAATCTATTTTGTAGTTGTTAATATTAGAGATAGAATTATATATTAGGAGTTAGTTAGTTACATATTAATTAGCCGACATAATGTAATCATTTTCAATTATTTTTTTAGTATGTGATACTCTCACATTTATTAGTATCTTTAAACTTTTCTCTCTTCTCTTTGATTAATGTCACAATTAAGGTTAAGCACACTTTCTCTTAATGGGCATGAGATAATGATGTTAACTAAAACCATGGATTAGAATAAGAACCTAAAATGATCCATTCTAAAGCACAGCTGATGCTCACTTTAAGAGATGTATTTTTTCATTTTGATTTTATCATTCAAAAGTTTACTTCCAAAACAATTTTTACTTGTAAAAAAATAAACTTCAAGTCTTCAAGGATATAGTGGGTAAAAGAGGGTGTGTAGAAAGTCCTTTCAAGAAATATTTGTCCACAGTCCTCAAAGGGTGGCTGATCCAACACTCCCTCCCCTCAGGTCCCAAGCCTCGAAAGTCATATACGGCCCAAAATCATACAGCCCACAATAAGCCCACAACATACTATATAATGACCGGCCTAAATATGTTTAAGTCACAACTTTACTGTTATTTTGCATGAAACTTAGAGGTACCATGTCAACTGGGGTATATAACTCTTTCTTGTATAAACTATACAATTTTAGAACAATCAGGATATCAAATTTAGAATAGTGAATCTTTCGTGTAGCATCGTTTTTGACATGAAAGTTGAAACAACCTATTACTAGTACTTGGAAGAATTTCAATTTTTGTTTGTTTTTATCCTAGTGTCCATGACAAAATAAATTCTTAGAGCGTCATCAATGCAGTCCCGTATCTCGTCTTTTAACACTAATGCGACGTCTCTTATTTTATTTTAGTAATGATGTTCATTGTCTCTGGTCTGTACAGAGGTTCACTATCCCTAAACTTTTTGTTAAGTCTCTTTTATAAAAAATGCAAGACCAGTGTCCCTTAACATTAAAAAATAACAAATAATTAAAGTATGAGAGAAAATATATATTACAGTATTAATGTAAGACTGGTGTGGAGCCCACTTAAATGACTTATTTAAAGATCAAACATTGGAACAAAAATAATTGATGTTACGAAAAATTGTCGCGGTGAATAAAGACCACTCAAGGGTCTAAAATAATTAATTAAGAGACAATAAATGGGAGATACTCGTTGTTATGAGAATTGCACGTTTGAATCAACTATTTAGCAGCAAGAAGATAATGACATTAAATTTTATTGTTATTGATAAAAAAAATTACACTTTTTCTTTATATAGATAGAGTATTTTCTCTGATTACAAATATAAATAAAAGTTAATATATATTTAACCTAAAATTTAGGTAAATATATTGTGATTTCTTATTATATTTGTGAGTAGATGTAGTATAATGCAAACTCTAAAAACAAAAAATAAATGAATTTTGACAAATTTTATAAAACTACATTCTAAAACATAGTGCAAAAACTAAGAATTAAAGAGGGTGAAATTTGAAAATCCAGATTTTATTTTTATAATATAATAAAACTACGATGATTTTGAGTTAAATATACTTTTAATCTCTACAAAATTATGATATTTTAAAATTAATATCTAATTTTTTTTATTCACATTTAATTTGTATTTTAATTTTATAAAAAAATTTTTAAGGACTAAAAATATTTTTTTTTACAAAAGCAAATTTAAAATAGAGACTAAATTTTTTTTTAGAGATTAAAAAGTTGATTTTTTTTGTAGAAATTAAAATAAAATTTTAAAATTTTGTAAGGACTAAAATTTATTCTAATTAAAATTTTATTTTATTTATTAGAAATTTAATTTTTAAAATTAAAATAGAGGCGGCAAAGACCACCCTTGATTGTTGGAATAATGCCCCTAATACCGCCTCCATCTAAGCAATGCTTAGAATTGTTATTAAATTTCCATATGTAGAAGGCTGAATGTGTAAAAAGTAATGATTGTGTTATCTTCATTAATCGAAATATATTTGGAAATGAAATTGAAGTTAATTTGTGTGTATAAGTTTGGTTTGATGAGGTTAATTATTGTGAGGAATAATGCACAAATATAATAAGCGCTGGAACTTATGAAAGCAAGCACGCTATATAATTGAAAGTATTTAGTGTGTATTTATTGGAATGGGTATAGGCTGACTGTGTCCAATATCCATCAAGGCTGCGCGTGTTGACTATTGGTCCAAACATCGACCCAAAGTTTATTTATAAATTGACGTATTATATATTATTATGACAGTTTTTTTTACACTCTTATTTTTTCAAAAACTACATTTGAATTATCCATTTTAAATATATTTTTTAATCAAATACATTGACCAATCCAAATAGTATTTAGAGTTAAAAAAAACTAAACCAAAGAGGATACAAATTAAGGACAATGAACTACTATTCCATAAACGTATACATTACTAATTTGAGTAATTTCTACGAAGGTAGAGTTCACAAATCCGTCAGTTCGATAATATTTTATTACGTATTTCGTTCTAATAGTTTTGGTCGGCTTTTTATGGATAAATCTAAAAAAAAAATATTTAAATATGCAAAAGGTTTTTTTTCTTAATAACTCAATTTTTTTTAAAAAATTATTAATATATTTCTTTTTAAATTTTTTGTACTTAGTTAGAAGTCGTCGTTTGCAAATGCGACTTCCATAAAAAAAATTTGAGTATGTAATGGCGGCTACCTTTAAGGATATATTTGTTATGTTTTGGTTTTTTTTTAATCGTACCAAATCGCCTTTTGAAATGATGATTTTTTAAAGATATATAGAAGTCATTTTTTGAAATGACAATTTTTCAAAATACATCAAAGTTAAAAAACAAATCCTTAAAAAAGTTGTCATCGCAAACTCAATTTTTTTTAGAGAATTTATTTTTATAAATGACTACTTATAACTAAATCAATAAAAAGATAATTTATATGACTAACTTAAAAAAAGAAGTTATTAAAATAAAAAACCCAATAGGACTCACTTAAATTTTAATTTTTTTATAACTTTTTTTCTCAATGAACCTTACAATTTCAAATTACTCCTAATTAAATCATTCAATAGAATTTTTCATTTTTGTAAACAAAATTTAATGACTTGGATAATTATTTTTAAAGAATCTAACAATCTTCATCTTCAACGTATTCCTCAATTATACCTTCTTTGAATTCTTAGTAAGCATGGCAATGGAGCGGGGACGAATTTCGCCTCCTCCACCTCCGCACCCGGCTAATCGGGGAAAATCCGTACCCGCACCCGTTTCATAGCGGGTGCAAAATTTAAGCACCCATCCCTGTCTGCTACGGGGCTCGGGTTTCCCCGCCCACACCCGCACCCGCTCATATATATATATATATATATATATAATTATAAATTTAAAAATCATATCTATTATAATTAATATAATAAAATAATTATTAGACAATAATTAAATTAAAAAATATTTTCTATAGAGATAATATTATAATTTTTAATATTTTAAAAAATATTAAGTATATTCATTATATATATGTATATAAAATTTAAAAATTGCAATAATATAACTTGAGGGGCGGGTTCGGGTGCGGATGCGGGGTGGATATCACCACCCAAAATCCGTCTCCGCCCCCGAATTTTATTTTCAGAAAAAATCCGCATCGCACCCAATTAGAGCGGAGTTTCCCCACTTAAATCAAGCAGGTTTGGATGGGTATCCGCGGGTGCAGATTTTATTGCCGTCTATAATTCTGAGGTGGTGTATTGAGTTCCAATAGAGGGGCAGATGACGGTGTTGGGATGCGTGAGAATATGATGGTAGTTCGAAAGGGACTGTGGTAGTTTGACAGTTCATTGGATTGGGTGAAAGTGATAAAGCTGAGAGAGAGGAGAAAGAGAAGAAAAACTAGTGACACGGTAAAAAAAGTGTTTGTGATGATTGTAGAGAGTGATATTGGAGAAGTCACATGGAGTTGGAGGCAATAGGTTATGCAGATTTTTTATTACATGGGTTGAAGTATTTGAGTTTTTGGGTTGAAGAATGATGCTTAGAAATGATAAAAAAAAAAGAAGATACTTTTATAGGTTTGAGGTTTGAAGTATGCGAAAGGGAGATAGCTTTCTTTTTTGGTTTGGATGATGAATAATTGAGATTTGTTTTAATTTAATTTTTAAAAAATTTATTTAAAAGTTGAGTCAGAAATTAGGTAGACTTTTCACGTCATTAAAAAATTGGCGTATCATCATTTTAAAACAAAAAAATTAGTTAGGAATTAAATTAAAAGTGTTTAGTAATTGGAAGGTTAAATTGAAAGATTTTGTTTTTAAAGACTAAAATCAAAATAATCCTTGATCTTTTGCATATTTAAGCCAAAAAATAATAATAATTTACGGACAAGATAACATGATAGAGTGAAAATGATATCATACACAAAATTTGATGATCCCATTGTTTGTTCACTCTTCATAATTACTACCAATTTGGCATTATAGCTTATTGGTTTTAAAAAAGTCCTTGTATTTTCATATGATTTTTGGATAAAATATGTTGGAATTAACTCAATATTTAATATAATATACAAGCCGAGCTGATTATATTAATAATGCTTAAGGATAAGAGTAATGTGATCGCTGTAATTTTGTGGAGTTTGTGGAGGAGTATGAACTCTATTGTGAGGGATCATGCAAATGAGTAGTCTATTGAGATTGTCTTTCATAATAAAAGTATGTTGGGTGAGTGGAGTACAACTCAAGCTCATAATGGTTCAAGTGTGGTGACTTGTACAACTGGTGCATAATAGGACCTCGCATAATAGGACCTCGATGGAAGCATTCACTTATGGGGTTTATAAAATATTGCAACATTGATGCTTCTTTTTTGTTTGTGCTTAATAGGACGAGAATTGACCTTTCTATGAGAGATGAAACTGGCCTTTTCATTGGAGTCAAAACTATTTGCATGCATACTATTGTTTCAATCAATGTTGGCGAATCTATGAAACTCTTTGCTGCTATGGAATTGATAGTTAAGTTGAGTTTTACAAATGTTGTGTATTCTATGGACTCAATGGCAGTAGTAGATGTCTTTAATCGTTTCTCTCAAGATATAACATGCCTATGTGATATTGATCTTGTTAAATGTAGGTCACTTCTTGATGTTATTTGTAACAACTCATATGTGGAGTTTGTTATGAAAGGCTAACATGATTGCTCATTGTCTTGTGAAGATGGTCATTTTTAATGCCAATTATCATTTTTAATTTGATATTCGGACATGTATTGATTATTTGATTTTAAATGAAATGAATTAGATTTCATTTGTAAAAAAAAAGGTTTAAGACAATCTATTTGATAAATAAGTAAGATATGATAAGTTAATCATGTCACCTTACGCACTTTTCATATTCTTTCTCTCTGATTAAAACTTTGTTGAGGAGTGATGGATGTTAGGTTATAAATCACCAATTGGGGTGAAAATAAGTTAAATCAAACTAAACTTTGTAAGACATGAGTTTGGGCTATTTTAAAATTGTTAAATTTGAGTATGACGAAGTACTTAATACCTAAAAGTCGGTTTAAAAGCGTATTTCATTATTTTTTTTACAAAAGTCTTCACCAATCAAATTGTGAGTGATGTACGATTTAATATGTGAATGAGCTTAAATCCATTTTGACGTCTAACATGACTTTTTAGAGAATCTATCATTATATAGTTTATTTTATTTTATTATAATTCTATTTTATGCTAATACTTTTAAATATGTCAAAAATTGATTTTAAATTACAAAAAATGTTGAAAAATTTATAATTTAACACATAGTGTAAAACTTAATAATAATAATAAATATAATAAAATAATTTATTTATATTTATTTAATTAAGTATGTTGACCTAGAATTGTTTGTAGTGTTACTTTTTAAACTAAATAAACTTTTAGAAAAACTTTAGACTTTTAGAAAAACTTTAGACCAACCTTTACAAAAATACATACCTAATATAATAGTACTTGTCATAGACCAGATCACATATCTATGTTGGTGAATCTTACCTATTTTCACCATTAATCATCAGAATATATAAGAAAATAATAGACAACATGAATGTATTACTTAAACAAATTCCTAACAGGTTTGTGATTCTATTAGAGGACAACATTTTCAGAACTTCCATAATATATTGTCATGATAAAAAAGCAGTAGAGAATCTAATATGGTTGACTACTATAAGTGGTGCCTTAATTTGGATTTTGAAGAATCACATTCTTTTTAAATGTGGTGTACTACGTAATATCTCCAATTGGTAGTGAATAATATAAGAACACAATCTTCTATTTGGTTTGTAAATAAACTTTTGATAGAAGTACACCTTGACGCTTAACTTTCTCAAATTGGTTTTTCTAATCCAATTGCGTATATGCATTATAAAAAACTGATCTGATCTCTTCAATTAATACTTTAATGAAGTGTTACGTAAAATTTGTTCTCTATAGTATAATTTAATTACTTCCAGTTATAAACGCTATTAACATAATTTATAAGCAAGTTCTTATTAACTTGTTTACATAAATAGGCTAAACATTAAAAAGAACAATCTCGACCATTTACCAAATCCATCCAACTTAATTGTATATGGTTTTGAACCATTGAAGATCATTAAATTTAATTTACTTGATACAAATAAGAAAATTAAAGTAAATTAATATTATATTAATGAATTAATAAACAAATACAAACAATTTTTCTTTACAATGAATAGAATCCAATGGAAACTCTCTAAAATGAAATAAACAAATTTTATTCAATAATAACACAGAAAGTCTAGAAACAAGTTTCATGATAAAACTAATTAATTAAGAATATATATGAACAACAAGTGGACGTTTCTTTATATTAAGGCCTTGTTTGTATGAGGAGATTTTATTTCTCGGAGCCTCCTTTCTTGTGAAAGTATTTTCGCAAACCTACAAGGAATAAAGCAAATGTTTAAGTCATGAAAAATATACTAAAACATTATAATAATATTAATATATATAATTGAGTTGGGCATATATAATAATTGCATGAGCCATTAATTAATACCTTTTGAGAGCATCTTGGTTGGTCTCCCCATTTTGAGTAGGCTCACACACACCCGTCTCTAAATTGACCTTAGATATTGGTTTCTTCAATAACCTTTCTCCAATTTGGCACAATTTATCTAAATTCTCTTTTGTTGCAATATCAACCGAAGAGTCTATCCCGGTCAATGTATCATCCTACATTTTCATATATATAATTTCAAAATTAATAAGGGAAAATACTTATATTTGTCAATAATTGTTAGAGTTAGTTAACGTTAATTGTAAATTTGTTTTAATAATTAATCATTTTGATATCTATATATAAATAAATATTGTGATTAATAATTTGATTTATTAATTACCTGAATTCGGAGGTAATTATGTTGACAGTTAAGTGCTTGAGTGACGGTAGCAAGATTGTAATCAACCATATCTCCGGAGGATTGGCTAAACATATCGATTAAAGGTGTTGAACCACCATGGGTTAACCAATCCAATAAACCCCATTTTGCTGCCAATTTTGAATCGAATTTTTGTTCATTCTTTGGTGTTCCGGTGCCCAATGAGATTATCAAGAAGCGACTATATTCCATAGGCTTTATGGAATAGAAGTCATTATTTTGATTAATTATCTGGTTGGTTACTTCATTCACAGCAACTAATGTCTGAAATTCAGTATCATCACAAAAAATAAACAATTAAAACTAGTTAGTTAATACTATTGGAATAATTTAATTCATCTATATAGTTAATTTAAAGGATTTTCATCCCGGCATCGGCAGTATAAAACTTTTTACATTATATGGATGAAAATGAAAGACATACCGGATTATTTGCACAAACACCGCCATCAATAAGATTGAATTCGTGTGTGTTGCCATCTTGATCTTGGTTCTTGAAATGGTAGCCAGGAAGATAAGTTGGTGCAGCAGAGGTACCGATGCATATATCAGAGAGACGAGCATCAAAAGAAGGAGTTGTCTTGACCTTATATGATGAGAAAATGGTTGGTTGCATTGTCTTTATGTCAAATGTGGGGATCACAATATTGGTCAGTGTTTCGTGCACACGAATTTCCCCTAACTTTTCTCTCACCATATCGTGAAGGTATTTTCCATCATATTTTGGTCCTGCTAATGATCTAAACAACTTTGTCACCGATCCGAACAGCTCCCTGCAATTGTAATTAATAAATATTATATGCATGCAAAAATATTCTTTAAATTCATCCTTAAAAAAATAATATCAGTTATTAATGAAAATAGTAATATATATGTACTTGTGTTGTGGAAAGATCTTTGGACAATGTTCCAAATAAAAGGGTTTGATATCCTTGGCAGCAAAAAGTGGACGTTGGTTATGATTTGGAGCAGTTAACATGGCAGTTACAAGACCACCTGTGCTTGTTCCTGTAATCACATCAAAATAATCTGCAAGTCTTGCAGATTCACCATCCAATTCTTGAAGTTGTGTTTCAAGATATTCAAGTATTGTTGCTGGAATAATGCCTCTAATACCACCTCCATCTATGCTTAGAATTGTCACTAAGTTTCCATAGGTAGGAGGCTGAATTTGTACAAGTGATGATTGTGTTCTCTTCATATTCATTGAAATATATTTGGAAATTAAGTTGAAGTTAGAAAGGTTTTATGAATATTGTTTGCACAAATGAAAACATTAATTAATTAGTTGGTTGTTTGATTGCATTGTTTAAGGTTGTATTTATAGGAGTATTGTTGAGATTGAATATACGAGCTAGGAATGGAATGGGTATATGTTCACTGTTTGAGGTAAAAGTGTTGAATGGCTTACCAAGTCCAATAACCATCAAGGCCCCGCGTTGAATATTCATCCTTCTATCTAGTGGTCTTTATAATTAAGAACAATATATACACTAGACTTTTTAATATAGTTTCTTATCAATTAAGGAGTCATTTCTAAGAAGGTGGATGTTTTAGCCAAAACAAATCGTACGTAAACATGTCAATTTGATATTATTAAAATATAAAATTATACCAATTTCAGAGTTTTCTTTGAAAAGGCTTCCGTTGTCTTGTGGATGGCTGTTAAATAAAAATTGATTTATAAAGTATGACTTTTAAGTTGAAAGTTAAAACAATTTTGGAAGAGACACCACTTGACAACACTCCACTTGTTTTCGTGGATCATAACATCCTTTAAAAGAATCTTGACTTTTATGAAGGATTGACATTACGAATGATGAGTTGAGCGCTTTTATTAAGAATCATTACTTGTTCCATGTTTCACTATTCTCTCAATTTTTTTTTTTTTTTTAATTTTACTATTTTTTTAATTTTACTATTTTTTTAATTTTTTTATTGAATTGTAAATTTATATCATATATATTACGCATGTAAAATTTTATACAAATTCAAAATTATTTAATATGTTATTTAGACTTATAAAGATTAATAATTTTCAATAAAAATAAATAAGATGATAATCTTGATGTATCTCAATACATATAAAATAATTTTAGATTTGTGTAAAATTTTACATGTATGATCTATATGATATAAATTTTTTATC
>JBBPBP010009777.1:63512380-63528559 GCA_037974735.1 Cicer chorassanicum | reverse complement strand
GGGGGGGGGGGTCTTGTGATAATTCTCTTCTAAAAAGTATTCAATGCCTGTTTTATACACACACGAGTGTTCACTGTCTGGCACATGGAGAAGGATCTTTGAAATAATTAATGCAAGATTTTTAACAAGCTCTTTAATTTTTTGAAAATGCAAGCTTACACCACTTAAGAGTGACTGAAGTTTTAATAACTCACCTTCATTTAAAAAAAAACACGTATAAACACTCCCATAACTTTATACTAACTTGATATAACTTTCAAATCTACACTAGAGGATCATAGACTTTCAGATTTCACTTCATTAGCTACGTGGAAATTATTTATCACATTATTGATCAGTAGATTCAGTACACATGACAGTTGCACATTTTTGGCATTTTATTTCCAATACATTTTTAAAGAAGCTTTTTACTTTTTAATTTAATATTCTGCAATTGTTAGGTATTTTTTTCGTTACTAGAATTAAACAATATGTTTGTTTTTGTTTAAATTTTTTTAGCAAATGATGTTGGACAAATGGCCATCATACATCTTAATTTAAACATGTATCAATGATTAATGATTTTTATTTCGTCAATGGACACAAGTGTCTTTTTTCAAGTTTTAGCAAGTTTGAAGACCTCTCTCACCCACATCCATTCATGGTGACTATTTTAAGCTTAGGAATAACTTTTTTATATCCAAAAGAGTAGTAATTAGTTTATCTTTCTAATAATGTTTTTGTCTATTTCTAGTGGGGTATGTGTGAGTCCTCTAAGTGCTCTGTAATGGATGATTAAAAAAATCAACAATTATACCCTTCACTCTAGACCACCAAATCCGTGTGTTTTATATGTTACTATGCTGTTGAAGTTGAATTTATAACTATTAATATAGAATCTTGTGGAATTATTATGGGAATATTACAAAAGCAATGACAGAAGATTAGAAATATAAACAATGACTGAAATTAGTGATTTGTTTTAAAAAAGTTGTGGTGGTTGTGTGAAAATATGATTGTATTTTGCATTAAGACAAGTTATAAGAGTATTTTGCATTAGAATAATAGTTGAACAAAAGCCTGTGCTTTGACCTGTTATGATAAAAAAATGATTGCTATAATTTCAGGGTAAGTTGGCCAAGTTAGTACATATATCTTATTGCTTTTTAGACTGCTTTGAGTTCCTGTTGATACATCCGTTTTTGATAACCTTTCTCCTGACAGTTGGGTTGAAAGCATCCTTGAAGCATTAGGATCCTATGATGAATTATTGAGGTAGTTCTCTGCCCATCATATCAATCTGGAGATGTTTCCAGCTATTTCTTTGTGCAGCATATATTTGATTTATGTATTGAGTTGACATTATGGACGGATTTACTTTCTCTTCTCTGTTCAGTAGAATTAGTCTCATGAGATTATTATGAGCTAGTAGTAAATAATTTTCATCATGTAAATACCAGTCTTCTATTTATTTATCACCAATTGAAAAGAGCACTCAATGTGTCCTTGAGCTTTGAGGAGTGTCAAACTGTCAATGGTATTAAGAAGTGTTATTTACTGTAAATCGGAATTTTTATGTTTTAAATGGTTCACAGATTACTCGTTCAACCTTTAGTTTGAGTTTGGTTCAAACCTAGTTGAATTGAGACTGTGATAGTTGAACCAGTCAGCTTCAAACTAGAGTTTGATCTTAGAAGGAAAGATTTGTGACTAAATCCAAAAGCCGAGCATCAAACGGAAGTGATGACCGGACTTCTTATTCTAATGTGTTTGGATAACTATCGCTTGAGTACTGCTAGTTTAGCCTTTGATCACAAGTGTGTCTAGTGTAATATCAAATTCTTTTTGTGCAAGAGATTTCAAATCCGTGCATTGTGTTGGTTATAAAAAGTGCCTTAACGGTAAATCTTGAAGTCAATTAAGCCAACCCAAATGTTTGGAAGAACGAAATAATTGGCATTTTACACTCTAGGCCGAGGATTAAGAGGCCATCTGAAATTGCTTTATTCAACTCCATGAATTTATGTGAATATCAAAATTATTACTGGTAATAACGGTTATGTTGTCTCCCACGTTGTGCAACGTTGTGCAAAGAAGTGAACGTAAAAGTAGTTTTATTGTGGGATAAACTACTGTTCATAATTATTAAAAAAGAATGAGCAATACTAATACTAATGTTCTTTTTTAATAAAGTAAAATGTTTTATTATTTTTGTCACGTAGTTGTTCTTTTCAAGTCCAAATTACTTGTGTGTAAAATCTCTCCTATGCAAGAACACAAAGTTAAGGATTTCTTTTTTTAGCAAATTATGTGAATCTCTTTTAAATTTAGTGCTATCTATTTGAAATTCAGTTAATAAAAGTGTGTTGAAAAATAAAATTTGTCTCATCTAAAGTGTAAAATTGATAAAATGAATGGACTTAATTATAACTACTTATAATAATAATGCACGTGTAAAATTGAAAAAATGAATGGACTTAATTATAACTACTTATAATAATAATGCAATAATAATACACGTGCATATAATATTAACTATACATTTGAACATCAATAATTTATATAGTTTAAATATCTTTAAAACTTTATTAATTTATATAGTTTAAATATCTTTAAAACTTTATTCTTTAAAGTAAGATATTCATTTTATAGGAGTCGATTCCTAAAAAGTGTGTCTTAGTTGCGTTATTCCTCCTAGAATATCCTAGACCTACCCTGAAATATCATTTCTTAACACCGTTCCTTCTCGCTTCAGCTTCTGGATTCTTCTATTCAATTCTATATAAACAAAACAACCCCTTCTCCTTCTTAATCATCCTTCTCTCAAAAACACTCTCTTTTATTTTTCTTGCACGAAACTACAAAGTCATCATGCAGATCTTCGTGAAAACCCTAACCGGCAAAACCATTACCCTAGAGGTAGAGAGTTCCGATACAATCGACAACGTGAAGGCAAAAATTCAAGACAAGGAAGGTATTCCTCCAGACCAGCAACGATTGATCTTCGCCGGAAAACAATTAGAAGACGGAAGGACACTTGCAGATTACAATATCCAAAAGGAATCAACGCTTCATTTGGTGCTTCGACTTCGCGGCGGGATGCAGATTTTCGTCAAAACCCTAACCGGAAAAACCATTACCTTGGAGGTTGAGAGTTCTGATACTATTGATAACGTGAAAGCGAAGATTCAGGATAAAGAGGGAATTCCACCGGATCAACAGCGTTTGATATTTGCTGGTAAGCAGCTTGAGGATGGAAGAACTCTTGCTGATTATAACATTCAGAAGGAATCTACACTTCACCTCGTTCTCAGGCTCCGTGGTGGTTAATCAAAATCCTATTGTTGTTAATAATATCTTTATTATGTTCTTATTATGTAATTGTGTTAATCAATTAATTTTTCGAATTTTAATATTCTAACTTCTTGATTTGTGATAATGCATAATTGTTCGATGTTGCTCTGTTATGCTAATTTTAGACCGCATCCAGTTCATATAATTGGAGTGATGAGAATTTTATTCTGATTTAAATTCTAATTCAGACAATACCACTTACAGTTAGAATTAATTATGTTACTTCATCATAATTAAACATACATTGAAACATGAATGAAGGATATTTACTTGACAAATTGACCAAACTTTAGCACTGAGACCTCATGTTGAAAACTTGTCTCCGTGTTTGACATAATTCGAATAAAAGAAATTTTAATTGTTAATTTCACGCTAGCCATAGGGCTGCAAGTTTAGTGATCATTACTTATTTTTGGATCTAATATTGGAAAGTTGTATGACAACCAAAAAGCTAAAAGTTTATGTACCCAAAAATTACATGATCTCATTTTCTGAGAAATTAGATACACGCAGTTTCACGCTAAAAATATTACATAATTTCACGCTAAAAATAATCTGATTTTCTTTAAATAAAAAGATTTTAAGATAGACACCAAATCATGTGGTGGTGGATGGAGACAATGAGGAGTGTTCATGTTTGAAACACAAACTTTAGCTTATGTATTATATGATAGTATCTTCTCACCTACCCATCATCATCTCTATTTGCCGTTTCGTGTGCTATTTTGTGTATTATGTCACCTCTTTCGGCTAGCTTTCTCAATCATACATATTTCACATTTATGCCGCCGATAAATAGTGACGTTTTAAACGGTTCAGCTAAGTTTTAGTTTAGCACACTTACTTGTATGCGTATACTCCCTCATTTTCTATTTATAGGAAAAATATGAACATTTTAAATAAATACATCATTTTTGTAAATTCACTTATAAATAATAATGGAGGGATTATCAAATAATATTTTATTTGATACGTACGTGGCAACTACTAATGAATTGTGACAAGTAATACTCTTCCTCTGTCTTTATTTTCCCTTCTTAATTATTTTGTTTAGCCAATAAACAGAAAGAAGATCTATCCAAAAGATAGCGTTAAAAAGAAGGACAAATAAAAGATTGTCAATTGCCAGAATCAAAATTATAAACATGTTGTACCAAAAAAATATATATGTAAATTTTATTTTATGATGTTTCATCGGCCACGGTGGTGTAAGTGGTTGATTATTTTAATGAGTAAATATTAGAAAATTAATGGTTAACTTAATTTCTCGATTTTTAAATTTGAGATCACTTTTTTTAAAAAAATTAGTGTGTTTAACTCATCAACCAAGCTATTTACGGGAAATTAGGAAAAATATGGACATGTATATTTAGAACCAAGTTTAATCTCAGCTTATAAAGAAAAAAATTACAAATTAAAAAATTTCATTAAGAATGTGATTTCTGAAATTAATAAAAATACATATTTAATATCATAGTAAATTTATTAGAATCACGATAAATAATTGTAAGTTTAATCTTTGCTAAATTGCAAATGTTTACCGTAATTCCAACAAATTCAATATAATATCAAACATACATTAATATTAATTTTACAAATAAAAAAGTTACGAATTAAATATGCAATTTCAATATTTTTTTTATTCCTTCATTTGATTTTTGGAAATAAATAATTTATTAATCGAATTCATTAATCTACTTAATACTAATAATAATCACAAAAAGTGTAAAGGGGCTGAGATGGCAAAGCACGTGAAGTGTGCAGCTTTTGCCTGACCAAAACCCTCCCTTAATTTCAATTATTTAAAGACATCACTGTATAATTAACCGGCAAAAGCTACCAGCTCCCATCAAATTATTTTCACTTTCATCAAGTAATTAAGAACATAACAAACAAACAATCCTAGGAAAAATGCTAAATAACCCACGGGGGAGGAGCGTTGCGTTGGGTTTGGGGTTAAGGTAAAATTTAATTTAAACATCAAATGTAAAAGGCACGTTGATTCATGATGACATGACACTAACCTTTTAATTGGATTCTTCTACTTCAATTACATGCCCCCCCTCTTTCTATCATTAGTGCTTGCGTTCCGTTCCAGCTTGGACAAGTTCTTTTTTGTCCCTACACAATTTTTTAAACAAAATTATAAGCAACACCTTATATTTATTATTACATTTATTTATATCCCTTTCATATTCATAAACTATCAAATTATTATATCCCTTTTAAAGTCATGGTGGAGGAAGTAAAGTAAATGAATCAATTCTACACTGGAGTGTATATATCTTCATAGATCATTCACTTGAGGCTTTTAATATTGTTAAGACAAAAAATAAAAGGTTTGGATTTTTTACTCGTGCAATTTTGATCATGGTTTCGCTAAATATGTTTTATTCCAAGTTGATCATTTTCATTTTTCAGTGGTAGAAGAAATTGAAAAAAATGAACACGACCGTGAGGACGAGGATGCAGCCTAGGAAAGCTCCAATGTCACATGAAAAAGTAATTAAACTTGTTATAAAGTCAGAACTCATAAAAGGGTACATTTATGTCATGCACATTTTTGAAAAACGGTTTGTACAGTAACTTAAGTTTAATTAATTAATTTTATTATTAAATTATGATCATGATCGCGTAACAGTTCTTCTTACAAAGATCCCAGAATTCCTCAAAACTCGGCATTTCTTCAAATTAAATACTACAATATGAAATATCATATCTTCAAAAGGGAATAAAAAAATGCTCTCTTTTTTCAGTATTGTGTTTTTTATATATCTTCACTTTTAAACTATAGATAAATTGCATAGTTTGATTATAATCTCTTGAGTTTTGGATGAAAAGAAAGAGATGAGGGGAAGCTCACAAAAGGGTATGAGGAATGAAGTTAAAGACAGAAAATTGGCTTTGCAACAAGATGTAATGAATGTCCTTTTTTTTTCTTCTTCAATTTCATTCATTTTTTTGCTTCTAATTAGAAACTGAGAAGAATGAATTTTTTGAATTTCAGGTGGAGAGGTTGAAGAATAAGCTTAGGCATGAAGAGAACATTCACAAGGCATTGGAGAGAGCTTTGAATAGGCCTTTGGGAGCTCTTCCTCGTCTTCCACCTTATCTTCCTCCTTATGTTAGTAAATTACTTTACCTTTATACTTTTTAGTCCTTTTCTTCACTACTAGAAATGAAACCAATATAATTATAATCCTAAGTTGAGTATTTGAGTGATGAATTTGATCTTAAAAAAATAAAGACATTAGGACTTGTGGCCGAAGTTGCGGTACTCGAAGAAGAAATAGTTAGGCTTGAAGAGAAGGTCTTAAATTTCAGGCAAGATTTGTATCAAGAAGCAGTTTACATGTCATCCTCCAAGATGAAACTTGAGAATTCAGCTGCAGCATCTGTGAACAATGCAAACCCAAATAATAGTACAAAATTGATTAATGCTGCAAAATCTGGCACTAGGTTAACAACAGCACTTCCTGGTGAGTATGCATTTCATAAAATACATTACCCTTCTGTTCTTAAATATAAGTAAAAATAATATATGAATTCGATCCGAATATATATGTTTTTTTGCTTATATTTAAGATCAGAGGAAGTATCTGACAAGAGTTAGTCTATGATATCATGCATCTCATGTTTGTCTTGCCAGATGATAAACAAGGAAAAAGTATTCAATCAAGTGTTCATTCTTTCAAGTGCAGCAAGCAATCTATATGTAAAGACCAAATGACAAAAACTCCAATTAAGAAAATTCCAATTGAAAATAAATCACTACAGACACGTTTGGAACCTCCCAAAAAGCAGGTTTGTCATGAGCAAATTTAGTTTTTCATAGCAGTAGTTTCTAGTAGATCAAAAACTGAAGAATTTTTCAAAGTTTTCCCACTTTGCAGCAGCAGCAAGAACTAAGGCTGAACAACAAACCAACTGCAGAAGTAAGAAATCATCGTCTACACGAAACACCTTCAGGAGATGAAATTCCAAATATAATCTCTGAAAATATTCTCAAGTGTTTAACTAGCATTCTCTTGAGAATGAGTACATTGAAGAATCAAGTTTCTGCAGAATATTCGGATCCTTATGGTATCTTGGTATTTGGAATGAGAGATATTGGTCCATACAAGCAATTATGTTCTAGTATTGAAGCTGAATCTTTTAATCCAACACAAACTGCTAAGTCTTTGTTTGTACTGCATCGGTTAAAGTATGTTACACTCTATTCAAATTCAAACTAGACTACTATTACTTTATTTTTTCGACGATCCTTATCATCAATCGCGTTAATTAGATGTTAAGTTGTTCTAATTTCACAAAATTTGCAGACATCTTTTGAGAAAACTAGCCTGTGTCAACATTGAGAACCTGAACCATCAAGAGAAGCTTGCATTCTGGATCAACATATATAACGCGTGTATGATAAATGTATGTTGATTATGTCTATTAGAAAAGTGTATTTTCCAATGTGATTTTAGTGTATTCTAAACACACTTATTTTTCAGTGGTTTTAGTTAATTTTTATCCTTAATGTTAGTGATGGCTTATTCAAAGTTCTGTTTTGCTTCAGGCTTTTATAGAAAATGGCACACCAGAGAGTCCTGAAATGGTTGTTGCATTGATGCAGAAGGTGTGGTCTTACTTTTGTTTGTTCTCCAAGTTTAGCATATAATGACATTGGTTTGCTCATTAATTAATGTAGTTTTAATGTCACTCAGGCAACAATAAATGTAGGTGGACATTTGTTAAATGCAACAACCATAGAAAACTGCATTTTAAGGCTTCCATATCACTGGAAATATGTAAGTTCTGTCCTTTTCAAATGTAGCTTTTTCTGTTGGTAGGAAGATATACAAAATTATTAACTATACTAAGGTTCTTACAGCTAAATTCCAAACAAACATTATCAAAGGAAGTAAATAATCATGAAATGAAAGTAAGAAGCATTTATGGTTTGGAATTGTCAGAACCTCTTGTCACATTTGCTCTCTCTTGTGGAACTTGGTCCTCTCCTGCTGTAAGTTATGGAACTTGTATAATCTTGAATTTTTAATCTTCTATAAAGGTTTTAAATCTTTGTTGCACGATTGTATCATCATTTTTTATATAGTAGAGAATTATAGTCAAATACGAATGATGTACCTAATTGCGTTCACATTACAATTCAATTATTTCATGAACTTGACAAATGCAGGTTCGAGTTTACACGGCATCTCGTGTTGAGAAGGAACTCGAAGAGGCGAAAAGAGAATACTTACAAGCTGCAGTTGGAATTACAAGATCAAAGTTTGTTATTCCAAAGATGTTAGATTGGTATTTACTTGACTTTGCAAAAGACATGGAATCATTAATGGACTGGATATGCCTCCAATTACCAAGTGAACAAGGAAAAGAAGCAATTAAGTTCCTTGACAAAAGAAAAAACCAACCTCTCTCACAATTTGTAAAAATCATGCCATATGAGTTTAGTTTTAGATACTTGCTATGCACATAATCTGTATATGTTTTTTTTTCTAAATGGCTTTAGGAGTACAATTTGTATACAGCGTTACAGTGACTAATATTGTGGGATGGATGAAAGATTTATGAATGAAGCAACTAACAAACAGTGAAGATTAAAAATAACCTTTGTTGTTTTGAGTAAGAATCCACTATTTTTAGGCATGCTATTAGTGCGTCAATGAACAAATGGTACATTTTTACAAAGTACAGAATATTACTCATAGTAAGGAAAATACTTATATACTTCTATGTATGATCAAACATTCAAAGTAAGATGATACCAGAATTCTCTAATTATATAGGCAATGAGGATTGGCTTGTGGTCCAAAAGATTCATAATGATTGTGTCTTTTTCTAAATAATTGAAATTAACTCATATATTATGTACTACTAGACACTGAAGTTGGCAAGTTGTGTTGGAATTTCAAGCTAAGAAGAGTGGTATAATGATTAAGAATCATTAATTAAAAACAACAAGAATAATCGATTTGACTACACTCCAATATCTTAATTGAACACTTATCATTCAATATATGATTAATTTTGAGTAATAAAATAAAGTTGTGCGGAGTTTATGCAATGGAATATTACAACAAATTGAAAAAAATGTAAATTAATTCTCTCAATTTCTATTTGGAATTCATAATATTGATCGGGAAAATAGACAAATAATAATAATTCTATGGCTTCTTAATCTATTAACTATATTAAAAAAGTTTACATTTGCTATCTTGAGTGAGCCTGCTAATGTTAAAATTCTTATGATTAAGTTATGGGAAATACAAAAAGACTACAACGGTGAAAAGCAAAGTGGTCTTTGGCTGGTTTAATTTTAATATCATTTGTTTTGTAAGAAGAGCCATATACAGCTGAAGTTCTTGGACTACTACCACAGTGCCAATGCAAATAAAGAACTTGATGAACCAATACACCAAGAACAAATTGTGCTCTACATCCATTATAAGGCTACAAACTTTAGCATTGGAGGCCAAAATACTTGAACTCTCTTAGTTACTCTTTTGAAAGTTTAATTCCTAAGTCAAAGCAAGAAAGTTGAACATAAGCTCCATGTCCAAAGTTGAACATATGATAAAGGGTCCAAGAATTCCATTGGCTAGCCTTTTCCAAACAAGTCAACCACGCCACGTACTCCACTTAAAAGAACTTAGAAAGTTTGGCGCTTGCAAGAAGATAGCTAAAGGATACTAAAGAGATAGATATCATATTGGTAAGAAAGGCTAAGGTAATTTGACTATTTTTAAGGAGCATTCTTCAAAAGGGAAACATATAAGGTGGAAAAATCCCTTGAAGTCTTTGGATTTGTCGCTTGATAAATCACGTATTGTCTAAATTATTGGGTTAGCCATTAATTAGAAAAGAGAAGTAGTACGCCATCTATTTTTATGCCTTTATTGTGCAAATGATTACACGACGCATGTTATTAACTAGCTTGTGTCGCACTATCTCAGGTGCATGATTGATTAATGTGAGACATGGGACACATGTTTAAGTCTAAAAGTATTTTTTAAGTTGTTAGACAAGAATGACAAGCTATTAAGTTTAATATCGATCGAGTTTTGGGCAATTGAGGCCATTGAGGATTGACTGAGATTTTGTCGACGGTGATGGAGTCAAGTCTTACTCAGTCACATTAAGTCTTACTTGGTTTTCTAAGTCAAAAATAGTTGAAGAATAAAGTGAACTGATAAGTCGATACTGATTATCATATTGTTTTGGAGTGCATTAAATAAGAAGCAAAACGATAAGCAAGGTGCATCTATTTTTTTTTTCGGGGGCCACAATGAAAAGGGAGGCAACAATGCACATGAAAAACATAATAGGTCGCAAAACAGGGAATATTAGGCAAGCCACAATCTTATACGCAACCATACAAAAGGTAATCGAGTATAGTAGTTTAGGCACGATCTTTAGATGGCCACAATCATATCTGATAGGATTTAGACTTTAGTTTTCAATATATATAAATACTCGTTATACTTGTCATTTTAGACACATATTAATCAACTCTATTTTCATTGGCAATTATACTTTTACTTTACTTTCACTTATGCTTAGTTTAGTTTGGTAATTCTTAAATAATTCTTGTTGCCTAATTCTTAAAAGGAATTATTGTTTGAGCCTTTTAGTCGATTGATTCTTCAGCTAGCTTTTAAATTAAATTTTTTTATGTATTCTACTGACTTGAATGAATAATAATAATTTTTTAATAAATAAAATAGTTAAACTTGAATGCATGAATGATATGTCATGTTCATAATAATAACAATAAAAAATAATAATAATAATGGTTAATCTATACCATAAATAAAAAAGAATATCTGATTTTTGCGGATACTGTCTTTAAATGTTTGAATCAATATAAAAAGATACCAAGTTTTGTATATCCTTTTTCTATTTTAATCTTACCCTTTTGTTACATCAATTTTATTCTTTTTTACCAATTAAATAATTGAATTTTTTAACTGATATAAAATTTATAACTCATGTTATTTTTATAAAGAAAAACAGATTTGCCCGCATATAAATAGAGAAATAAAATATCATGATCATCGTCACAAAGGCACTAAAGTTAGCTTTAGGTAATTAGTTAAAAAGATTCTAAATAAAAGATTTCGTTAAATTTAATTTAGTAATTATTAAAAGAATGCAATATCTTTGTCCAGATTCGATTAGCCTAAAAAATATCGATTTCAAAGTATATCTCTGTAGAGAATTACATCACAGCCTTATTATAAGGAAAATGAGTACACACTATATCACTTCTAGAATCCAGTTCGATAAGTTCATCCATTTTATCGCGCCACCAAAATTGATAAGTATCCAATTTTTCATTTCATTTAATTTCATTCATAGCTGGTCCGCATTTGACCGAGTTTACTCTTGTCTATGAAGCAAGGCAAATGAATACCATTCATACGTAATACAAATTAATATGTGTCTATACATGCATACTACTTAAATAAAAGATTAGCTACTCGTATTCCTATTAAACTCGTCTACAAGCACTTTTTATTCCAAAAATACAACTCATCTTTTTTTTTTGGTGAACTATATTAAAAAAGCTCATCTAGAAACAGCCAAATTTGATAAATAATACGACCATCCATTTCAGACCATTACACGTGGTATAGTAGTCCTACTAGTATTAGGTAAAAAACTAAGCTAAAACAAGCCAAGAAGCTATCCTACAATATGATCACACGTGTGGGAGTCTTCTACAACCGGTTAAAGTTCACACGTGTAGGATTAATAATTCAACTCCCACGCACGCAGTTACACTACACATGACATAGGTAGATATTTTACGAATCGAGTTTATGTGCATAAAAGAAGCCACACCATGTTGACTATTAGATCAAGAACAATTCAAATTTTAAAATTATTCGAAAAAAGTGAAAATCTAATATTAAAATTTCAGTAATTCAATTTCGATCAAAATCAATGTAAGTGCGTCTAATCCAAATCCATATTTTAACTGCTATGAAAATGATAATTGATACGTTCGATTTTTCATATGTTAATATTATTATTATTATTATTAAGTATAAAATATCCAAGTATACAAAAGCGGCTATGACAATAACTTGTGGCAGTGACCCATACCATACCATATGGTACCAATGGTCAACAAAACAATCTCACCCCTTCACCTATTATCTTATTATTATAATTATAATTATTATTATAATTATTATTATTATTATTATTATTATTATTATTATTATTATTATTATTAGTGTTCTTTCTCTACCAACTCTTATTACAATTGTGTATATATATTCCACAACAACCACACATATATACTATGTAACCATAAAACTACAATTGATAAAAAAAATCCCACAAAGTTAGAAGAAAATGGAAGTAGTTTCACCTAGTAGTCCCAATGGAAGTCCCACTTTCACCATAAACCATTTCGATTTCAACCCATCAACAATTTCACCTTATCTAAGTGCTCCTTCTTCACCTAAACGCTTTGGACAAGATTATTACTTAAGCGCTCCAGCCACCCCATCAAGATTTTACTCGCAATTCGATTATTACTTAAACAACGTTGCCGATGATGTTCATATTGAAGAAGATGATGATGATGATGAACACGGTGGATTCGCGTTTTCTGTTCACAGAGAATCCGATTCATCACCTCGTTCAGCTGAAGAACTCTTCCATGGTGGAAAAATCAAACCTTTGGAAACTCCCAAATCGCCTCTTTTATCTCCGAATCGACCCACAAAATCTCCAATAGCAAAAGGGAAAAAAGCAATTATTGAAACTTTTTTTTCATCAAAAAAGAACAAAGAACCCTCTTTTAGTGAAGAGAGAAGAGGTAGAGACAGAACTCCAACAACATCTGAGATTTCATCATCGAATTCTGGTCGTAGAATCACGCGTTCACATTCTCCATACAGAACATCACACTACACATATGAAGGACAACAACAGAGTAATAATAATAAAGAGGATTCTGTTCCAACTTCATCTTCAAAGAGTTCTTCTAGAATATGGAGATTGAGAGATTTTTTGTTGTTTCGAAGTGCATCAGAAGGAAGAGGTTCAAACAAAGATCCATTCAGGAAATACCCTGTTTCGTATAAGAAATCTGAAGAAGGAAAAGGTTCATCAATTAGAAACACTGAGAATCCAAAGTTAAGTAGAAGAAAGGAAACTGTTTCTGCACATGAATTGCACTATGCAAGGAAGAAGGCAGAGTCAGAGGATTTGAAGAAGAGAACTTTCTTGCCTTATAAACAGGGGATTTTGGGTAGGTTGGCTGGGTTAGGATCAAGATGAACATCATTCATCTTTTCTCATTCAACCTTTTTGAAAGAATTATATATATTTTTTTCTTTCATTTCTTTTTCTACATAAAAAAAAAACTGTATTCTTTTGTTGAAATTTTAATAAATCATTTTATTTTTTACTTTTGTTATGTTTGCCAGAATTTTCATTTTATTTATCCTTTTATCTATTTGATGGTGATATCGTGGCTTTTATATAACAATTAGCAAGTAGTAGTTCACAATCAAGTTTGTTATATTCTATATTCTATTAGTACAATTAATTGTATACCGACATTTACTGTGATATAGACAAGAGCATGTGGCTTGTCAAATGAAGACAAATGAGTGATGTTTGTAATGTATATGGGCCCGAATAACAATGTCTGTCATAAAATTATCATATTCAATTTGATAACAATCTTTTGGTGTTTGACATTAGTAGTTGTATACCTGTAACAAAATAAGGAAAATGAAAAACGAATTCAATTATTTTTGTGTCTTATCTTGTACAAATGTCTTAAGTCTGATGATTTCCAAAGGGACAACGTGCGGGCGGTATTGTAATCCATAGTGGTAGACACTCCTACCTACTAACACATGTGAGTGTTAGGGTGGATGACTTCTTCATAATTTCATTTTTAATTTATACAATGCACTATAACATATTCTCTCCCTCTCAACTTCTCAAATATCATTTTAATAAAAAAAATTGTTAAATAATGAATGTCATTTTTGATGTAATTTTTTTATACTATTCTTTACTAATTACTTTTGTAAAATACTATTAGTATTAATAATAGTAAAAGAATTATCAATAATTAAAATTGATAGTTTGTTAAAATGAATTACTATTATTTTTTAATTATTAAATTTTTTTAATACGATGATGAAAATTTTAAACTACAAGTATTATAAATCAGAGGGAGGTGTTTGTCCGAGTGTCCTAACATATTCTTATGTAGCCATTTGATTACTCCCTCTTCCTATAATTATTTAGTCATTTGATCATTTTACACCGAAAAATAATGTTATTTTTATTAAATTATATTTATAAGATATTAATTTATTATCAATATCATAAATGTACTGTGAAAGATATTGAATTAAAAATGAAATAAATAGTATTAATTAAAATATACAATTACAAAAAAAATATTAAAAATTGAAAGTGACATTTATTTTAAAATAATTTTTTTTCAAATAAATCAATTATTATAAGACGAATAAAATTATATTTTAATTATAGAGTAGTTACAATTTATTTACTAACAGTATTTGTACTCCCTTAAATCCTTTATATAATTAAAAAATAATTGAATTAATAAAAATTAATATATTTAATTTATAGTATTAATTAAATATACTACTTGTTTAGACTCAGTTATATTTTATTAAAAAGAAAAAAAGTAATTAGGGGACGTCTGTTGAATCACATTTTTGAGAATAGGTAAGTATAGAACTTATCATGTTTTGAAAAAATAACTTTTAGATATAAAAGTAAATAATTTCCCATAACTTTTTTATATTCTCATAGATTTATTCCTAAGTGGAAAATTTTCCAGACTAAATTGTGTCACACCTTACAATTATATCTCTACCTCTAAAACTCCTCCAAAAATTCAAAATTACAGCAATGGCATGATCACGAATAATACGAAGGTTATTTCGTATACTTTACCATTTGCCTTTTTTTCCTTAAAAAAAATATTTACCAATTTAAATTTATAGAAATTACATATATCGAGAATAATAAGATTTAAAAATATTATAATTAAGAATGAGACATACGTCAATAAATA
Organism: Cicer chorassanicum; assembly: GCA_037974735.1. NCBI lineage: Eukaryota > Viridiplantae > Streptophyta > Magnoliopsida > Fabales > Fabaceae > Cicer > Cicer chorassanicum. The sequence continues at coordinate 63,513,129 of JBBPBP010009777.1, read as the reverse complement.
CACAACATTCAAGACAATAACATAAAAGAGTAAAATGCTTACAATAGTGACAAAATCTATAAATATGACAAAATTGGAATTCTGATAATACACATATATTTGAAGTTGTAACGTTGATAACGTCATAGTCATTGATTGAATCTAAACATGTTTTTGATCAAATTTAATCTATCAATCAAAATCAAACGAACGCCGTATTAAAACAAAAAATCGTTACACCAAATCTGAAAAAATTAAATAAATGAGAAAAACATTTATTTAATTAATAAGGGAAGAAGAAAAAAGAAAAATGAATCGGAATAAAAACTTTAAACTAAAAATTAATCTTAAACCACACTCCTTATTTTATTTTTTCTTATCTCCATTTAAACTTTTGTGGTTTTGGTGGATAGTTATGATTTTTCTCCTCTTCAAAATAAATACCTCTATGCAAAACAATTTATGTGATTAGCACATATAGAACATGTTGATTTAGATATTCATACTTGCTGTAAAAATATATAGGAAATAATGTTAGATTAATTAAAATTTAAAAACTATTTGTAATTTAATTTTTGTTTTACACTTTCACCCTTCAGTTTTAAAGATGAATACTCTCGTATTTCAAAACTTGGTCGGAAGTTAATTAATATTTGACCAATACATTTTTGTCAAAATAAGAAAAATCTTTAATAACATGCAACCAATTTTTTAAGATATTAAAATTATATAGTTAATATTAAATAATTCATGAATAATAGGTAAATGAA
>JBBPBP010009777.1:63492677-63508876 GCA_037974735.1 Cicer chorassanicum | reverse complement strand
TATATTACAAAATCGTATCAAAGATAAATACAAATTTGTGTCAATTCTACCCATTTAATAACGATATGTTAACAAAAAAATTAATTTGGACAAATAAATTCAGAATTACTATTTATAACAGACAAATAAAATCAATTTGGACAAATAAAGTCATAATTAAGAAAATTAATTTGGCATATAGTAACAACTCATATTATATCTAATTATTATGCGATAATCAAATTAATTTGGCATATTATTTTCATTTATATTGACAATTTAGAAAATTGTAATAATCGATTGAAATCATATTTGTAATAATTGTCTTAACCTAAATGCCGTAGACTTTGGTGTATATATTACAAAAGATAAAAAGTCATTACAACTATTAATCGGCTACTTCTCTTTCCGTCCCATAATATTTGTGGTATTTGACAATTTTGTATAAATTAAAAAAATATGATAAATGAAAGATAGTGATTTTACTTATTTATCCTTATCATCTATTTGTGTAGTCTCATTACAATATATGCAATGGGCTAAATAATAACTTGAGAGTTGCGTATATTGTATTAATTAGAATGATACAATTGAAATAAAGCACTCGATTCGTCTCATAATGAGTGTAAAATAAATAAAAAATTGTCACAAAATAAATGTTATTCACAATTTTTAATGCAATTTTAATTATTTTTTCGTATACTAGTCTTCAATGAGTATTATATATACAACTCTTACAACATTATTATATCTTACATTATTATATTTTACATTGATAATAGTAAGATACTCGTTATGAGATGGAGAGTAGTTAAACTTATATTAAAAATGTAATTAAACTTATATTAAAAATAAAAAGTAACAATTATCTCAATAAATATTTTTTTAGAGATATGACAATTATTTTAAGACATAGTTACTACTTTATAAAGCCTTTTCTCCTTCTTATCGAATATGATACGAGACTTGCTTTGTTAACCCCCTTCGAGTCTAAATGATCTTAGTTTTTTTTTATTTTTATGACTTAGATAGTTGTCACTTTAATTTATTTTTTTCCTTGTGTTTGGAACATAACATAGTGAGGTCATAGAATGCCTCTAATTACTTTTTTCTGAGCCGGAGCCTTTTCTTCTTTTTGGGCCGGACCATTGAATATTGGGCTTTGACCCGGATTTACAAATTGTAGCGAGATTACATGTCCAACGGAAAATTATTTTTCGTACCCCCCATTTAATGGTCTACCCCCATTTTAAAAAATAAAGAGTGAAATGACTAAAATGCCCCTGCAAATTCAGTAAAATTGACAAAAGTTGGACACACCCCCACATTGTGAAATTTCCGGAAAAAGTGAGTGTGAGAATTTTTGGTTTTTCCCGGAAATTTCAAATTCATTGAAATTTCCGGTAGTTCAAAATACATACCGGAAATTTGAAAAATCCGGTAGTTCACATATCAATACCAGAAATTTCAAATTTCCGGGAACAACTCCCGGAAATTTCACAAACGAAATTTCCGGTATGTATTTTGTTCACCGAAAATTTGAAATTTCCGGGCAATTCACCGGAAATTTCAAACTTCCGGTAGTTTTTTTTCTATTTTTGTTATTTTTTATGTGTTTTGTGATTAATTTTTTTCATTGTATTGTTTATAATGAGGACCAGATGAGCTAAAACCAGTGGAACTAGTGGTGAACATTCTAGAGTTCGGCCGCCTACGCAGTCTAATAGGAGAGCGGTTGTTGAGAAGAGAAGAATGCGTATGGAAGAAATAGATATTCAGCAGGAATATCAGCAGCAGGATCAGCTGGAGGATCAGCCGCAGCAGGATCATGATCAGCAGCAGGATCATGATCAGCATCAGGATCATGATCAGCATCACAATGATTATATTGCTGATCAGGAGCACGAGCAGCAGGAGCAGGAGGATCAGGAGCTGCCTGATGCTGATGCTCCATTATTTCCTGGTGGTCCGTATGATTTATCTGTTTTGAAGAATTACGAGGACCACATAGCAGTTAAAATTTGGAATGGGCAGGTTAGTTAATAATATTTATTATTAGTTAATATTATTTATTATTATGATTATTTATTAAGTTATTTATTTATTTATTTATTTTAATATATTTTTAGTATAATTTGTTATATTTAAGTTTTATATTCATTATTAAAATTTAAATAAATTGTCTGTTTGTTATTTATTGTAATTAAACAGGATAGACGCGCCCTTAAAGTCGTCTCAAATGGGAAGAAGCAGGCGAAATTTATTGATATTAGAGCTATATTACCTGCTGAGATTGATCGATGGATTACTATATCCGGACTACGTCCTCTGCAGCGATGTAGTCTGAGTATGATCGATGGTAATCTTATATCTGCTTTTGCTAAGAGATGGCATGCTGAGACCAGCTCATTTCACATGCCATTTGGTGAGATGACCATCACTCTGGACGATGTCAGGGGTCTACTCAGCATCCCCTGTCGTGGTGAGTTCTTCACCCCTCCAGCTAATTTCTGTGAAGACCTGGCTATTACTGCTGCCGTGGAATTATTAGGAGTGACTGTTGAAGAAGCAGTGGCAGAGACCAGGATTAACAGAGGTCCATCATACAGCTTTGAGTGGTTGAAGTCGATATTTTTTACACAGCTGCGTGATGGACGATATGATTGTGCAGCCAGGGCATACCTACTACATTTAGTAGGGTGTACGATATTAGCAGATAAAAGTTTTACACTTGTATCTGCTAAATATTTGTTCTTGATTCACGATCTTGAGACATGTGGCAGATGGGCCTGGGGACCGGCAACACTTGTTGTGTTGTATGACTATCTACGAGACAGCACTCTACCGGCAACGAAGCAGATCGGTGGATATTTATCCCTTTTTCAGGTACTATTATATTAATTTACATACTTATTATATTATTTGATATGTTTTTATTGGTTTATTAATTATTTGTATGTTTTTATTGTTTTATTAATCACTTGTATGTTTTTATTGTTTTATTAATTATTTGTATGTTTTTATTATTTACAGAGCTGGATATATGAGCACTTTCCTCATATCTATAAAAGGGAATTTAATGAGCCGATGCCGATGTCTTGCATGCCTCGGATGTTTCGGTGGACTGCGAAACAAACATCCGGGAACGTGTCTTACTACAGAGCAAAGTTGGAAGCTTTGAGGGAGTCTGATGTAATATGGGCAGTAAATTACGATGAGGACTCTACCACACGGTTTCAGTCTGTTTCGTTATTTACTGGACATATTCGTTGGTGTTCCACTATGGTACCTTATTTACCAGAGAGGTGCATCCGACAGTTTGGATATATTCAGCATATCCCTCGTACACCACCTTTGCTTGTAGTACGTGATGTGGATGTCGAATGGGGTATGTACAGGAACTCTATTCGAGCCCTGCGTGCAGTATTGCATCGGACTACATATCCACATCAGACTGTCGAGGGGTACATCCAGTGGTACTATAGGATATCTCATCCTAGGATGACCCCTGACTTTGCCGTAGATGCTGTTGGTCCTGATGTTGCTGGTCCTAGTCATGCCGGAGATTATACAGATGCTGGAAGTCCTAGTCATGGCGGGGATTATACTGATGCTGGAGGTCGTAGTGATGCTGCTGGTCCTAGTGATGCTGCTGGTCCTAGTGATGGTCGCGGGGAGTGGTATACACGTCGGTGGTCTGATACAGCAGAGTTTAGATTTAGACAGACTACCGGGTGATGATGACATGCGTGCTTTATTAGAGAAGGCTTTATACATCTCTAGAGGAGGCAGTTATCAGTAGTATTTTGACTTATTTGTAATATTTGTAATATTTAGACTTATTTTTATTTATTTAGTTTTAATACTTATTTGGTTCCACTTATTTTGTTATTTAGACTTAATTGTGTTATTTGCTTATACTTTATATTTATTGTGTTATTTTGTTTAGACTTAATTGTGTTATTTGCTTAACTGAAAACAACATATAACATGTATTGAAAACTTTATATTAACTGAAAACAACATATATTAACGTAAAACTTGTTACAAAAGTGTCAATCATCTGCTAAAGACATATAATCTGATGTACCCTCTAATTCTAATGAACCCCAATGTTGTAGACGTCCTGCATATGCTACAGCCCATGATGTAGACTCATCACTACGGTGCTCCTTCCAATGCCATGCTAGTGGAGGTAATGGACATGTTGCACTCAATTTAACCTGAACCCAATGACTGTTATTAACAAAACCAATGCTGATAATACGATCACGTGATAAGTCTCCACTGTGTGCACCCGTCAATGGGAAAAAAGTCAAACAAAAACTTTTTGCCAATGTCACAAGCACGAGATTATATTTTGTTGCTATCACGTAACCCATATTTGGAATGCTCAGCCACTTTTCCATTGGTTGGTTTCCCAGTTGATCAACAAGTAAAGAGTCTGTAAGACCTTTAGTTTTAAATTCTAATTTATGCAATTTTAGTATTTTTGTGTGTTGAATTATGAGGCTTTTTAGCCAATTTTAATGGTATTTTGTGTGTTAAATGCCCATGATATTTTTATGAGATCCGTTTAAAATTATTTGGCGAGAAATAATTTAATTACGTTGCGGAAAATTTATTACTGGACTATTTTGTTAAAAATATCTCTAATTGCAAAAAAAAATTTATTTGTCAATTGAGTTGCAATGAGAATAGATATTTTTATCAAAATAGTTTTGAGATGTGAGTGAATTGATGTGTGTAAGAATATTTAGATATTTATTGATTTGATTTAATTATAATATATATATATATATATTATAATTGTAATTAATAATATATATATATATATATATATATATATGTATTAGTATATAATATATATGTATATATGTTAGTAAAGTTAGTTATATATATATATATATGTATATATGCTAGTATAAGTTAGTAATATATATATATTATTATTATTATTATTAAAGTAGTAGTAGTATATATATAACAAAACGTGAGGAGGTCAGGGGAGAAAAAGAAATCAGAAACGCCTTCTTGCTTCTCGCGTACGTAGTGCTTTCATTTCTTTCTTTTTTTTCCAGCTTTCAAACCAAAACCAAAATAAATTCAAAACCCATAAACATAAAACCTCCATTTTCACCTAGATCTAACATTCATCTCGCGAAGTGACAGAAGGGAAAGTTGCTCACCTCCACGCTGCGGTGCTAGTGAGCAAACTTTGGAAGCGGCGTGCGAACAAAATATTTTACCGGAATTTATCGCGGTACCGTAATCGGTTGTTTAAGCTATTGTTAAGGTAAGGGCTCCTTCCAAACTTTTAGTTTGCATTTAGGACATTATATGTGATTTTATGGAAAAGAAATTTGGTGTATTTGATGTGTAAAATTGTGAAAATGAATTTAATTCGATTATGCGGGAATTAGCGGAATTTTAAAATTGACGCAGTTGAGACGTAGTTTGATATGAATTGTGTGCGATTTGCTGAGATTGAATTAATGTGATTAATGTGGTCGATTTTGTTAGTAATGGTTGACAAAAAAAAAAAGAAATTGATTTTGACGTGTTTGAGTTACGAAATGAGTTATTTTCGAATAAATGAGTTTGAACTTTAGTTGTGAACAAATTGTTATAAATATTCATGTTTATGTAGTTAGCTCCTTGAGTCTCGAAAAGGAATCGAGACTATTGGCACCGAGTTAGCGGTGGGGAGAACTCTGAGATATTAATGTTGTTTTGGAAATTAAATTTGGTGTGGTTTATGTGTTCATAATTAATATTATGAATTTTTGAGATGTGATTTATGTGTGGATTATGGTTGAAAATTTTGGAGATTAAATTTGGTGTGAAATTTTGGAATTCGAATTGATTGAATTTGTCAAGTTTGATGTGTAGATTTGCAGAAAATGAATTTAAGGTGTTTTATGTGAAATTGTTTTGATGTGTTTGAGGAGTGATTTGAGGAAATAAATTTGGTGTAAATACATGTTTGCAAATATGAAAATTAATGGGTGTATTGTGGTTGAAATATGACGAGTTTTGAAAATGAGTAGTTTGTGGTGATTTGATGTGGATTTGTGGAATTTGGATTGTTGTATTTAATGTGGTTTGTAGATTGAATTTGACGTGGAATTGTTGGATTATGAATTAATATGTCTGAGTATGCTCTGTGAAAAGTTTTGAAAAATCATTAGTGTTAAATGAGTATTAAAAAAGGGGAATCTTTTAATAGCTGCATTTACTTAATGGTTGTGGTGAAAAGAGTTAGAGTATCCTCATGCATTTCATAGTACATGGTGACCGCGATGAGCCATAGTGATAGTGGTAACCGTGATGGGCCACGAGATGATGCCATGTGAATAGTTGGTTCATCTTATCTTTGCGGGAATTTTCGCGTCATGCTGATCTGTGAGAGATTGCACTCTTGTAAGTCATGCTGATCTATGAGAGATTGCACTCTTGTAAGTCGTGCTGATCTGTGAGCGATTGCACGCATAGAAAATTAGTACTGGTCTGTGAGAGGCTGTACGATAGTAAATTGTGCTGATCCGTGAGAGATTGCACCTTGATAATTAGTACTGGTCTGTGAGTGACTGTACAATTGTGATTTACGCCCTTTCGAGGAGGGTGTTGGTTTGGAATTTTGGAATCATGTGCATTGGCATATACGCATTTCATTAGGGTGCTTGGCACACGAGTCATGTTTGATATACTGTGATGGTCGTATATACATACTCGGTTGTGGTTTGTAATTGTGCCGTATTTGATGAGTGTTATTGATTGACTTTATGTGGTAAGCGTTGAATGATATCGAAATATTTTCAAAACTGGAAATTATGCCATTTTCACAATTGTATTCGGATACAAGGAGGTGGTATTCGAATACGACAGTGCAATTTGTTAAAAACTTCATTTTTCAACTTGGATTATGCATGTGTGGCATATGAAAACCCTTTCTAGATATATGCTAAGTTGAAAGGTTATTTTGTGCATTTAAAATTTAAATGCTATGTGATGTTTGTTAATTTCGGTTGGCGACCTTTACAATTATTGTGGAAATATGGGCTTTGCCCTCAGATGAGAATCAGGATCGTCCTACCAGTTAGTACTCTGGAGATGGGAACGGAGTTAGACTTACCTGACCACTGCTGTGTCAGAAGGATTTCTGCGGGGCGCGTGGAGATCACTTGGGTTATAGTTTTTTTTGTAACATGATCAGATTAGATGGCTGTATAGGGGCTAGATGTCTATCTGTTGTGGTTGTATTTATTTCATTCTGGAAGACTGTACCTATACCATATATTGTCAGCCTAACTTTGATTTTGATGGGTCCTTGTACCACTTTTTGACGTGACGTGGGGAAGTTAAAATTCTTGGGGCAGTGCTTTTGTACAGGTGTCTGCCGAGAATACCCCAGGGGTATGAGCTACGTTGGATAGGTCTCATAGCCCCGGTGTATTTTTCTGTTTTAAATACTTTGGATTTTCATTTCAAAACCGTTTCCGCTGTGTTTGTAATTATTGTTGACTTTTGTCGTTGTGATACGACTTAAATATTTTATCCAAAGGTATTTATCTCTTTATTATGAATTTGAATTTGTTTTAAAAAAAAAAAATCGGGCTGTTACAGAGTCAGTCACTTCTTGCAAACGTTCTTTGAATAACGCAAGATATAAATCAGGTTTGGACTTAATCTCAAAATACAACTGTCGACGCACAATGCTCCAAGATTCTTCACTATGGCCAAGTAAACAAGCAATAGCACGATATCCACAATTTCCATCTGCTTTAACATTAACTACGTCTAAAATATATAGATGAATTAGAGCAGGAAATTCATCCAAATATTTTCTAACCTGAGGGACTTGTTTGGATGCTTGGGAGACTTGTTTGGATGCTTGCTGGGAGACTTGTTGGGATGCATCAACATGTTCAAAAAATGAAGGGTCGCGATATTCATCAAATCCATTCGGCTTATTGCCTTTTTTCTTCTTCACACCACCTTTTGTTTTGATCTTAGATGGTGGGGCACACATTGATGTTGTTTCTGGATATACAATTTCACGCAACTTGCTCTTCAATGCCCTTCTTCTAACAACATTTAGTGTTTTCCATATTTTCCAAATAACATTCATCTCACATGTACTTAGTCAGTTCGTCAACATGATTCTTATCTTCATCGTTTAAGCGCCCCACAAATGCATTATTCTCAAAAGTAGCCACTAACTCATGGTTGTGAAATCCACACACTAAACTAATAATCCATCCCTCAGCCTCAGTATTTTTCAATGGTCTGGATCGAATTTTAAACGGACAACCACACCTTTTTGTTGAAGTACCTGACTCACTTTTATTTGACTGATATTTTCCACCTCTATCACAACCAAGAATTAATTTAGATTTCCTTCATCTCATTCCTGTCTCTACGTCGGATCGAATTATGATAACAGCTACCCGATTTTGACGACCAACCTCTCTTGCCCATGATACGACAGCTTCCCGTGATTCAAAAATTTGATCGGTTGTGAATGCTTCAGTCAAATCTATACAAACTGGTTGTCTTTTTTCCATACCTATGTCAACAAAACACAAAAATTAAAAATTAACAATTTAAAAAAAAAAAAAAAAACGAACAACCTACCGGAGATTTGGAGACAAAATTTCCGGTACAGTAAATGAACTACCGGAAATTTGAAAACAACATATACGTACCGGATTTTTCGTTGATGAGTGAAATTTTGGGAGAATTTTTTTTTTACTTTTTACTGAATGGTGAAATGGGATGGACAAAATTGGATTTTTAACAAATTGGGGAGGTAGACCATTAATTGGGGGGTACAAAAACGATTTTTCAGCTACGACTCAATCTAATTTGTGTTGGTAACTTCATCTCCCATTTTTTATATTTTCAAAAGTTTTTTAAGTAATATGTCAGCTAATTTAAATGTGGTTTTTTGTCAAAATAATATCCGAAGAACATCTAAAATGAAAAAAAGAATCTATTTGTGTTTAAGTGCCAGGAGCTAATAGGCTTGTGCAAGTGTGGTGTATTGATCCAAAAAGTCATGGCATTGTCTCACACAACTACCTTATAAAGAACTTTCTATTTAGAAAACCCCGTACTCCACAATAAATCTTATACTCCTAAAAAATTAGTGAAAATATTAAAATACTCTCGTATATATTATGTTAATTTTTATTTTTATCGATTTTTTTTTAAGTTTTCCGGTACAGAACACCACTCCGAAAAATTTGAAAAAAGTTTTCCGGTAGTTCCGAAAAACTTTTTTCAAGTGTTCTGGATATAATGAACTACCGGAAAACTGACTTTTCCGGAAGTTACCGGAAAACTTCACCCACAAATTTTCTGATAGTTTCAAATTATTTTTATTTTAATTTTTTTTTATTATATTAGTATTTAATTAATTTATTTGATTTTAACTATATTTTTTTTCGGTGGATAGGGATATAGGTAAAGAAGGCAAAGGTATAGCCACGGAGGAAGCTTCATTAGTGTCCACGACCATCCCAAAATTTTGGATAATTTTTTAAGTGATGTAAAAAATAATAAAATTTAACTTTTTTAAAAAGAAAAATAAAGGTGTGTACCGGAAAACTTGTCTATAAAGTTTTCTGAAAACACGTTCTGTACCGGAAAAGTTGGAGAAAGTTTTCCGGTACACATATTTTTCCCTTCTGTACTAGAAATCTTTTTTTAGTTTTCCAAAAATATCCTTCTATACTGAAAAACTCTGTGCACTGAAATTCTTGAAAATAATTTTTCAAGAAGTGATAGTGAATTTTGTAAACAAAAAAAGTTGAGGGTATTTTTGGTATTTTCAAAAAATTATAGGAATATAGAAATAAAAGTAGAGATACGTAATCAAATTTTCTTCTATTTAAAGCACCTTATACAGACTTTTCTTTCTTATCTATCTTATATCAGATTTGCTCTGCGAATTTCCAACAATATAAAACTTATAACAACTAAGTTGGCCCAAAAATGAACAAAAAAACTTATAGCAACTCCAACTCGGACGGAGTGTTCTAAAATATGTTGTTGTTTTTTTTTTCTTTCTAACCCTAGAGTTAATTTATACTATATTTCTTTTGTCTCAAAATAATTATCACTTTATAAAAAGTAAAATTATTAAAATATTATTATCTTTTATTTTTAATTATTTTTTAGTTATATCATATGGTTAATATCGTGTCTACTATTCTAACTTATTATTCTCACTTTGTACATCCTTATACATGTTCAATCTGATATGTCACACTACAAGATTATCTTCGATCAAATTTTTAATTTTTTGGCAACCCGCGATTGTCAAATCAATAATCCAACGTTAACCACTAATAAAGCTTCTCGCTATCTCCGGAAAGAGTATTTACTGGTGAAACATTTATGTCATGTCTATCTTCCCATATCAACCGTCACATGATACATAATCTAATAAAAAGTAGTGTACAATCATCAATCCCATCACTGTACCCCTAAGACTCCAATAATTCTAATGCGACCCTGATTTGAGAATAATGTTTTTTTTTTTTGTGGCTAATTCAGTGATTCCAAATTGCCACTCTTCCGCTAAAAATAATGTCAAATTTTAGCCTAACTTGATGTTTCACTTAGAAAGAAAATAAGAATAAAACATTAATTTGCTTTTTCCATTTAAGGATATATTATGAAAATATTGATTGGTAACAAGTCACTATTAATTTTGTTGGAAAACAAAAATTATACATCAAATCCATCAGCGCTGGCATAGCTGGCTCCAATTGCTAAAGACAATTACAGTTAATTAAAGCTTTTCTTGGCTACATTTTAAATCCATTTCCACTAAAACCCACCATAACATAATCCAGAACTTTCAACAGTAATCTTCCACTTTTTGATACAGACTCATGATCATGACTGGACAATGAATTAAGCTACTACAATTTTAGTTTAATTATTCATTTGCAATTTGTGTATTAGAAAAAGTGGTTTATAAATGATGCAATAAAACAAGAAGCACATGAGAGGCAGAAAAATTAGGAATGCCCAAATTATTCCGCAATGGCACCATACATAAAAGGAACTTTATTTCCAATGTATATACTTGTCAACCTTTCAATGTACCAGCTTGATACTGACGCTGCTTCTGCTTTTTTCATTAGTCGCGTGAAAGGTCCCCACTTTGGACATTAACCTTACTTTCTTCGTTTTACATTATTAATATTAACTATGCACATATTTTATATATCTTCTTCCTTTTCTATTTTAATAAATATAATTTAAAACTAACTATATTAATTAAGATTCCAAAGACAGGATGTGCCTCAAAAAAGAATCCGATACAAAGTCAAAGTCGTCATTAATTAATATACAACATAAAATAATTTTTTTTAAAAATTTAAGTATAAAAAATTTAAGTTAAGTCTATTACAATTTCTCAAATTTAATTTATAGAGTGACGATTGATTATCGCTTATAAATACTTTGACACACTTTATCTCATCCAATTACTCTTAACAAAACTAACATCTTCATTCCATTAACCCAAACCTTATTAACATACTTCTTCAAACGTGAATACTCTATTATTTTCAAACAAGTACAAGAAAAAAAATATCATTAGTTAAATTCATAACAAAAATCTCAATATATATATATATATAAAGTGTATTTTTCATATTGTTTTATTTTGATTTTCATGGGGATGTAAGAATGGCATGACCGCATGAAGATACGATAATTGGTAAGTTTAAAGTTTAATTAATAACTATTTTATCATCAAAATAGATTTGAACTTCAATAAAAAAAATGGGTACAAAAACTCCATCTAAAGTTTAATTAATAACTATTTTATAATCAAAATAGATTTGAACTTCAATAAAAAAAATGGGTACAAAAACTCCATCAATTTTTATTGGTGGGATAAAGATGGGCATGAAAGTATAATACTAAGATGTTAAATCATATTGAAGAGATATTAATTCACTTTGTTGTCATCATAATTTCATATAAATGCAATTTGTTTTTGCACAAATTAATGACTCTTTAGCAGTTTAGCGTGTAGGCGTGGGTATTAGCTAGTTGCGTGTGAAGAGTGACTTTTGAGATATGTGCCAATATGATGGAGCACATGCATGTATTCATGAGACACATTTTTTTTAGGGGTGTTAAATTTCTTTTTGGTATAACTATTTTAAAAAAAAATTGTACATGATCTCTAATAAAGTAACAATTCATTTTATACGATACAGTCAGTAATATATATCATTGATTAACAATATCTATAGGTGTATCACAAATCATTATATATAATTTATTAAAACAATATCTATTGATTTTCTCGTTGATCTAATATTTTAAGTCATATGTGAAATGGAGTTACATACTCCTTCAATCACCCCAACATCATAATAAATCATCACAAATTCAGTTTTGTTATATCGTATCAACATAAATATAATCGATTGTTGCTCCTATTTATATTGATTTGACTATTCATGTGTAATATCATCTTAACCTTATAGACCAATATATTTGATATGGAAAGTTGCAAAATCAATTAAAATTAACAAGTTCAAATGAGTCAAAGTTAGAGATAATCTTTTTCGACTTAAAAATAAATAAATATCAAAATAATCTAGTTAAAATATATTTTAATTTTTATTTATGTTTAAGTTTGGAGGTAGTATAATTAGTGTGGTAGATGGGTATTTAAAGTCTTTAAGCTACTAGAAGCTAATGTACTAGAAAATGTTATACACATGATATCATTGATATGCATGTATACAATTATATAGATAAATGAGAGGCATATCATCTTCTATAAATTGAAGTATTTGTAAATAGGTGAAGCATCCCCTTTTTTTAGTGATCATTGTAAGAGTTGACGCATAATTAATCAAATCCAAAAAAAATAAAGAATGTAAGTGATTAGATGTTGTGTGAAATATAAATATTCATTTCTTATAATTTTTAAAGTGATAAAGTATTGTACTGGTAATACATATATTATAATTTTATTTAAACTGATAAAATTTTATGTCCGAGTATTTTCATAAATGTGGGCAAGAGGTGCCAAATCACATTAATATTTGGGTTATTTTATTCACTTTGTGGTGTGCTAGTGTTCTTCATTGAAGATCTTTAGGTGTATGGGTTTAATCCGTTGGCGTATGCGAATTTTTCCGATTGAAAGAATAATATTTGTTTCCCTACATTGGATAGTTGCATTTAGCAAGATGGACTTCCGATTTTATTTGTATCTTTTTTGGATTTTTTATATAAATTTCAGTTAATAAAACAAAAAATAATTACGATGATTAACTATGTTAAGTATGACGTTAATTAAATAATGAAGATGATAAGAAAATGTGAATAACATTTTATTATAAATTTAAAATGAAATAATTATAAACAATAGAAATAATAACATAGAAAAACTTAAACAAAGTTTTGACTAGAACACAAATTATAAATAATGGAAACAATAATATAGGAAAAAGACATATATTAATAAATAAATTCATCATAGATAAATTATAAATTAACAAATTATAATTTAAACTAATTTATCTGTAAAATTTAGTTTTTTCATGATCGTATTTATTAGAAATTAATCTATCTAAAATTAAAATTACTAATAAACTAATTTCTATAATGATAAAATTTGTGTCAATGGAACGATATTAATACAAAATCAATATAAATTAATCATATAATCAATTAATACAACACCTCGAAATCTTTACTAACAAAATTTATCAATAAACTATTTTAAATAATATTTTATAATTTTGTAAACTAATTTATCTATTGACCAAGAAAAATAGTAAAGAAAAGTAAGAGTCGTGTTCGTACAACCGTGGCTCTCGATAATTTATAGTACCGCCTAACACACTTTGATGAATATGACCTATGGTCCGTCTGACACATTAAAAAAGGAGCACCTAAATAAAGATGCCACATCGAAAGAGAGAGTCACTTACAAGTAAAAGCAAAGTTTCATGTTAGGGGGAAGATGAACTTCATCTCAATAATTAGTGATGGTTTGATATGGGTTTTGGAAAAAGCATAAAGCAATTGATGTTTGATACACTCTAATGTAATGATCAGAGAGGCACATGCTCATCCAACATTACCACAACCCCTCCCTTTTTTTTCTTCTTCAATAATCCCACAACTTGTGGTCCTGCCCACCCTTATCTTATCACAAGCCCCTATTATTTCACAAACTTTGTCACATCAACCTTTCATATCAATTTGAAAAACTTATTATTATTGAGTTTTAAAATAAAGTTATGGTATCACAATCTAAGTGATGCCATCACATTTTTTTACAATATGAATAAAAATCAGTTGACGGCAGACCCCTAAAAGCAAAGTATTATTTATTTAAAACCTTACTTACCGTTTACCACCATAAAAGATTCGATGACTACTACTACTACACTACCATGGCCCAATCTAAGTGATGAAGACCAACTAACTTCCCACTTTTACATCACATTAGCTAGGTAGACCCTAGCTATAGTTAACAACACCCATCCTTCTTCTATATCTATTAGCTGTAAATCCATCTCCAACATACCCACCACACCACACCACTCTCTTTTTCCTATAATTCATTCATTAATCTCAACTTTGTACAATTTCATAATATATCATATACCACAATGCCATCTATTCATTCTAGTCCATGCTACCCAATGGAAAATCCAGCATTAGCAACACTCCTCCGTCACACAACAACAACAACAACGGATCAAAAACGCAACAAATTCTCACTCTTAAAAATGTTCAAACTTTTTCCAATGTTAACATCGGGTTGCAAAATGGTGGCTTTATTAGGAAGACCGAGAAAACCTATGCTTAAAGACAGTGCCACAACGGGAACAATATTCGGTTACAGAAAAGGGAGGGTGAGTTTAGCAATTCAAGAAGACACACGTCAAATGCCAATTTTTCTTATTGAATTACCAATGCTAACAAGCGCTTTGAACAAGGAAATGGCTTCGGATATAGTGAGAATAGCGTTGGAGAGTGAGACGAAAAGTAATAAGAAGAAGTTGTTGGAAGAGTTTGTTTGGGCTGTTTATTGTAATGGAAGAAAAGTTGGATACTCAATTAGAAGGAAACAAATGGGTGATGATGAACTTCATGTTATGCAACATTTGAGAGGTGTGTCCATGGGAGCTGGGGTGTTACCTACCTCATCTGATCATAATAAAGATACTACTTCTGATGGTGAAATGACTTATATGAGAGGTAGATTTGAAAGAGTTGTTGGTTCTAAAGATTCTGAAGCTTTTTATATGATTAATCCGGATAATATTGCTGCTCAAGGTCCAGAGTTTAGTATCTTTTTTGTTAGATCTCAATAAAACTATATTATATTCATCTGTATGTACCCCTTAGTTATATTATATATTATAAGCTTCTTATCATTTATCATTGCTAATTTATTCCTCATTCCAACTTGTCTTTTTGGAATCCCCTGAAATCATAGAAACTTTTTCTTCAACTTAGTTATTTTTGTAAAGGAACAAATTCAGATTATAATTCTATGAACAATGAAATATAATATGCAATGATAGGTGAGATAAACTTTTAATTTTTATTTATTTATTTATTGTCTCATACTCTCCTTGTTTATCCATTACCACTTTTGCCAGTCAAGAAGATTTTGGATGGCTAAAAGCCAGAGTGATTGTACTGGAGCGAAAAATAAAAAGGCCTCTTTAGATGGGATGGACTGATGATTTTTTTTAAAAATGCCCATTTTTCAAAAAAATAACCAATATAGCCTAGTTTAAAAGAAATTGTGTCGTGTAAACATAGAAATTTTGACCAATTAAATTTCGGCTAATCATTCACCTAATCATAGTGAATGCTTATTATTTAAGAGTTAGAGTTAAATATAACCACATATAAATCTTGTATTTCTTGTGAACTTTTTATCATAAACATTTTCTAAAAAACTATAACACCCTACTTTTAAATTTAGTGGGTCTACAAACTTGTTAAAAACTTACACTTTCTCCTAGAAACAAAATATAAGAAAAAAATATTATTATCAACGTACTTTTTAATTACGTTTTTTACATATATTAATTCTTTTTTACAAAATTTATTAAAATATGTAGAATCTACATAAATTTAATAGATTTCATATAAATTTAATTAACATAAATAAGTGTATTGAAAAATTAAGTAAAGATTATCTT
>JBBPBP010009777.1:63447624-63473055 GCA_037974735.1 Cicer chorassanicum | reverse complement strand
ATGTTAACTTTTAATATGTTATATTTTACTTCAAAAAATTTACATTAATGTAGTTTTATAATATTAATATTAAAATAATTTTTTATAATTGTAATTTAAATTAAACAAAAGTTGATCCAATTTCAACGCATTAATGTAGATCTAAATTATATCAATTTTTTAAAAGTTATCATCCAAACTAAACTACGAGTATTAATGATTTTGTCTTATAATCAATTTAAATTGCACCGCAAATATTTCTATTTAATATTATTTAATGTTTGGATTTGTCTGAACCTAATATAAATTATGATATAAACTTTGTCAATCGTTTGGTTTAACTCATAATTATCGAATATGAATATTTTTCACTTTAGTTTAATAATTTTAAAATGATAAAATAATTTAGTCAAAATAAAATTATAAAATATTTAGAATATACGAAAGTGAAAAGAAAAACTTTGTATAAAAATGTATGGTTACTTTATTCAAAAGAAATGTGTGGTTTGGAATTCCAGTGCCACTTTTATTGCAAAGAAAGAATGAAAGCAACTCATATTAGCGTGTGTGTAAAAGTGATGTTTGAAAAAACATAAAAATACTTTTTTATAATTACGTAAATACCATTAATGAAAATGATCTACTTTCCGCATTTTGAGAAACAAAATTTGTTTAAGCTGTTTTGCTTTGTCACTTCTCAAAACTAAAATATAAAAACCTGTTTTCAAAACTACTATTATAAAATAGTTTAACAAACGAGTTTTTTTATTTTTAATTTTTTCAAAATTGAAAAATAATTTTAAAACTGGTTATGAATATGGATGCAATTTGGTTGGATGTGCAACCCTATTTGAATCGACGTGACTTTTATTCTAACAATAAGCCACAGCATACCTTCCTGACCAATTTTTTTTCTGACATCAATGGCCAATCAAACTTATAGTTGGTATTTCATTTAAGCTACAAAAACACTATTGTATTTCATGATGATTTTTCTTGTATTCTTTGGAACAAGTACAGAATATATATATTACTACTACTGAACATGAAAACTATAAATAATAATACATAAACTATAAATTTCAAATTTCTGGCTATACGCCTCTAGCTATAGGGATTCAAATCCTAACAACTTACATCTCACTAGGAGTAATGAGAATATAGACTATGTTAAATTTGAGTCTAATCTACTTTTAAATTAATAAAAGATTGATATAATATCATATTTAAATTATATTTTAAAATCATACCTTTAAATTAATCAAAAATTGATGTAGGTTAAAATGTTCAAATTACAACAAAGGTTAGAAAATTTATGATTTGAGACAGTACAAAATTTAATGTAAAATAATAATATTAATAAAGAACATTATTTAAATCTACTTAAGTAGTTAAGTCAGGTACAGCTAAAAGAATTTTTCAATTGCATGAAGTGTGAAAATTTTAACTAAATAGGTTAAAAAAATATTGACAGGTTAAATACATACCACATGTGGTCTCTCAACTTAATTTCGGTTAACGATTTAGTTTTTTTTATTTTATTTTATTTTATTTTTTCGCGATTTGGTCCTTTATGTTTTTAAATAATTTAAACGTTACCCTTTAAGTGGGGTTCTGTTAAGAAAAAATTAAAAAATCCCTCATCCGTTTTCGAAAAAAGTTACCCTTTACGTTTTGAAAATATTTCAGAAAAATATTCAAAGTTTGTTCTAAGTTTGATAGTATGATTGATTCGTTAAAACTGAAGTTATGGGGTATCTATACTCCATAGACATCATTTTAAATCAGTGACAATCGTTCCTAGAGGTTTGATGAACATATGCAATGATTCAGAGAAGGGATTTTTTTAACTTTTTCTTAGCGAACCCAACTTTAAGGGTAACACTGAAATTATTTAAAAACATAAAGGACCAAATCGGAAAATAAAATAAAATAAATGATTAAATCGTTAACTGAAATTAAGTTAAGAGACTACATGTGATATTAGTCTATTTAAAATAAAGTATGATTTGGGCCTTACGTGAGTTAGATTATAAACCCTTATTCAGAGTATAGGCCTTATGACACCCTTACGTCTCACCGCCATTATGTTTCATCTTTCCATCTTGATGAAAACTAATGTTTTTTTTTGTTTTAGATTAAGGTTGGAAATAGGTCGGAAGCCAAATCTAATGAGACCATAATTTTTTATATATAGACAGTCAATTTTTAAAAAAAAATCTATTTAACTAAAAAAATAGCATTTTAAGTAATTTAAATATAAAATGTCAAATAAAATTAATTTTTCTAAAAAAATTAATATAGACAAACTTAATTTCATTAATCTATTAATCTGTTACTTTATTTACGAAAATTAACACTACTCACTGTTTAAGTGTTATAGATTTCATAATAAACTTCTAAACACATTTTCAAACTTTAAGAGATTTTTGAAAATATCAGGATAACAAATGAGCTAACTTTAAAAATGAGCTTACATCCCATAATAATTTAGACTCAAACCAAATATTTAGAAAAATCCTAAAATGAGGGGTATGCAAGCCTTTTCTCCCCCTAGTCAAAGACTCATAGAATCATCAAATATAAAATTGGTTTATCTGCTTTCAATCAATCCAAACAAAAATTAGATAAGAATAAAAGGAAGAAAAGGTTTTTGTTTGGGTTGAGAATTGTTAGAGCTAAAGGAGCAATTGGCAATGTCAGTGAGTGTGGGATGAAATATGTGATATAAGCGTGTCTCAGCAGCATGCGGTGAATCATAAAATAAATGATTCATCTGATGGCAAGAAGTACGTACATTATGGTGATTGGATGGTTAAACAAATTGTTGAAGACAGAACACAAGGTGCGGGGTCCTTTCTCCTCTACCATGCTTCTCTTTTGGTGAAACATTATTTGCATATTTCCAAGTTTCAACTTCCAAGGTACCTTATTCTTTATGTTTAAATAAATCTATTAACTCTTATTTTGTTTTTTTGCTTGTCTTTTTGGCATTCTACAATCACATTCTAAAAGGGTGTATCGGAATTATTGGCATTCTACGTTTATTTATAAATTATTATTATTATTATCGGTTTAACAATAGTATTGTTTAATAATGCATATCAGGGAAGCAAAATAGCAATTTAGGAGAAAGTAAACTTCATAAGGATAATTGAATTGGACTAGGAAAATAAAACGAAAATTGAAACAAATAACAGAGCAGGCAAATAGTGAAATGAGTTATGAATTTGTGACTAAACAGTTACACAGAAACTAAATCAAGTGTTATTAGCTAGGTGGTGTGTTCTGAGAAGATTGTTCAGCTTCTTGTCTTGTTTCTTGACGAGTATTAATCGGTGTTGCAGGAAGTGAGGTAGTGCTAGACTCACTAGCCCTCACCGGTATCGAAAGATTAATTCTTCCATCGATACAAGTAGAACATTTTCTCTCTGCCCAGCTTTCTAAATCATATTGGCCATGACCCATGATTCTTCTTCCTGAACACAACCTTCCAATCATCACTGCAATTATGCCCAACACAATTATCACAATAAGAACTCCAATGACAGGACCAATGGAGTCATGTTGTGATTCACCATTGTAGGATTGTTGGTCCACTGTTAATGGAGGAGGTTGTTGTTGATACATTGGCATTGATGATGATGTTGGTGGGAGAATGTTATGCTGCTATACTTACTTGGATGTTTGTTGAGATGTTGGTGTGAATATGAGACATTCTCATTCTGAAATTCTCTTTGCAAAGCTTGATTTATATTATTGCAGATAGATAAGGCGAGAGAGATATCTACTTCTGCTCACTTTAGAAAGAGTGAGAAAGTGTTGAAGATTTTTCCATTTTTATTTATTTATTATTTTTATAACTATGTTATAGTACAAACTACAAAATATCTACCACTATTTAGTAGTGATTAATAATATAAAATAGATTCTCCTCTCTCAATCTGATTTTCTCCATACATATCACCCCTAACTAGTTACTTAAAGGGCTAGGTGACACTAATGCTAACACATTTTTTTAAATAAATTTATTTTTGGTTCTAGCTATTCCTATTACTAGTATTGATTTTAGTATTAGGAAAATGTAAGGATGTGAATGGTTGGAAGGGTTATGGTACTAAGCGTTAAAATTATTTGAGTTGAGGAACCCCGAGGGACAGTAAAAGGACGAAAGGAAAGGCAAAAAAAAAATCAGAAAAATGGAATCTTTGAAGAGTAAAGTGAATACCCTTTTATCGAGAAGCCCTTTTCAAAATAACATCAAAGAACCTTTTCAGGAGTCTGGGTACTGTATGAACCCATGAGGGAATAACCTTAACAATACGGTAGAAACTAGAAACACTTTTTATTAATTCCAATAACAAAGTGCTACGATCCCTCACATCCACCTTTTCTTGCCTGTCACAAGTCTCTCTAGATTAGTTTTGTTAATCATATCAAACTTTTGCTCACTATATGACTATAAATATTGTTTTATTTGAGCTTTAAAATACAAACAATGTATGTAATATCTTAGTTTTTGTTTATCAAATAACACTATTTAACATCAAAATTTTGATATCCAAAAACCATTTCACTAAGACTATATGTTCTTTTTTATGATTGGTTTTTTCTTTTATATGGAATTTGTGTTTATCAAAGAACACTATATTTGCCATTTAAAATAAATTTGTAATTAAGAGTTTATGTTCTATTCTTTAAATTTTCTTCTATATATCACTGTATTACACCTTTTAAATCTGTCTCCCTTCTCAACAGATCCCTAGCAATATTTTTTTTTTATTTTTTCCCCCTCTTTTCCTATATTATGTTCCATCCTATGAAGTGTGAGACAAATATTATCATCCATTTTTGAATTACTTTTAATGTTTACTTAGTTTAGCTAGTAAAATAATTTTGAAACAAATTATGGTATAATAAAACTACTTTTGGAGCATTTTTGAATTTCTTATTATTTACCACACTTATTGTATGCAGCAATCATTGGTATAAAGAATTCAGAGATTAGTATCATCGTGAGTACTTTTAGAACATCACGAGTACTGAGGGTTATAATGGCCAACGATCTCTTGTGTGGATAATCGTGATCAACATTTGTAGTTGTACTACCGAATCGTTGTTGCTCATTCAATATCAGAACTGTTTCTTACAGTTTTATGGCAAATGGGATTCGGAGGTTTTGATTTTGGGGACGCCCTTTCGAATAGACTGGACCACTTGTTTCAGATGAAGCCAACCGTGATGGCCATCGTGAATAAATTTTTTTCGACAGTTGTCATCTTTGCACAGTATGTATTGCGTCTTCTAGCACTGGGTTTTAGCAAAGATATTTTGGACACCTGTTTGAATAGCACTTGACTTTCATAGCTAGTTCATAAACTAGAAACCAAACCATCCTTTTACGGGAGAAAGATCTAAAGTAATCAAATTTACAAGGACACTAGACTAGCTGACTCCAGTACACTCACCTCTCTTTGTAAGCACTGATAAATCTTAAATAGTACTCATTATTTAGTGTCACATCGTTAGGAGTGAAAGTAATCCCAACTAATAAGGTTTTGCTAAATGATAGAGTCGTCTGTGGTTAGGTTCAAAGAGAGGGAAGAAGAATTTTGTTTTTGGTACATCGAGTGTAGAGATTTTAATGTTAATGCAGGAAAAATGCAATTTTTTTGAAGAAATACCCATCTAATATTTAATGTCACATAAAAAAGATATTTAAATAAAAAATTTAAATAAATATCTTCTCCTCTACAAATCTGCACTTCGACCTAATATTTTCTCATTCCTACAAAACAGATTAACTAAACAATTAAATTTTAAAATAATCTCCCCCTCTTCACTCCCACCAATGAAACAGACTTTTAGATTTATTACCACATCTAATATGGCATGCCAAACAAGTTATTGTATCAATAAATTAATTTATTGGTAGTTGAGAGTGAGAAGACAGAGTTAAGTAGAATGATAAAAGGTCAAGTGCTCGATTCCACTCCAGACATACACTAATAATATTGTAATACTGTGCAAAAGTAAAAAAGGAGGGATAAAAAAAAACTAGTACAGGCTTTAACATTAATAATCATATACAGGGATTAGGATTACCTATCCTCCGTGGTTGCATATACAAAAAAATAGACAATACTCGATACAACTTACTCTGTGCACTCATGCATCCTGCAACAAAAGCGGCCCTGCAATTACAGGCACACAAGTAACAAACAACCTTCAAATTTTTCTGCCCTTCACTGAGCTCAAAGACCATTAAAGCAGGCACTGATCTATTCCGATATTGAGATAAATTTCAAGACAATTCACCTTCTAGATTGAACAATTCTACCCAGAGGCTTTCCCCAATCTTGAAGTAACACTTCCAGGGCCAGAGGTGGTCATTAAATTTCCATTAGCAGACATATAGAAATAGTTGTAGTTAATTCTGGTGACCAAATCAGCCAAATGAGGGAAATGCCCTACATTTAGTTTGAAAGATAGGACCTGAAAAGCCAGGATAAGAATTAAATTATCGAGTACTCACATATAAAGTATTTGCAAGTAGACAATTTAGATCTAAAACTTCCTATAAACCCTAAAACTTAATTATTCAAATAGGCAATTCAGAAAAAATCTTTTTAATGGTTTCACTTAGAGTTTATTTTATTCTTTCTCTAACTCCAATTATTGTGTTATCAACCCTTCAAATCGGGGATTCTATTGGTCATAATTTTCCCTTCAATTTCGGAGCATCTTAATAAAAAATCCATCATTTTCATCCTCCAGACCATAAAGTAGAGCTAGCTTCACAAAGTAGCAAGTTAGAATAAATTCTAAAGAAGAATACCCTCAGTAAGAAAGCAATGCAATCATCAAACTGTTTCTCTATCCGGTCAATTTCCATCTCACACCTTGCCTTGATTGAAGAAACAGCTCCACCGCTGCTTAATGTCTGTTGTATGTTATAGAAGTCTAGAGCTAAACTAAGGATGACATTAATGCGGCTGGCAATCAAAGCCCCCTGAACACAATAAAGAAATTTGAAACTACTCAAGCTTTACTTCATTATAAATACATCAATCAAAAGACAATACAAGGAGAATACAAACACTCAAATTATGAGACACAATGAATCACCAGTTTATCAGGAACCACAAAACACTGTCGCTGAATCGACAGCATGTAAGCCTCATGGGCTTCAATGACCTCATCCAATGATTTGGCCACAGTCATACCTTCACATAATTCACGCCATGCACTGTGATATACCTGCATAAAAATTGTAGTGACGGGTAAAACGCTAAGGTTCCATTGCCAAAATCCAGAACCATATAAATGAGTGTACGACTAATGTGAAGATTCCATTGACAACTAGCCATTCTATGGGTAGCTCCATGTTATAAACATTATCCCCTTCTCTTTCCAACATCTAGCAAAAAGTGTTATATTAATATTACTCCTTTCTTCCTCCAAAATCTAGCAAAAAGGGTTATATTAGTAATAATAGGAACTCCTACAATTATGTGTGTTTACGATGGATTATGATTTCAACACCAATTAACCATATCCCATGCATTGTACTTTGCAAGTAGATCTTATTGGAGAACTTTTTTTGGTATTATCTTAAAGCAATGTGCATACCCGGTCCATCACATATTGGTGAAAAGCATCCACAAAATGCAGGAGTTTCTGCTCCACTAACCAATGATGTTTTCTGTTATTTGTAGTAGATCCCCTACCCTGCAAAGGGTGATTGCCGTTTCAAACATTAGAGTATCAAGAATTAAGTAAAATGTAGAACTAGTTTGTCAATATTATTCTGGAAAAAAATTAGCTGAGAGAGCACAAGCTCCACTTAAGAGAAATGGGGAGTGATAATATATACAGCCACCTTCCACATCCATCTCCGCACTTTATCTAATACAAATTTTGCACGCTTGACCTTCAGCAAAAACCGCATCACCTAATATACATGTGTAAAGGACCAGAATAACATAAGTAAATATTACCAACCAGAGTGAAGGAAGAAACATCATCATCTGATAGATAAAAAGAACTAAAAGGCCAATGAAAAAGAGAGGGTTCTAAAGACAAATCAGCTACCTGGTTGTACTTCTTAATAGCCTCTGTGTTTGCAATGAGTTCCAGAGGCCAAGGTACCTGCCAGTGCCAACTTTTTAATAATCCTTGCACAAAAATGTATCTATGAAAAGCAATATTCTTACTAAAGAAGTGTTAGTCATATAGATAGAAAGGAAAAATAAATTGACTGAAGAACAACCTTATATGTGAATTTTAACATATCAAGGCCATTTATCCCGAAGTTATTGACATGACTTTTACGAGGAGTACCCAAAACAGAACCAGTTGAGCTAGCTTCCTCAAAATTGTCAACAATATTTTTGGTTATCGACACTACCAAAGAATCTGGAGCACTTAACAGCATACAATCAGCAGAATTTCTGATTGACTCCTGTAATTAATATGCATAGATAGATTATGAATAGAAAATAGCATTCAAAACCAAAGGCATAAAAGGATCCCTAATTGATTAAATAAACCCATGCAAGCAATAGAGTCCATCATTATAATATTGCTAAATGCTAATTCCTTTTGCAGTATATACAGCACAATAGTCATACTACATGATCAAGTCATTTATACACTGCCACTTTGCCAAACTATTATAGGAGGTAGCAACCACAATTAACATCTCCATAGTCTATTTTCAAAACATTTAATGCAGTGAACTGTGACAAACAGACTCGTAAATTTTTCATTGATTTAACATGTCTTGATAATACCAATAACAAAATGGGATTTATATAGGTAGCATTTGGCACATGCAAAGAAAGGAACAATAAAGCCTCTTCTATTTTGTTTGTTTTGGTTCTACCATTTTCAGTAAAACCAAAAGAGTTTAATTACTATACACTGACAGTGTAAAAAGTTTTACAGTGTCAACACATCACAACCATTCATAGGTATGACTTTTAATGACTTTTAATAAAGTCAAAGGTGTCTAATAATTCGACGGCTGAGATCGACTGACAATGTACAAAATCTTTACACTGTCGATCGGTGTATACAAATTAAATCCAAATCAAAATGCATCACTATTTTGTTTTATGTTCAGTTCTGTTTCACTTTTAATATGTACCAAATCTAAAACATAATTCATGTATTGGTTTGTCTTGTTTTAACTTGTCAAACAAAAGCTACCATAAGAAATTCTAGAAGAACAAACCGTTACATATAGAAATGGTTTCCTGTGGCTCAATATTTGAATGCTAGGTAGAATTTGAATCTAAAAATTATAGGACTGCAATAAATTCCAAACCAGTAGACAGCAACATGTGCACAGTAATGATAGAGAAAAATTAGGAACATAGAAGAAAACATTATATGATCATAACCATAAATATGCTTAATAGAGCAACACAGCCAAATATCACACTCAAAATCACGTCAATGACTTGAATTCTCTTTACGATGAGAAATTATAAAAACTGGTGTTTAACACCTCCTTTTATAGAATGTGCAATCGATGACCTACGTATTAATTAATCAGAATTCTTTGGACTTGCAGAAAAAAAACAACTTTGCTGACAATTCTTTTTAGAGACTAAAGGAAGCAAAATGTATAATTAGACAATAAACATGTCTACGCTATAGAGTTTCAGACAGGGAAGGAGGAAGAGAAAAATACGAAAAACTTGGAATTTTCAATATTGTTTTGTTATATAAATAAATTACTTAGCACTAAACCTTATTCTAATACTAGACTCATAAATCATTGTTGGTTTATATAAAATACTAACCACTAAACTTTATTTATGCTAATACTAGGCTCATATATCATAATCCTAATTATCTAAGGAAACAAACCATGAAGTGTAATTGAAATACCAATTACCAATCCTAAGAGATAATCTAATATAATAGTATAAATTACTCCCTTTAATGCTAAAGGTTGTTACAAAACATGGTGTGTAAGGCAACTCAGAGAAAGAAAATTCAACAAGATAGTTGGAATGATCTTTGAAGAGCTAGTTGGGCCATTGCTTGACCACGGAAGGGGAGACTTCATTGGAATAATCATTGACACAAATTTCCTCACAAAAAAATATCACACAACAAGAATTAAAACTTCTTCAATACCATCATTTAAGGCCAATTTTCATATGGAATAGTCAAGGACATAGCTGGAGGCTGCTAGAAAGAGGACGCAATTGTGAGATAAATTGATATAAGGTTTTGAGGAAGATTGTGAAAATGATAGGCAGAAAAAACCAATGACAAAGAACTTCAGAAATAAATGGTGGCAAAAAAATTTGTGCAAGATTGATAACAAAAGAATCGTGGAGTTGATTTCCTGATTTTAGAGAACTCAGACAACAGAAAAGTGACAAGCCAAGTCATTGAGGATGACACTGCTTTGATTCCATGTTCAAGTTATAGGGTTTTATATAAGAAATTAAGAAAGAGAAAGAATAAAGACTTTGGACTGTGATTATTGTTTTATAATATAAAGGACTTAGTACTAGCCCTTATTCATGATAATACTTGACTCATGATTCTGATTAAACAAGGAAAGTAGTCATGACAAAAACTAGACTCTCAATCCTAACTTCTAAGGGATAATATAATATATACTAAGTTACTCTAAGAAACAACCCAAATACGATGAGTTATTTTTCATATAATCTATCACAAAGCGTGCAATTCCCAGTGGTAATCTTTTAAAGGGATAGTATTTCTATAAGACAAAGTCACACATGCATGGGGAGTAAATTTAGTCATTAAAAAAATCCCATATCTTAATCAAGTTGGCTAAACATAGATGAAGTGCTGAGGTATTTTCTAGTCGTCTTAAACTGTTAGGAACCCAAGAATTGGATTCCTTGATTTAGAGGAAGAACACTAATATTTAGAAAGAAAAGATAAGAAATAATAAGAGAGAACCTCTCCCAAGAAAATGATACACAAGAGCGGATACGCTCCTACAATGGTTTACACCACTCAATTTTTAAAGTTGATAAAAAGCTCCTTTCTAAAGGGGTGGAAGCCTCTATTTAAAGACTTCCGGTACATTAGGATACGGATTAGGTCCTAGATAACTAACTAATAACAGAAACACCAAAGCAGGTACACCTATACCACTACTAATAACCTAGGAACACAACTACTAACAAACTCCTAATTATCCCTATTTGTATATCCTAACATTAAAGGGGTGGAAGCCTCTATTTAAAGACTTCCGCTACATTAGGATAGGGATTAGGTCCTAGATAACTAACTAATAACAGAAACACCAAAGCAGGTACACCTATACCACTACTAGCAACCTAGGAACACAACTACTAACAAACTCCTAGTTCCTTCATGTTTGGTTTCCCTATAACTGCAATCCCTGTTGTTTCTAATTGCACTTTCCAATCTGGCGATAGCACAAGGCTCGCCAGAATCTTAATGGACACAGAACCAGTGCCTTTGCGCAGGATGCAGTGGCTGCTTCCTTCTTCCTCTGCCACTGTTGTTTGTTTGTCGCTAAACATCATTTCCTCCATATCCAAATTTCCAGAATTTAAGTCTTTGATAGAACGTTCATCTTCTTCATAAGTTTTCTGAATCAAAAAGAACATCCTAAATTGTACCACTACTAACAACCTAGGAACACAACTACTAACAAACTCCTAATTATCCCTATTTGTATATCCTAACATAAACACTAAAATTTACTCTGTCCTTATGCAGCTAGCCAATGAACTAGGGCGGCATCAGCATGGCCTTTTTGTCACTTATTAGACCTCTTATTAAAGAACAATAAAAGAGCTGAGGGTAGAAATTAATTATGACAATTATTGGCAGTTATGTTTTTATTATTTGTAAATTATGTCATTTACTTTTGGGAAGTGATGAATGGGAAGTTATTGAGTGGTAATGGGAAGGAAGGAGAAGCCAAACTCTCTAACTCTTGGAAGGGAGAGACCAAGACTCTCAAATTTCTTGGATGGGAATTGTCTTGCAATAGTAGACTATCTCTTTCCTTAGTTTATGTGTTATTTCCTAATTTGTTGTATTCTAAAAGAACCCATTCTCTGTTCTGAGATAACAGTCTAGAGATCGTTATAAATAAATTGTTTCTACTAAATTTATCAATATAGATGCCAGTTTCTATCAGAAGCATTTGAATTATCAATTATGATCCATTTCTTTAATTCTCAAACCAAGGAATAAATTTAAATAAAATTTGATATATGAAACTAGAACTTAGAAGTAATTCCCTAGTCCATCTTCAATAATCAATGTGGGCAAAGAATTTCATACAAGTCTTGAGCAATCCCCGCCCCTTGAGCTAACATAGAAAATTGAGTTGGGTTTAACTCAAATTCTAAGATATTGGGCCACCTATAGATATCCATTCCTACAAACTTCACACTCCAGATATCCAATCTCAAGTGTGAGAGGCTGTTGAGATCTTATTTTAACAAGAGGTATGGCAAAAAAATTATTTATAGGATTTGCACAATCCTCATCTCTTTAGATAGCTTTAGGGTTTAAATTAGGCCCAATCCTAATTCTAAGACCAGAATAAAAAAGTATACCAAAGTAAACAATTAAACTAAATCAAGAAACTCTACCTGTAATATTGTGTTTAATTCAAAGTCATCATCCCAAGTTTCACCCTTATCCAACTTATTGAAAATTACAGTTGAAAAGTGTTGTAGCAAATCACCTGGACAATACAAAATATCAAGCAGAAGAAAATGATATGAATATGACTCCTACCCAACCTAAAGTTACAAAATATATTGAAGCACCATATACAGCGGGTCCATTTGATTCACAAGAAAGTAAGAGACCAACAAAAAAGTAATTGTCACATATTTGATTTTAAAAACGATCATAGATCAGAACAAAACAATGATTGAGGGGGACAACACAACAACCAAAAATCCTGTTGCGCTGAAAACCAAAGGACGACTTTTTGTCCCAAGAAAAAATTATGTAATTTACAAAAATACCCATTTTAGTTCCTACAAATTATGATATACATATATATATAATATATTACAAAGGGTATTATATTTGTTTGGTGGGTTGTGATGTTCACTCTCCACTGAACAATATATAAGACAAAAGTTATGTGACTTGTGTTTGTTCTATGTTATATTGTGTGACCCGTGGCTCAAAGTGTATCAACGGCATCCTATATAGAACACAAAATACAAATATAATAAGCAAATACCTGAACCTAACAAATATATAGCTCGCAGCACTGCAAGCTCATCCATCAACCTCCATTCATTCATCAACTTTAACAACATATTCACTCCAATATAATCCACCTGTTCTATTCAAAATAAAGCAAATATATCTTATCATAGTGTTAATCCTGGAAATGTCAAATGTTTATCTTTGTTTACCTGTTTCTGAATGTAGGCGGTAAGACAGTACTGCATAATAACCAGAGGTAGTGGAGTCGTTCTTAGGTCAACATTTTGCATCCAGTGAAGAACTCTGGAAGGAAGAGTGCTGTTTCTCTGAAAAGGCAAGAGCTCTGACACAGGAAGATCATCCTGTTTCAAATTAAATATTTGTTTAACACAATAATGTAAAGCATACTTCATCGAAAGCTGCTCATGCTACTAAGTAGAAATACCTGAACTGAAGGCAAAATGGTGGGAAAAGGAAACAGCATTTCTAACAGCTTTCTATTATCCTGTGTGTGAAGGTATTTGGATTCATCAAACTGAAAACCAAAAGCATAGTTTGTTCCTTCACTATCAGAAAATGGTGTACTTTCTCCACCAAATATAGCCTTTCTTAAACCCACATCATTTAAAGAAGGCAAGCCGAAATTTTGAGATAAATTCAATGTTTTCAAGGCATCCTCGTTGTTTCGAATAGTTTTCCGACAAACAGTAATGACTGGATTTTGTAAGCATGATCTCAAAAGAAACAATTCGTCATCAACAACTTTATCCCCTGTTAAATCTCCATTGTCATTATTTATCTCGTCATATTTTGGCTTCAAATCAGCTGATCCTTTTTGAAATAATGTATCAATCAAGAACTTGTACCAAATTTTTTCCGAGTATGGTGGAGCAGTTGAGTTTTCATTGTCTATTTTTCCCTCATTTAAATTTAAATTTAAATAAGATACAAAGGAGTTAACTGACACAGGTTCATGCCAATCATTTTGCCAAAAGTATTTACATATATGGTCACCATGACCAATAAGTCCAGCTAGTGATACAGAAAAGATTTCTGACAGTGTTAGACCAGCCACTCTATGAGAAGGTGACAAACCATAGTTTAAGGATTTGGTACTTCGAAACTCAAACTTAATTCCTTTACTACATACTGCTAACAAATTTGGGACATGGCGCATCAGCTGCAAAGATTTTCCAGCAGAAACAATTGACTTGGCTAAATCCTTAATAAACAAAGGACAAGCTGGACAGTCTCTAATGCTCTGCTCTTTTCCTTTAATTGTACTAGATAAAGAGATGGATTCCCTCATGCCCATTTCCTTCTTCTCATTTGATGTTGGCACGGAATCACCTGCATAATTTGTGGAAGACAACTTGGTATCAAACTTGTCATGTTGTAGCTTTCTTATTAGATAGCTCTTCTCCCAGAACTCAGCCTCAGCAACTGAGATATCTTTATTAGCAAAAAAGAATATCTGAAAAGATGGAAGACATGATAAATACAACACTTTATTGTGTTTTTAGATTAACTTATTTTCTGTTTAGAAAATGTTATAACAAACACGCCACAGAAAACTATTGGTTGGATTGCAATTTTATGTAAAGATTAAATAAAACCCCATATGTTCTTAACCAGTGTAGGTCACAAAAACAACAAACAAAAGAAATTGCATATTATCAATATGACGTAAAGTTTAAATGTTATTTTAGGCTATGTGTATTACAAAATATACATGCAAATGATTCGCTTAAGTGAGTGTCGAGCTACACCAATCCAACATAACCACTAGAAGAATGCAAAAGGTGGGCAGAAAGATACTTTTTAGCAATTTTTGCACCAAATGAAAACATGAAGAGAGTATTTCTAAGTTAAACAATATAACATGGGCTATTTCTATGATACTCTTTAGCACAAGATTGAGAAATAACCTCTTCATCCCCCAGCAGTTGAGAGATTCAATAACGATTACCTCAGCAGAAGGATCATCAAGTATTCCTTCAAAAAGCCAGGAATCAAGACCCTCAATATATGGCAATAAGCTTCCCACATACATGTAAAGCACCATGTGATAAGCTTCCTCCTGTGATCAGAATAGGTTTTAAAAACTTGAAATCATAAACCAAGAAAAATGTTTAAAAATGCATAATATGCTGCAGGAAAAAGAGTTAGTACCTCGCCACCTTGTACAAGACACATTTCTTCAAGTTTCTTATGAAGATAATCAAGAACATGAACAGCTACGTCTGCTGCAGGTACAGATGCCCCAAACTCAAAATACACATCAGGGATGGCCTCGTGAACTATTCGCAATAGAAACTCAGCACCCGAGCAAAGACTAAATTCAACAAATGATCGTCAGATACATTCACAAACTCGCAATTGCTGAATGAAATTAAATTTGGAGAGATATATGATATAATAGAAAAATTTGAAAATTAATCCAAATGTAACCTAGCTTTCCAAAAATCAAATTGCAGTGAGACAGTAGAAGAAAGAGTTTAATGGAGGTGCATTGTGGTGCATAGTCGGTGTAAAACTATTTTACATGGATATCCATCCAATGGTAATGCACCATTTTACTCCATAAGCCTACTTTGCAACGCAATTCGAAAATAACTGTGAAACATGTGATTCTTATTGATTGTTAACAGTAACCCGCTAGAATACACACAAATAAAATCTTAATTCTGCTAAATTAAAAAAAATAAAATAAAATAAAATAAAACAAGAAACCTTGATAAAGAATTTTTGAATCCTAACAAAGTTGGAGTGGATATGCCATCTGCATTGTTAGTAGACATTTCCTCCTTCAAAGCAATATTCCGTAACCGCTACATCACCACAATTTAACTCAATTTAATTAATTTACGAAAAGTGATAAAAAAAATTGATAGATAACAAAAAAACCTAAAGTTGAATCGCAAAAGAAAAACCTTAAGCCACGCTGAAGCAGAGGTAACAAATGCTTTCAAAGTGGGAGGAGGTCTTGGAACTGCAGTTTCAATCTTCTTAACTGTAATCTCTACCAATTGAAGACACGTTGCAGCGTGAATAAATTGATTGAGGAGTGAATGTAGACTTTTTAGGGAAAGATGAGTCACGTGCACTCCGCTATTGATACGAAAACAGTTTCCACTGTGATCCCAAGAGAACAAGGAAGTGGAAAACCCTTGAAGCATTCGTAAAACGCATCGCACCTTTCATCAAATTAGAATAGCGAGTATTATTAGAAACATAAGAATAAAAGATAGTGGAAATTAGCGAATTAAGAGATAGAAGAATACGAGTTCGAGTTCGTTTGTTCGGAGGGAAGGAAGGGGGGTTGCGAAAGGAAATTCGTTGGATAACGGAGCGTAGATTCTGTTGATTAAGCTTCTTCGGGAATGTTGTGCCTCTGCCCCCATCTTCGGGTAGAGAAATTTGTTTCCGCGGGAAGACCAAACAAGAACAGTGAAGAAAGGAAAGTGAAGACGGTAGAGATTAAAAAGTAATTAAAATTAAATAAAAATGGCGGAGCCAATTTTTAATATCAGTTGGGTTGGGCTTTCCAGAGTAAATTATAGTTTTCTACCTGTATTTCCTGATTTCCTTTTTGTTTCTTTAAATATCCCTTTTCAATGAATTTATGAAAAAAAAAATTATTTTTTAAATATATTTATTTTATTTTGATGGGATATTTTTGAATTAAATTTTATTGAGAGATAAGATAAAATGTTAATGAATAAATATGCATTTCCAAAAATAATAAAACAACTTTTGATATTTTTTTTATTCAAAAAAAAAAGATTGACATTTTTTTAATTATTTTTAGACATATAAATAATTGTTTATTTCAAAAACTTCTCACTTCTTTATTAATGAATAAAATTAATAAATTTTATAAAATAAAAATAAAAAATATTTTTACAAAAATAAACAACCTTTAATTTCTCAAACTCAACAATCTACATATGAAAATTATAATATAATACATTTAATTTTCTATAAAAATACTCTCAAATAAAGTAGAAAATTTCTTTCATTTCCTCTCTTCCCTTCCCCCAAATGGTCAAATCTATTCCCTCCAAACTCTCAAAAGACCCACACAAAATTGGATAACCTGTTGTCATGCAGCATCTACAGCAGTAATTATGTGTAAGAGAGAGAATATATATTAAATAATAATAAACAAATGGGATGATAGAAAATTCTAATCCATCGCTGAGAGAAGATGGATCTCATTATTGTAGATGACTTATTAGAATGCTTCCAAAAATTTATCAAAGATAGGATAGGATGTTCCATTATCTTTGTAATCCATGGAATGAGGCTTAGTAATTAAACTTCTTGGGGAACAAAGTGGGTTTTCAACTCATGATAGAATCCTTCGAGTTTTTTCTCCCAAACCATATAGTAGTAGAGTGCAATTAATTTGCTGAAAAATAAAAGGATGGAGTGCAAATTACATGCAAGAGTAATGAACTAGGTAACGTTTTGCCATTCATGGTTGTGTCTAAAAAATATATATAATAATAAATTAAATTTTACATGTGAATTTCTCTCGTGGAATAGGTACAACTAAGCATGAACCAGTCTAACCTAGCCTTCTCATTTACAAACATAATAACAACTGCAAATGAATGTGATTCACCTCTTCCATTTATTTTCATGAATTTCTAGTTTCTACATCCCTGCAATGGTAACTACCAATAATCCAGTAAACCCGCGATAGAACTGAGGTCCACAATAAATTCATGCAACAGCTCGTCTCGCTGTAACCTTAGGTGAAATCTCAGTTAATGACATATGCTTCATAGGTGCTTCACGATTCTCATAAAAGCGAACGGTATGTTGGAGGATTTGGTAGTCGTCATGCAATTGCGGGTATTAGCCTTAAAGGGAGATTGAGGACTGTTATCTTCTGTCAACGAGCAAGGAGATGCAGGAGAAGATCTAACGTGATTAGTTTCCTCGGTATCAACTTTTTTGGAAGTATCACTGTCATAAACAAAACAGCAAAGAGAATGATGCCAATTCAGTACCCAGATTGTTGCAAATTTAACATTTTTATCATCCTGTGAAATACTAGCAGCAAAGAAGTGACCAAAATTACCCGATTAAACTTTGAACTTTATAAAAAAAACGTGCACGAAAGGTGGCTGGTACTATACCACAGCTATTCTTCGAACCGTGTCCTGGACTATGTTTACGTGGATCATCCTATAAAAGAAACCATTAGGCAATTCATCCGCTGATCATTAATTTATTCATAATCATCGTCAACAGTCCACGACCAAGGAGCTAATATAACTAGCACTTACTCTTGGTCCGGTGTCTTCTTTAGGATAGCCTTGTAAATGAACTATTACATCTTGATCATGCAATTTTTTTACAAAAGCATGTGTTAGAAGCACAGCTGCGGATGGTCGATCGGCAGGATTCCTTCGGAAACACTGCTGAAGGAAATCCTGTCCTTCTGGAGATAAAGTTTTAGGTATGTCCGGGGATCTGTGCAGTACTTTGAACATGGCTTGATACTAGTAGACAGAATACAAACAAGCTGTTAAATTATCATGAGACAAAATTTCATTTAAGGGGTGCAAGGAATTTAAATGCCTTCTTAGACACGTGAAAGAATAATCAAATTAAGATGTATATTAATAATATAAAAGAAAGGTAAAACAAGCAAGCAATTCAATTTAAGAGGAGAAAAAAAAAATGATGTATAACAAGCAGTTCTCTTTCTCATTTTTATTTCCTGATGGAAATACTTGTCAAACAAGGGAAGAGGATAATTGATACAGAGATATTGCATGTCTTCCCCGCGTTGCTACCAACAGTGGATGAGCTATTGATCTTAAATTAAACCAAGGGACTAATATGCGCAATCCTAAACTAAAATGAGTTAACAAGCATAATTAACATGCTCACCCCTGTTAACTCGTTCCAAGGAGGTTTTGTTGTCAGCATTTCAATGATGGTGCATCCTAAGCTCCAGATATCAACAGCCATTGCGACATCAGGATTGGATTCTTTCTTCATGGCAGCCATCATGAGCTTCAATCAACAAATTAAAGTTAAAATGGCACATGTAAAGGGAGCACAATGTAGGGCAAGAGGAGTTAGAGTAACAAAATACCTCTGGAGCCATCCAGTAGGGACTTCCTTTCAGCGAAACTTCATATGATTTCTCTGTCAGCTAAACGAAGCACAATGTTCAAATAATAAGACCACCAGAAAAGTCAAGAAAACAAAACAAGAAGACTCAGGCTTCAATGATAGTCTAACTATTACAGCTATGGCGACAGGTTAACACTTGTAAGTTGAAAAACTAGAAGACAGTTTATATATATTCATAATTAAAATATAAGTAGAAGAATATAACTTGAAACTCACAATTTTCGACACCCCAAAATCTGCAAGCTTGACAGTGCCTGATGCATCAACCAGCAAGTTTGCACCTTTAATGTCCCTAAAGAACCATATACAGCGATGGAAATCGGACTTTATTACCAAAAAAACAGACCAAACAAATGTTCTTTTACCAGATGAGGAACAAACTTCATATGATCTTTTTATTTTTTTAAGAGTTATGATTCAAGGGTTTAGGGTAAAGAAATAGCGAGAAAATAAGCTCCATTTTGTAAAGATGGAAATCTTATGGTGAATAAGAGATCACAAAAGTCAAGTTAAAAGATAAGATTAAGAATAAACTCAACAGAAAAAAGTTGAGGTAGCAGCTATTATTAAAAAAGAAAGTAGAATATCACTTTAGGTGGTTTGACCATGTGTGGAGGAGACCTATTGGTGCAACAACAATGAGGGTAGATCAAGTGAAGCATAGAATGATAATTAGAGATAACAATGGATCGAGAAAACTATAGGACAAGTTATTAAGAGGAATTGGAATTTAAATGGCTTGTTGTCGGGCATTTTTTCATTGTAGGATGCTATGGTATTATTTAATCTATGTAACCGACCCACCTAGTTTGAAAATACTTTGGTGGTTTATGTTGTTGTAAGACATGATTTAAGCTAGTATCAGCTTGTTCACCAAGATGTAATGTATATAGTTCACATGAGATATAACAAGTCATCATTCAAAGAAATAAAATGAGGTATATTATTTCAATTCATCAGACATAGTTGTTACCTGTGGATAGTCTTGTTACTATGTAAGTATGCCAATCCAGAGAGAATATGCCATGTAAAATTGCGAACCACAGATTCAGTCATAGCCCCACAATGTTCATGCATAAACTTATGAAGTGATCCGGGATGGACATATTCCATATATATGCACAATTGATCACCAACCTGAAAACAAAGACCATTCACAAATTCAATCTTATTTACAAATCATAACGACTGTTGTATGAGCATACTTGGGGGGAAAAGACAATAGCAACTCACTACTTCACTGCCATAATATTTCACAATGTTGGGGTGGTGTAGTTGACCAAGAATTCTGATTTCCTGAAAGTAGGGACAATTCAGAATAACAGACAACTGTCATCGGTTGACAAATGTGTACAAAACTAAAAACACAAAGTACAAACTACTATAGGCTACATAAGAAATTTATCATTGCAGTGAGAAAACGGGACAAAATTCTACAAAAATAAAAATGAACTGTAACTCAAAGCTCTTCAGAAACTGTACCAACAGTGTAATGGAGTTGGCCATCATGTATATATACTTTTAATATCGGCATAATATTGTTCTCTAGTAGAGGTATTCTTGTTTTTGGACAAAGTAAAATCAGAATATTTAAAAACTGGAAGAAGAACCTGGTCTAGCTGCTTTATGCAGTCAGCAGATTTAGGATCATCAAGAAAAAGATCCACCTCTTTCATTGCACATGAAGCTCCGGTCTCTCTGTTAGAAAAACAGGAATGCACGTGAGTAACTGCAGAAAAGGAAAACCTTAAAGTAGATTAGACTCAAAGAACAGAAAAGTGTCTGCATACAGGTTTGTGGCATGATAAACACTTCCAAACGATCCTCGCCCAATAAGTTTTCCTTTCAGCCATTGACCCTTCATTGAATGAAAATTTTCTGTTGTGTGATGCGTCGTGACACTTGATTGATGCTGTGCAGGTGATTGTGGTGGTGGTGAAGCCCTAGGCGGAAGGGGCAATGGATGTGCATCAACATGGTTATTTTCAGGCCACACTCTGAAGAAAAATTTAGAGTGCTGAAAACCCCCATGAATAGTGTGGTTGAGGTTAGGACCGTGGTTCCCAAGGCTACGACGAGGAGACAAGTCTGGACTATGAGCAGTTTTAGTAGGCAAAACTCTCAAAATGTCATTAAAATCTTGAGGAAAATTGGTGAAAGGATCAAACGAATCTACATTGCTTAATCTGCGTGGACTAGTAACAGGACTGGAGAATATGCTTGTTGGGGCACTCTTGGCAGCAAATTGCGATTTCAAGTTGGAAATACCTTCAGAGTCATTATCATCAGAGTGTTTTCTATGATCTTTACAAGAATTATTGCCTGTATCAATTAACAACAACTCGAGAAAGGTAAAAAAAAAGTATATCCTATGCATAATTTAAGAGATTTTGCAACAAAATTGGAGAAGAAGAACTCACTTGCCACCAAGCCTCTGGCAGGAGGAATATTCACTCTCAAATCACAGTTTGCATTTTCGATCACTGTGTCAAAAGAGGGTCTACCCAAATTGCTGGAAGACCTTGAAGTTTTCACAGCATCATGATCCGACGTCTTTCTGATGATTTTGAGATTGAAAAACAAAATGAATACAAACTACATCCCTTACAACACAACTTACTCATAGTTTATGCACCATTTATACTCAAGTAGTAACTAGTTCTATTTAAAGCTAGAATAATTAAATTGGATAAATGATATTAATTTAACGATAGTGATGGATTTATATTTTTTTATTAATCATCCACAAAATATAATAAATAATACATATTATATTTTTTTGCAATAACTTAATGATATATTTGAATATTGTTGTCTACTTGTTTTCAAATTTGTGTAAAAATAACACAACTCGGAAATTGAGAGCATCAAATCTAGCTATTCTTAGCCAACTAAGCAAAGTTTGTTCGCTAATAATAACACGTGTCAATTCATAACTTCACACCACCTATGTTTTGGATTGCGATTGCCTACTATCAGAAAAGCCTGCATTCATGCAATAGACACTTTCAGAACCGTTGGATCAAAATCGGACTGTCTATATTTTAAGTTTGATATTTTAATTTTTTAAAAATTTGAATCTCTATTGAAACTTATACATCCAATCTCAATCCAACGGTTCTGAAAGTGCCTAACTCCGTGAATGCAACTCGATTGAGTGCACAGAATCCGATTTACTTTGTTTTGAGTAATTTTTATTTTAGTTTTCTCGGTACACCGTTATATCTTGCACATGATAGTATTTACTAGTTTGATAAGAAAATTAATTAAATGATCCGAGTTAATTAATTAGCGGTATGTTTGGAATAACTAAATTAACCATAAAGCTACGATCGTGTGAAATGAAATAAAATAATAACATAAACATGTTGAATGAAGCAAAAATGATTTTATTAGTAGTATTTAATTACCTGGAAAACGGTAAGGCATGATGATGATCAGGTCGTCGAGTCAACGGTGACTCAGGAAGTGGAAGCGGTTGAGGGACAGCAGAAGAAGACCAACGATCGCAACTAGAGCGAAGAGGAGAAGCCGGTAAAGAAGAGACAACGGCGTCGTTTGAATGAAAAGCATCAGCGTCTTGTTCAATTCGGTATCGCAACCTACTCTGTCTCGTGAGTCTGCGCTGCTGAATCGATTCTCCCTTGGCTTTGTTCGAAGAAGGTTTGTTAGTAGCGGGAGTCATTGGTGAATGGTGATTATTATTGATGAAGTCCTCATGTGACGTGAGAGAGAGTGGTGGTTATTGTTTTGTTAGAGTTGTTGTTGTTTGTTTTGCCATGGAATTTGGAAAGCCAGAAACTCCCACGAAGGAAACACACACCAATTTTCCAATTCAAACTCTGCCTTTTGTTCTTCTGTTGAATAAAGAATACTCTTATTTTCATTTTACGTGGTCAAATGTTGACTTTTGCTTTAAATTAAACGTTTCTCTAAGGAAATTAAACTGTCGACTTGGGGTTTCGGGTCTAAACTAAGGCCTAATTCCACACATTAACCTTATCTCAATACTACTTCAATATGATACTATTTGAAATTAATTCCACACATTAATCGTTATTTTAGTCTCTCAAAATAATATGTGGTGTCATAATAGTATTTGAAAAAAGAAAAATGCACTTCAAGTATTATCCGCCATGTGCTAGTATCATTAAAGTTCTTCTATGATATAATTTATTGTCATAGATGTCCAAAATGGGTTTGTTATTCAAAATTTAATTATCTTATAAATAAGTTTTTCTTTTTAAAAAATATATTAAAATAATTATTTTTAAGTATGCTTTAAAAATAAAATACAAGACAAAAATTAACCTTAAAAACAAACATGCAATAATAGAATATCATATATTGATAGTGATTAATTTATATGTTATTTGTACAAGATTCTGTCATTTATTTGCTATTTGCCCATTTATATGCTAACTTGGATGTTATTTGTCCATTTATCAAACATGTGTTTTATTTATTATTAAAAAAGAGTCCACATGTTTATTTATTTGTTGACGAGTAGCAGTTCAATATGAGTCGTTTGCTATCACCCAACGAGAGGATTGAGTACTTGTCCAATAAAAAGTATTGTTTTAGAAAAATTATCTCTAATCAAAAACAAGAAAAGGGCGTCAACTATGAAGTCTATTTGAGGCGGAGTGATATCATGCAAACAACACCCCATTCATAGTTATATAACGGTTATTACAACACCTTCAATGTCTTCTTCATTTACTTCAACAAAAGCCTTGTGAAATATTTTAGAAACATAAAAGTTTTAATCTATAGGAGAGTCCCCCATTTTTGTCAAACTTTCAAGATATGTGGCGGAGTATCTGTATTTGTTGATGTTGTGTGGGACTCTCATAGCCATGGTGCTGAGCACAACTTGGAGAGACAGGGTTGAAAATACGATGTTCTTGTCCTGAAATTCTTGTTTCGAGAACAAATGCTTTGTGATGCTGAGGAAACATTTGCTTGTTAGCTCATTGATTCACGAAGATCCATTTTTCTTCAAGTTTTTTAACTGACTTAAGGATGTTTGAAGTGGTTAACAACGCCCTTTAAATCCTTAAGATAAATGGAAATAAAATTTAGAGTAAACTAAAAAATTATTGGTAGAGAGATATAATGGGGGTGGGATTTATAATATTTCTATCTTTTTATTTTTTACTCAGTTTTTTTTCTCTTTTTTGATATGGGAATTTTTAGTTAAAAATAAAATATGGAAATTTATAATATATTTTTTTTAACCAAATAAACCGTTAATATTTTATCAATTTAGTCGATGACAATAAATTCATCACTTCTTCTTAAATTACTTTTCATTTATTTATTTTAACCAAATAAACCGTTAATATTTAAAGAGAGAATGCATCTAAA
This sequence comes from Cicer chorassanicum, assembly GCA_037974735.1. NCBI lineage: Eukaryota > Viridiplantae > Streptophyta > Magnoliopsida > Fabales > Fabaceae > Cicer > Cicer chorassanicum. Next base: position 63,448,335 of record JBBPBP010009777.1, on the reverse strand, counting down.
GACATAAGGCATAGAATAGTTTCATAATTATCACTGAGCAAAAATTTGGAGACTGCAAAAACTATATTATTTTATATATAAAAAAAGAGACAATTAAACATATGTGAAATTATATTTCTCTACATATCTTCATATTATAAAATTATTGTATGACATCATAAACACTAACAAATGACAAAATACCAAAAATTTATTCCAAAAAGAAAAACAAAATCAAAAGAAACATGAGGGAATATAAACTAAGTTATCAAACCTAAACAATTATTCCTTCATATTAGTCTTTTGTTTTCAAAGTATTAAACTCTTGAACCCATTTTCCCTTTAAATATTTTAAATGAATAGCTTTCAAGCTTATAAAATCTAAACAATTTAATATTTACGATAAAACACCTCTAACACATATCAAAATTAAAATTACTTTACTCTAAAAAAACAACCATAGTACACAGACACCCTTTATTTTTTATCGCCTTTCAATATTTTATTTTATTTCTATCTCTCTTTCTATCACATCATCAATCTATCATATTTTTCTCTTAATTACTTTATATCTCTACTACTTGTATATATCTAGGGATACACCAAATATATTTCCTAAAAAATAAGGAACCTAACTCCTATATAAAGTAAAATTCATTGGGATTTTGAATCTCTTATTTGAAGCAAGAAAACTTTGTATTAATTATTTGAATATTATCGTTTTATATTTTA
>JBBPBP010009777.1:63414248-63437545 GCA_037974735.1 Cicer chorassanicum | reverse complement strand
TTAGTATTAGTGACTCAAAATTTGTGTTAATTTTTTTTTTAGTAAAAAACATTTTTTTTTATTGGTAGTTAAATCAATGATATATCTCGTAAATACTATTCATATGATAGTTGAATAAATATAACTATTTCTCTATATTTAATCTCTCTCGAATTCATTGTAATTCTCTTTAAAATAAAAGCGGAGAAGTGAAGTATTCTAGTTTCAAATTTACGGCTAGGACTATCTTAAATATTTTGTAGGCTCTATTTTAATCTTAAAAATTCAAAGCTCATGGTATATTATAAAAAAAATAAAAATTAGAGTATGTTATAAAAATAATTAGGTCTTTCACCGATTAGAGACATGTAGTATTATACTATATAGACAACTTACTAATCAACCATACTTACGACCCAACATATCAAATCTCTGTGCAATTACATTACCTTTACCTTTACATGACCATTAATGTATATTTTTTTAGTCTTATAATTTTTCAATTTCATATTTGTAATTATATGTTTCATTGATTCAAAAATGGGATATTTTGTTTTTATATTCTTTTTTATTTAAAACTTTTCATTATATCCTATATTAAAATTTATTAACTAAAATGACTTATTTGACCTCCAGGAGAGCGCATCCCCAAGATGCAACCATCTATAGCCGTTTATTATAATAATAATAATAATAATAATAATAATTATTATTATTATTATTATTACTATTATTATTATTATTAACAAATTAATAACTTTTAATTTAATAAATAAAAATTATATTAATAAAATCAAACAAAATACATTTAATAGAAAATAAATACATCGAAGTTAATGTGGTTGAGTAGATGTGGCAAATTTTATGTTATTTTAACAACTCTGTCCTAAATATCTGGAGGAAAAAGAGGAGAAAATTGTTTAAATAATACAGGAAGTTATTTGTTTTGGCACATCTGCTTAACCTTATTAACGTTCATGTATTTTTTTCTATTAAATGTATTTTGTTTGATTTTATTAATAAAAATTAGTTTTTTTATTTTTTATTTATTAAATTAGCAATTATTTATTTGTTATAAAAAAAAATAACAGGCTATAAATGGTCGCATCCCATAGATGCGACTGTTGAGACAAACTCCCAAACTAAAAAAACGTTTTGTTGTTTAACATGTGTTTTTGAGTGTATTAATTAAAGATATGTATTAAACATATCAAACAAGATCATGTTGGAAGAAGCAAGATCATTCTATTAATCGAAGAACATTCTGGTCAATAAAAACAGAATTCAGGAAAAACGAAGATCGTTTTTCACAGCCTTCCATTTTATCAAACCAAGAACGTTCTTATTCGTAAAAGGGAAATAAGACATGATCGATTCTGATTTGCTAATAAACCATTTTTCATTACAAAGTTACCAGTTGTATGTACACATGATCGTATCAGAAAGATCCATTCCAAACAATTTAACAAAGGCAAAAGCTATGCATTATGATCAAACAAGCAAGATCAATCTCCAGATTGATAAAACAACAAGTACAACCATGACAGACTTGATACGACACTGCAACTGCACCTATGAGCAGTCTGCACACGAAATAAAGAAAATCATGACATCAAACAACTATCAAATGTTCTCAAAGATCAAAACTTCTCAAAACAGAAACGAAGATCGTTCTGGTTTTTTAAAGCAATAACATTTCTGCTTTTTAAACAACACTTATCCACTAAAGCTACAAACTGGACATCTGGATTTCCAACGGGTAGATGAGCTGTCATCAGCCTTCGTGAAGCCTATAAAAGGAACCTCAAAGTCAAGGAAACAACAACAACTCAAAGTTCAAGCAATTAATTACTTAAACAATCTTTCTTGAGAAATCTAAAACTCTTCAATTTAAGCAAAAACTCTAGTTCTGTTTCACTAGATTTTAGGATCTATTTGCTAAGTCTTTTTGTTGAGAAATAACAATACTCAAGACTATAGTATTGAAGATAGTTTGAGTGAATTGTAAAAATCATTTTGTGATTAAAAATGTGACTTGTAAAAGGTGAAGTATTGTAACTAATCAAGATTGATCTGGAAAGTTAATATGAAAAGCAAAAACGATCTTGTTTGAACACTTTAATGAAAATGCTCACAATTGTGAGGATTGGACGTAACTCATTTTGAGTGAACCATGATATATTTTTGTGTGATATTCTATTTCCCTTATCTCTATTTATTTATGATTAACTAACCGTAGATCACACATGGAAATTATTTTTGTGATTTCACTAACCAAGAACGTTCTATTTTTGTTGTGTTTTAAAAACCAATATTGATCTTGAGTTAACTAACCTCCCTTTTGTGTAATTGACATTGTCATTTCAGCGACCTTCTATTGCAGAAAAAAAAATTATCCTTCATATGGTCGCATTTGGAAAGTCAATAAAAAATAAGACATCTTAGTATATAAATTTTAATGTAGAATATAATAAAAAATTTAAATAAAAAAATATAAAAGCAAAATATCATCAAAAACATGAAATTAATGTATATCAAGGTGGACAGTATATATAGAGAAGGTGGCAAGCGATGGCCATTGCCCCCTCCCTCCCATCATTGCAACTCATTATATGAAAATTATTTAATGCGTATATGAACTATAATATATTATTTCTAAAGGCCAAATAGACTATAATATGTACTTTATATATTAGTATTTATTATTAGTAAGAAAATTAATATTGTTATTAAATTATAAAGGATATATATATATATATATATTATTTAACTAAAAAAAATCATTAATTTTAGGGTTAAATAAATTTGTTGTCACTATAAAATTTTACTTTTAGTCCATATAAAGAAACACATATTTTTATACCTACAAAATTATTATGCAAGCAATCTGTGTTGAAACATCAACATGTATTTTTGAATGATTGTTTTGTATACATATTTATGTTATTTTTGAATGATTGTTTTGTATACATATTTATGTTATACAGTAAAAAGTTTTTTCACATAAAATATGAACTCAAAGTTTAATCTTTAGTATTTTGTTGTTTCAACGGATTCAAGCGGCAATAAATGATTTTAATGATTCAAATAAAAAAAAAAACGCTGGGCATGTGAGGCTTTTGTATTTCTTTCTCTGCAACAGATTCACCATGGCGGGAAGGTGGGGGTATGGTGACCATGGAAGAAAAGAGAGAGCTATTCTACGAAACCGAAGAGAAAGATTGAACTTCTTGATTAGATTTTGATTAATCTGCAGTCCTCTCAACTCTTGTTCGGAATTTGATCTCTCGCTGCGCTTTCATCTCTCTTTTTCTCCCTCTTAATTTCAATATTCTGAATTTCAATCAAATTTTTTATAAAAAGAATATTGAATTTATCTGAATCTTGATTATTTGAGCCATAATATTTCGATCTCAATTTTTATTGAAAAAAAACGTCGAAACATTATTCATTCATTTAGAAGGAAGAGAGATGTAGAAACTAAAAAAGAAATTAAAACTTGTTGGACCTTCATCAATCAGTCCTTCGATCAATCAGTCCTCTCATGTTTAACACCAAAGCTCCTATGATTTTGATTTCTTCCAATTTTCAATTTTTGATCCTTTAATCCTTTGTATTTATTTATAATTCTTTTTCGTACGTCAACATCTCATTCATGGAACCAATAATGTTCAATTTCCACGAATCTGGATTTTTGAACCTGATAGTCTGTTTTGAATTGTTTCTATTGTCAGTGGTTACTTCAATTAGAAAGAGAGATGTAGAAACAAAAAAAAAATATATAAGCTTCTTCGCCGGACTTTCAATGAATCACCGCTATATCTCTCTGATTCCATTTTCATTCAATTGTTCTTTAGATTTATAATCAATTGATTTTTGTCTCCAACACCGTGTTTGGCATGAATGTTGTGTGGTTGGATTTTTGTTTGCAACATTAACACATATTATTCTTGATGATTCATTTTTATTCATGTCCAAGAAGTATGATATTCTTGATTAACCAAGATCATATTGAACCGTTGCAATATGAATCATTAAAACAATTTGCGATGATATGTTGGGATGAATCTAACTTGAATGATGGGATGAATTTTTTTATTCGAAATGTGGCTTAATATGAATTTTTTTATCCAAAATGTGGTTTACAATATGAATTTTTTATTCATATCAATTTGAGATGGTATGCTAATGGCCTAAATGCAACTTCAATATGAATATTTATTCATAACTTCAAATACATGTCACAATGACCTCTTAATGAAAGAACAAAAAGAAGTTTTATCCATAATGATAAATTTGAATAATGGTATTGTGCCCAGATAATCTTAGAGATTCTTAAATTGGAGAAATTGAAATGGTCGTTTCCGGATGACCATGAATGTGAAGCTTGATATATGAGTCTCTATAATAATTAATTCTATTAAACCATGGATAATATTATGCCTAAGTCTTGAAAGTAGAAATTAATATTTGAGCATAAATGATCCTAAGTTCGGTAAATTGGAATGATGATATTGTGCTTTGACGATTATGGATACTAAATTTGACATTTGAACCTAGAGCGTCCTAATGTCGATAAATTTTTATAATGGTGTTGTGCCCCGATAACTTTGGATGCGAAATTTGATGTTTGAACTTAGATGATCCTATATTCAATAAATTGGGATGATGTTATTGTACCTCGATGACATTAGATTCGAAGTTCAATATTTGTGTCTAAATGATTCTAAATTTAATAATTGGGATGATTGTTGCTTTGATGACTATGAACGTGAATGTGATATGTGAGCCTATATAATCCTAAATTCTAAAAATTGGGGTGGTGGCGTTGTGTTGTGATGACCTTGAAAGGAAAAATGGACATTTGAGTCTAAATGGACATTTGAGTCTAAATGTTCCTAAATTTGACAAATTGGGATGATGATGTGGTGTTTTGATGATGATACAAAATTAGGTATTTGAGACTAGATGGTGCTAAATTCAATAAAATTGAGACAATAATATTGTACCTCGATGACCTTAGATGTAACTTTGACATTTGACCCTAGATGGTCATCATTTTGATGATTTATATGATAGTATTGTGCCTTGATGACATTAAAAGTGAAATTTGATTTTTAATCTGGATGATCCTAAATTTGAAAATTTGGGATGATGATATTGTGCCTTGATGATTTTGAATGTCAACTATAGTATTTTGCCTTGATGACCTTAGATGTGGAATAATGTTTTAGCTTAGATGATCTTAAATTCGATAAATAGAGATGATAGTTACCTCGATGACCATTGATGTGAAACTTGATATTTGAGCTTATATGATTTTAAATTCAATAAATTGAGATAATAGTATTGTGCCTCAATGACGTTGAAACTAAATTCAACAATTGAGCTTAGGTTGTCCTAAATTCGATAAATAAGGACGATGGTATTGTGCCTCGATGACTATAAATGCTAAATTCGACATTTGAGTCTAGATGACCCTAACTTCGATAAATAAATTGGGATGATAATCATGCGTCTCAATGACGTTAGACGTGAAATTTTATATTTGAGTCTAGATTTCTAAACTCAAAGAATTGAGATGATGACATTGTGTTTTGATGACCTTTGATGCAAAACTTGATATTTGAGCTTAGATGGTCCTTAAATCTATAATTTTGGATGATGCTAATGTTCCTTGATGAATTTGGAATTCAAATTTTATATTTGAGTCTAGATGGTTCTAAATTCGATAAATTTTGATGATGGTATTGTACCTTGACAACCTTGGATGATCTGAAATTATGGTTGCAATTGGCAAGCCATCTGGTCTATCTGAAGTTTTTTTCATTGCTAACAGCTCTCTAATCTGCTTTTGGTTCTTTAATTTAAGCTTTGGAAAATAATAAAATATTTTTCTATTTTGCAAAGACAACTTCCAAAAATATTAATTAACCTTGATGATTGGAGACCTTGAAGACATACATTTGCTATATATATATTTTTTAAATTCTTGAGTTTAGGATCATTCTATTTGAAGTAATATTTTATTCTAATAGTTCTTTTTACCGCCTTAGTGACTAACCTTAATATGTTTTATAGCTTTATCTATGATGTTACTGCATTTAAATATGTGGTAATGCGTTTATCAATTTATCACTGCTTCTATCTATTACTATTTTGTTTGAACTTCAATCTACATTTTTACCACTCTAAAGTTTTACTGGTTTTCATGAGTACAAATGTTTGTCAGATAGAGTTAAAGTGCAACATCACATACCTGCCATTATTCTAATTTCCAATCATTATGGACAGTAACTTTTATATATGTTCAATCATATATTTGAAAGCTCTTTTGAGCTATGTTCATTTTTTTCTTCTTTGTGTTAGTATTGTCATTGTTCTAAGATGACTTCTTTGTGCTTCTCTACTTTTAAGTACTACTTTGTTCTTCTAGATGTCTAACTTTTAGGAAGGGTGATGCTGGTCTTTGGAATGGGTCTCTATGAGCTCCCTGCCGGATCAAAAACCTTCTGATTTATCAAATCTATTTGGCTCATTCACTTTGAAGGTTAGCTTTTGAACATTCTTTTTCTGCTGAAGAGGTTGTAGAAAATTGATTGAACAATATTGCTTTGACTCATGGATTATGCCACCGCACTTCTCTTCCAAGGCAGGCTTACAATCTTCAACAAATATGAAAGGAGTCTGTGTGTTATACTTTGGAGGTAATCTTGAAGGAGCATCAGCATCAATATTTTCATCAGCTTTGAAACCATCTTGAACAAAAGGAACATCAACATCAATATTATCACCTTTCTTAATTTTTGACACATTATCACAAGATTTCCCAAAAGTAACAGTGTCATCAAGTTAGGAAAGAAACTCAGGTGGAACCACAGAATGAGGTGTATGTTTTTTTGAACTTGCACTTCTCTTCCGCCGCACGATATTCTTAGCAAAATCATCACGACTCAATAATGATCGCTTCCACCACTTTGCTAACCCGCAGTAACATCAGCTTAAAAAAATCTAGATGGAAAATGCAATTTTTTATCAAGCAATGGCTTTAGTCTTATAGAACCTAGGCACATAACTTGGAACATCTTGATCCATTCCAAATTGCCTTCATCAATTTCCATTTTCTTGTAAATTAGATGAAGGTATTAACAGTTTTTTTTTACATGAATGGATAAGAACTCGTAAATAAGATTCTGCTTTATGTTTGTTAATTAGTATTTGATTTTGGAGATGATCAGTCTATGGTGTTTTCCTATGCTTGATTTATTGCAGTGACTTTTCAGTTAGTCTTTTTTTTAATGTTAGATTTGAGGCTTGGCATGTCCTGTAAATTTCCTATTTATTTTTAATATGTGATTCTTTATGTGAGAGGTTGCAAGTTTTTATGTCAAAATTGGGATACTGGTTGAGTCATGGCATTCATTTCATGTAAGCAGTTGATATTATGTTGAAGAACTGTTCAATATAGTTGTAGATTTTTATGTAATGTGGTTGGTGATCAAAATCTTCAGAAAGCAATAGATTTTGATTTCAATATATTGATCAAAATCTTCATGTGTTTTCTTCTCAAGTCTCAGGTATGCTTCTTGACTATGGTCCATGGATCTTGCTGTTTTGTTTTCATCTATGCAGTGATTTTGCTTAATTAATTCTCAGGTACGCTAATGATTAGTTGTTAGTTTTTATACAATATATTAAACTCACTTTCCAATTAAAAATATTAAGTTAATCTTACCAAGTTTTCTATTTTTGAAATCAACTTTCCATGAAACCAAATTGATTGGTTTTCTTTGGTGTTATTTTTTCTGGTTTGGTTATAATAAACTTTAAACGTAGAATTTGTAAACGTAACTCTTGTTTTCGTTTGTATTGAAGGATGTTATTTTATTTTTATGTTGCCTTTTTTAATACTTTTTAGTTTACATTAGCCAAAAAGCCATTTTCTTTGGGTTCAAGTATTCACCCCCCTCCTAAACATCATTTACACACCATGACATGTTTTTGAGTTTTGAAAAACTGTTTTTAAAATGATTTCCAGCCACATAAGATATTATGTGATTGAGTCGCGGACTAGGTCGTTCTCTCGGCACTGCTCAAAATTGTACAAGGCAGACTATCAACCACAGTGTCCTCAAGATAAAACAGTAAAATTGTATCTAAATTTGCTACAAGTATAAAACTATTTTAGAAGGTACAAGTGACTACGACACAAAATCCGCTCTAAAACTGAAAAGACAGTGATATTACTTATGTTACCTAAAGAAAAATATATGTAAAAAGTTTCTTTTTCAAAAGACGACTACTATATTTAAATTTAAAAACAAAAAAAACTATCCAATACCAAATCGCCATTGCAAATGTGAACTTCCTTTAAGAAGTGTCATTTGCAAATGGCAGACTTACAAAAAAGATGATAATTTGATATAAAGTTTTGAAATAGAGTGTATATTGGTAAAAAAATTCAAAACTGGATTATTTAAAACAAAAATCTACACCAAAACTTGGAGTGTTGGGTGAATTTATTGAGACTATGTTACGGTCAGTAAGGGTGAAATACAATTTCTATTTTAATGGATAATTATTTTCTGAAAAACCAATGACTTTGAAAAACTTTAAAAAAAAATCGATACAGAAGGTATGTACCGAAAACTTTTAAAAATATTTTCCGTATAAAAGTTTGAAAATGTAGACAAGGTTGAAAATGTTAAAAAAATAATAATAAAAATATAAATTATAAAAATTTCCGAAAAATTTGTGGTTAAATGTTGAAAAAGGTTTTCTGATAGTTCCGGAAAACTTCAAATAAATTTTTCGGTACCGGAAATCTTAAAAAAAAGTTTTTCGGTAAATACATCTGTACCGAAAACTTTAAAAAAGTTTTCCTGAATGTAAATTATGTATCGAAAAACTTGAAAAAAAAATTTCCTGTAAAATAGAAAAAATCAGTACTCACTTGTATACCGGAAAACTTAAATGATAATGGTAGAAAATGATAAGTTTTAATATTTATACGAGGACAAATATGTCATTTCATCATATTTGTAGGGATAGGAGTATAATTAGAGGGGTACATGGTAAAATTTCATAAGATTGGAATTTCATGCTTATGCTATTTTTGGGCTTTCAAACCCGGTTTGCATGCTTGCCAATGATAAAATAAAACCCTTATTTAAAATAATTCTACCATGCACTCCCACCTAAATCTGTCACCCCATCTGTCACCCTTCAACCCATATGAAAATACAATTTTACCTTTTTAACCATCTACAAAAATCTCAAAAAATTTACCTCTCATTTATCCACCCCTCTTTTCGAACATTTACAGAAATCCCATTAACTTTCGAAATAGCAAAATTTTAGAATTTCAAAACTTTCGAAATAGAAAAATTCCAAAATTTTGAAACTTTTGAAATGAAAAATTTCCAGAATATTCGAAACTTTCGAAATGAAAAATTTCTAAAATATTCAAAAATTTAGCAACTTTCCAAATTTAGAAACTTTCCAAATTTAGAAACTTTCAGAACTTTCTAAATTTGGAAACTTTCCAAATTTTCGAAATGTATCCTTATTTCGAAAATTCGAGTTTTAAAAATTTCGAAAACTTGCTTATTTCGAAACTTTGAAACTCCCGAAAATATCAGTTTCAAAGATTTGAAACTTCCAAAACTATAAATTTCAAAACTTATTTTAAATGGTTAAAAGAGTAAAATTGTATTTGTATATGGGTTGGGGGGTGACCAGTATAGGTGGGGGTGCGTGGTAGAATACTCTGCAAGTAGTTTTTGAAATAGGCCATTAGTGTGACAAAAAAAAGTCTTATTGGAGCGAGAGAAGATTAATGATACATAATCATTTAAAAGTTATTTAAGTGAAACATAATTATTTAAATAAATCTTATAAGTTTTATTTATTTAATTTTGACTCTTTATAATTTGATCAATGACTCAACTATTCTTCTAATTTTCTCATTATAAAAGTCGCCTCTTTTGATATATTCTCTATTATTTTATATTTTGAATATAAAAATGTAACCAATAATTCATAAATCATTTTCAATCTACTCAGTTAGTTCTTAAACAACCATTATCGTCTTTTGTAAGTAACTTATGAGCCAACATAATATTTAAAATATTTTAATTATTTATTTTGTTACTATATTTCAATGACCAAATAGAAGAGAAATTTATCATTTATACATCCAAAATTAAATGTTTTCCCGAGACTTTATTCAAGGGTTAATTTGAAAGGGGAGGAGAAGACTTATTTGTCCTTTTGAAATTAAACAAGTTATAAAATATTTTTAAAAATTAATGAAGTATAATTGAAATATTATATGATCGTATATTATATAATTTTTTAAAAAAATCTCAAATATATATCAAAATATATATTTAATTCTCCAAAAGCATAAAAAATATTCCTCCTAAATAGACCATAAGACTATGTTTTGGAGTTTATAAGCGTAAGAAAGGGAATGACTTTATGAAATAGGAAGAAGGAAATGAAAGAAATGAAAAGTTTGTCTTTCTTTACAATAGAAAATTCTCTTAATTTGAGAAATTCAAAAAATGTATTGGAGAATAATTTTGGAAGATTCAGATGAATTTTTTAAATTATTTCAATGTTATTATAATAAATATGTGAATTTTAATCATTTTCTACAAAATTACTCTTTTAAATTTCAAATAAGGTATAGGTTTTCTCTCTATTTCCTTCTATCCTCCCACCCCCCCTCCACCACACACGCACAAAGCCTTTGTCTTCTTTTCTCTTCTCCAAACTCCTAAACATCTCCAAACTCCCGAACATAACCTAAAGGTCTACAGTACCTGTCAAAACGGGCTACCCGGCCCATTTAGGGCCAGCCCTAACGGGTTGCGGGCTTCTTCGGACTGGGCTAAAAAGCCCTGTTTTAATATGGGCTGTTAAAATACTACCCGAGCCCGGCCCTAGACGGGCTGCGGGCTGGGCGGGTAGTCCGCATATTTTTTTTAAATTTTTTATTTATTATATTTGTAATTTTCTTGCGACTCTTTTAATTTAAAAATTTTCTTCATGTCCATTTAAAAACAACTTATTTCGAAATTTCTTCATGTCCATTTAAAAACAACTTAGTTCTACGTGCCTATTTAAAAACAACTTATATGATATTCTAGATCATTAAAAATACACAATAAAATAACACACAAACTAAGTTCGAAATTCAGATTTTCTAATTAACACAAACTCGATTCAAACAACACATTATTCAAGACAACACATTATCCAAACAACACACAATTTAAAATAAGTTCAAATTGCCAAAAACAACTTAGATTTGTCTAACATGGCACAAATGAAAAACTTAAATCGAATTGTCGTATTCCGTATGTCGTGTGCCCGTGGAGTGAGATGAGTGAGACCGTGAGTTTGTATGTGAGAGTGCCGTCACATTTCCCTTCAAAATAGGGTTTGTACTTTGTTGTGTCTTTATGAATTCTTGAAAAAAAATGGAACCGGTCCAATTCAATTTTTGTTTGTTCGGGCCTTTTTTATAAGACCAATTTTACTCTTTTTATTTTTTTAAAATTTATTATGCGGGCTGCGGGCTACCCGGTACCCATACGGACTAACCCTAATGGGTAACGGGTTTATTCGGACCGGGCTCAAAAGCCCTGAAAAAATTCGGGCTGAAATTTTTAAGCCCAAACCCTATGTTTTAGCGGGCTGGGCGGGCTAGCCCATTTTGACAGCTCTAGGTCACTCTACACGAAAGAGAGAATTTAAATTTTTTTAAAGGATTAAATCAATATTTGAGATTTTTATAGTTTAAAAAAATTAGCACATTTTATGATCATATTATATTTAATGATTGTTTAAAACGTTTATAACTTTTTTAATTTCAAAATGAACAACAAATTCTCCCTTAAAAATACTCATTAAAGAATCTGACTGGATGCTAGTGGAGACACTCACAATGGTGAGTGTACTGATGTAAACATTCAACAAGAAATCGAGTTTTAAATTGTATGGGAAACTTAAGAAACTCATTTTATACTTTGTTTTTTGTTAGTCATGCTTAGGATAGTGATGTGTGGAAGGTTGAAAACGGGTTTTAACTTATTTGAATTCGATCGAATCCACATATTTTGTATTGTACGCAGTACGCACAAATTTTGTAAGCTTTAAACTCAACTTGATCAGATTTAAATTAAACATTAATTTTTTTATAAATTACAAATTTTATTATAATATGTATTAAAATAATAAAATTTAGCATAAAAAACAATATATATTTTGCATTGAAACATAGTATATCGATATAAACATGTTAACATATGATGTAAAACTTACTAATTTACTATTAACCAATAGTTATTGAACTAATTATAAACTTTAGAAATATTAAAGTAAGTTGAAATAATTCACATCTGACAGAAAAATAAATTATTAACATTAATTAAGGGTATTTTTAAAATAAATATGATAATATATTTGATTATTTAAAATAAAATTTATATTTAAGATTTTTTTTTTAAAAGAAATGCATTTATATCTAAGGACAGTGCCGTATGCTAAAATGTTTATCCTTGATAATTGTATATTGTTTTTTGATTCCCCACAATAAAACCAAAGACAAAAGTTAATTGATGTTGATTCAATTGTCTGCATATTTGTTTTTAATCAAAATAGTAAATATTACTATAAATTCACATACACACTTAAAAATTCGGAATAAAACTACAATCTACTTATATTTACTGACTTTATGTGTAAATTAGTCATAGAGATATTTACTTTAAAATTTTATAGACAGAGGATCATCATGTCACGTCCATATATATTGGAACCATTTTGTTTTTGTGAGGACAAACAATTTTTTCAATCAATGCAGTTTTTGTTAGGATGAATATTTGACAGATTGTATGTGTGTCATTGGGACAGGGGCTTTGCCCCTAACTATTCACCAAAAAAATAATATGTGATTGGTACAAACACTTGAGATTTAATCATATGTGTTGACCACCTTATCTCTCCTCATACATACTAACATACTCAACACATGCATTGTTGACTAACTACACAAAATGATTGAATCTTATTAGGTGACATCAACTATATAATATAGACATATATACATTCATGAACAAAGTAGTTCAGACATGCCAATCAATCCCCTTAACTAATATCGTGTACTATATAATTATTTAATTATTGGTTCGTTCTAGTCATAAAAAATTTATTTAAGTCGGCTAATAAATTCAAAACATCCACATTATATGGGTGGTGGTAGTGAGGAGAAGAACAGAAACAGAGTTCCCCTTACAAAATGTAATTAAATTTACTTTTATAATGTCAAGTTGACATGTGATTTTCTTATAGCTCACTTCATCCACAACTTGCGGCACATATACTTATATAAATTTATGGTGAATGAATTACTAATGGTAAAGAAGCTAATTCTGACCTTCTAATCAAAGAAGACACTAATTAAAGATGGTAAGTGTTAACTAATCCTTTCTTCTTGCTAAGAGATTTTTTATGTTCTTCTAAATGGACAAATTAAGAAGAATGAATCACTTTCTTATATTATGTTTGGAAAGAAAAAAAAAAAGTTTGCCGCGCATTTCGTTAAACTCTCTAATTTCTAGCTTTTAATATTTAAGGTGAGTTTATTCTTAACACGTGGAAAAGTGAATTCAAACTTGAATCTAAATAAAGACTTAAACATGTTGAGGATTCAACATTCAAGGTTCAAGACACTTATTCATAGTGATCTTGAACCCCGTTTAGTTTATTCTCATGCATTTAGTATCATTAGATCTCTCTTCTTCTCTATAGTATACATTAATGCTAAAAAACAATTTACCTTAGTAAATTAATAATTATATCACTTTTATTATGTATGTTTTTTTCTTCAACTTATCAATATAGTTGTTTGTTTGATACACTTCTTGACTTAACTTGATTAAGTGAATTTTTTTGATAACTTGCTAGGGAATATGCAGAAATATGGGCACCCAACCAAGGGTACAAAGAAGTCTAGGAGGAAACAGAGCTGCAATTTTTGTATATGGTAACACATAGAAAATTTTTGGTGTTTGTCTTTTTTCATAAAAACTTATTTTCTAACTTTAGATTTTTAAAATTGTCAAAAAAATAAAACTTTAGGTTTTTAAAAAATCACACATGTTTTGAAAGTAGATTTTCAAACGACATCATAAAAAATGTGTTTTTTGACTGTGTAGGACTTCGGAATTGGAAGAAAAAAAAAACATCTTCTTTTTATATGTCAAACAAAAGTGTTTTGTTTGTATTTTTAGTAAATTAAATTAAAAATCTAATTTGTGCATGCAGCTATGGAAGGGTTAGAGAACATGGCTTTTGTTGCAAATGCAGTGAGCCTAATAACTTACTTCCTTGGATACATGAACTTCAGCTTAACAAAATCAGCCACAACACTTACCAACTTTATGGGAACTGCATTTTTACTACCACTCGTAGGTGGATTCATTTGTGATACCTATTTGTCTAGGTTCAAAACTTGTGTTCTGTTTGCATGCATGGAATTGTTGGTAAGTTTAATCAATTTATTTTATTACTAGTAGATAGCAGCTAATGAATTCGTTAACCAATCACTGCATTTTATCAGTTATTAATTTTAAAAACTGTTGTTTTCAACAAATGCCCTCCCTCGTTAGACTGTTTTAGATTTAGTAATTGGTAATCCAGGAATATGGGTCATGGGTGGGAAAATAATAATAGAAAAATTATCGATGGTCATCCATATATTTTATTTACAACTATTGAAAATTAAAAACAAAAAGAGTGATATGATAAATGTGATATGTTGGTGATGTGATAGAAATATAGAGAAAATGAAGTGTTAAATGAAAGAAATTTAAGGGTGTACATGTATATTTACTCATAATAATAATACTATGATATGGATCCATTCAGAGTCGGATAAGGCCACTAAAACAACCACCTCCATAAAAAATAAATTTTTTACTTTATCAGAAGGTCTCAAAAAAATTTACTTAATAAAAAGGCTTCATATTTTAATATTTTTAAAATTAAAACATATAAATTTTTCTAAATTTAATATTGTCTCAACAATATTAAATCAATTGAAAATGAAATATTACATGGCATAAATTATATTAATTTAGTTGTGTCATGTTAAAAGTTAGACAATTCACTTTAGGTCTCATATTAAAATTTCCTTTAGGTCTGCAAATGTGTTGGACCGGCATAAAATCCATTGACTCCAAGGATAATTATGTGATAAGTTACTCCACTTAATAACTCGATATAAATGATAAATTTCACTAATCCAACCATCAAATCAAAAGTTCTTCTCGAGCAAATCAACTCTGCAAGTTTTTATAAAATTTTTAAACTATTTGATATTTCATTAAAAAATTTCAAATTGACGAATAAAAAGCTTTTAAAAATATATGTAAATATCAATAACTAGATTACTTAGCTCTGAATGTTGGATTTATTTATAACTTGATAAGTTTGACCTATAATATATTATGTCAATAATCAACGGATGGATTCGTAAAAATAATTGTTTATATTAAGTTATTAAATGGAGTAACGAATTACAACGATCATGTGATTATACTAATATAACAATATTAATAAGAGAGAAAAATATCCTCTCCCTCTCCCTCTCTCTCTCTCTCTCAAGAGAAAATTATTATGTTTAGAAAGACCAAAATACCCTTAAATAAAAAAATCAACATGCAATTGTTTTATTTTAATTTATTCAAAAAACTGTTTTATTTAAATAACTAAATTAAATAATTTAAATGATCAAATAAATTTTATAAGTTTAACTTGATTAATTTCATTGATTTGTTATATTAATCCAATAATTTGAGTTTAATTAAATTAATCAAAATACCGGTATTAATTCTTGTTTATTTTTATTGTCATAAATGCAAAATAGAGAATAATAATTTATGAGTAATGGAAGACACAATTAAAATTAAGTAATTAAAACTATATTAAAAATAAAAAATGACAATTATTTTGATATAAATATCTTTTGTAAATATAATAATTATTTTAAAACTGATGGAGTAATTTAGTTGAGTTCAATATCCAACACAATCCTAAGAATTTAACGTTAATAACCAGAAACATTTTCCAAAACATTTTTCTTCCCTTTCTATATCAAGCATCAAATTATAAGGTGAATGTTCAGGATAAAGCAAAAGATGTAACGGATAAATGAGTTTCACTCCTTTGTAATTACTGTAAATCCATGGATGGATAAAGGAGAAGATCATATTAATGAATAAAATAGAAAATATATCGATACTCTTGAGAATTTATATTGAAAACAATATAAATTATGTAGAATTAATACATTATGTTGTATTTATAGAATTTATGAATAATTAACTATTAACTATTTCATAACAATTCTTAACTAATACGAAGGAGTTACAACTATTTTATTTAACTAATTATTTATACTCTAACTAATTATTATTTTCTATCTAACTAACTACTGTTTTCAGAAGAAAAAAAAATATTCAAATTTTAATACAATATGAATTATTGTAAATAAATAAAAATATTATAGAAAAAGACAAATAATTTCAATGAAAATAACAAAATTTGTTGGTTTTGTATAAATAAATTTAAAACGAGAATTAAAATGAACTGATCCTCATACAATTAAGTCTTTTAATTGCAGGGATATGGTCTCCTAACATTTCAAGCACGTTTCCAACAATTAAGACCCATTCCTTGCAAAAATGTAGCATCAAATCATACAAACCAATGTGAAGCTGCTACTGGAGGCCAAGTTGCTATACTCTATACAGGCCTATACCTTGTTGCATTAGGAACAAGTGGTGTTAAAGCAGCTTTACCAGCCTTAGGAGCTGATCAATTTGATGACAAAGATCCAAAAGAAGCAGCTCAATTATCAAGCTTTTTTAACTGGTTCTTGTTTAGTCTTACATCAGGAGCAATACTTGGTGTTACTTTCATTGTTTGGATTAGTGCTAACCAAGGATGGTATTGGAGTTTTACCGTTTGTACTATAGCTGTTTTATTCTCAATTCTTTCTATTTGCATGGGAAAGTCATTATACAGAAACAATACTCCAAAGGGAAGTCATCTAATTAGAATCATACAGGTGAATAACATAATATTCTTTCTTTTTTTTTTTGTTAAATATGTTTTAAGTTTCTATAAAGTTTCAAATTTTTTTTAATTCCAATGAAATTTTTCTTAGACTTTTAGTCTCACAATATTTTTTTATCAGCAGTTTTGGTTTCTGTAAAATAATATTTAAAAGAATGTTTATGCTGCATATTAATTAGACTAGTGTATTGATTTAATTTGTTGAGCTTTTAGGTATTTGTGGCAGCCTTTAGAAACAGAAAACTCCAAATTCCAGAGCATGCAGATGAAATGCATGAGATTCATGAAAAAGAAAGAGGGGAGAATTATGAAATCCTTAAAAGGACTGAACAATTCAGGTTATAAAATATACAATGAAACATATTTGAATCCTTCATGAGTATGTTTGGTTTGAAATTTAAAAGAGTTAAAATTGTTTTAGAAGTGCAGAATTAATTTTTACATATTTGGATAGACTCTAGTAAAATAGATTTTAACTTGAATCTAGCATTTGAAGTTTTTACCTTCACAATTGATTTTTAGCCTCAAATTTAAGTGTAGTTTATTTTGTGAAAATATTTTTTATTTTATTTTTTAAAATGCGTGTTCTTTTTACCTTGATAAAATGCTCTTAAACTGAACAATTATCATGAAGATAAAATGTAATGTTAGTTAATAAAAATACATTTTTGAAAATAATGAAAATAATTTTTTGACATTTTCATTGTTTCTAAATATATAAACGATTGTTTATTTCAAAGTCTCTTACTTTTTTCTCAACGAAGAAAACTAATACAAATTTTAAAAAAATGTTTTCGCAAAGTAAACTACCCTGATTCTTCAAAACACTTTTTTAGCCTGGAACAATTTCACAAAACCAATTTATTCAGAATATTTCAGTCTGCACAGAACCAAACACAGACTAACTCTAATGCCACATGACCGCTTAGAAATAGTACTATTTATCTAAAACTGGAATTACTAATTTGTTTGTTTCTTTTCTGCAAAAATGTATTGCAGATTCTTGGACAGGGCAGCAATTGGTAGAGTTAGTACAGCAGTAACAGCATCCACAGGGTCCTGGAATCTTTGCACAGTTACACAAGTAGAAGAAACAAAAATCCTAATCCGAATGCTACCAATAATATTAAGCACAATATTTATGAACACATGTTTAGCACAGCTTCAAACATTCAGCATACAACAAAGCACCACATTGAACACAAACATCATGGGATTCAAAATGCCAGGACCCTCTCTTCCAGTGATCCCTCTATTGTTCATGTTTGTCCTAATCCCTTTATATGACCGGTTTTTTGTCCCGCTCGCTCGAAGAATCACAGGTATACCAACCGGAATTCGACACCTTCAAAGAATCGGAATTGGATTGGTTCTCTCAGCTGTATCCATGGCAATTGCTGGTTTTATTGAAACGCACCGCAAATCTGTCGCCGTCAAACACAACATGGTGGATAGCATAGAGCCTTTACCAATGACTGTGTTTTGGTTGGGTTTTCAATATGCTATTTTTGGAGCTGCCGACATGTTTACACTTGTTGGGCTACTAGAGTTTTTCTATGCAGAGAGTTCAGCTGGAATGAAATCACTTAGCACAGCAATTTCTTGGTGTTCTGTTGCATTTGGTTATTTTACAAGCACTGTGGTTGTTGAGGTTGTTAACAAAGTGAGTGGAGGGTGGTTGGAGAGTAATAACTTGAATAGAGACAAGCTTAACTATTTTTACTGGCTTTTGTCTGTCATAAGTGTTGTGAACTTTGGATTTTACTTGATTTGTGCCTCTTGGTATAGATACAAAACAGTGGAAGACAAACAAGGTGATTCAAAAGAGGGTGTTACTGTTGACATAGTTAAGGTTTGATTTAGACTACTAGGCCTACAAAATCAACATGTAATTTATATATTTGTATTCATGCATCTCTGCTTGTGGAAACTAGCTAAACCTGCATAAAAAGAATTATAAATAAACTTGATTTGATAAACTTAACTCCCTTCACAATAAACTTGATTTTATTACCATTGTTAATGGAAGCTGCTTTAAGGAGTATATATTTGGGTGGGGATGATGGTAGGAAACTTGGTATTATGGGGTGACCAAGTGCTTGGATACTCGTCAGGTGACTGTCATGGACACAAACCAATGCATTGGTGCTCACAGTTTGTAAGAAGGAATAGATAGCAGTAGCTCCAGTCTTGGCTGAAGCAGAGTGTGAGATGGTGTGTCAGTGTAGCAAACGAATTGCAACTTCACAATGTAAATTATTATAAGTCTGATGTATATATTCTGATTGTGTTGTTGCTGCCATTGGAAAGGGACTTGCTAAATCAGCTTTATAATGTTTGTCATTCACACTAGGAGGCAAATGAATGTTGAAGCTCACAGTTTGGTTGGGATAGCAAATAAAGTTGGGTCCAAACTTGGTTGGGTAATATTCTGTTACTTGTTATGTTACCTGGTCTAGAACTTTTATTTCAAAAATATATAAATTAGCTCTTGCTTTTCTCACTCTTGTTATATTTTAGTTTACATCCACCCTACAATGAGGGGCTCATTGGTAAAAAAAATACCCCAAAATAAATTACTCTAACATTAATTACTTTTTTACAATTATTACTCAAACATTAATTACTTTTTACAATTATATCATCTAATTAATACTAGTTGCACTGCTATCAAGTCAACATATTTCACTTGTTTATGATAAATGTGAATACATCAAAACTTTTTTAACTAAAGAGCTTATAGCATCTCATTCATTATAATATATTGAATACAATCAACGACATCAATATGACTGCCCGAACAAAAAAATGATCAACCTCATTGACTTGCCTCCTAATAAACTCAACACGAGTGTTAGTATAAAAATTTAAAAAAAGACATCTACAATCCTCGATACATCAATACATGATAAAGGTAATCTAATACTATTATTCTTTGTTTTATTTATATACATTTTTCATAATATATGTAAAAGGTCAAATGAATCACTCATTCTCAAAAACCTAGAGCGTATCTCTTTTCTCTCTACTTTTTTATCAATTAATAATCCCTATGCATTACTACAAAAATATATGGAAATGGAAAGTTTTCTGAAATTTGAAACCAAAACCGTTCCCAGAAATTTCATGTATGAAAGAATTGCCATATAGAGATTAACCACAAACAATGAGGCTGCTTCATTATTATGAAACTTACAAGGAGTCAAATAGCTCCATGTCGAAGCCTTCCTCAAGTTTCTAGCCTCTAGAAACAACATATGAAAGAATACAACACAAATCAACCATCATTCTTCCTTTTTTTTTTCTTTCTAATCATCATGTTTCATTAATTTTTCTTTTTTCCCCCAACTTTTGTAAGGGGATATACATCTCAGGATAGCACTAAAGAACGCATGACATAATTATTAGGTCATTGACAAATTTGCATCAATGAATAAGATATTCACCCCGAACTTTAATCAAGACAAGCAGATTCGTCTCGGTGAATTGTTGAATAACAGCTCACTCCTAGTCAAAAACCAGAGTAGCGATTCATTCAGAATAAATGAATATGTATCGGGAATCTTTCATCACCTTCAAAATGTAGTGGAAATCATGTCAAGAAACTGCCACAGAATTATTTCTGGGTGGGGGGTTATGTACTGTGACAGTGTCGGCTGCTTTGGATGGAGGCCAGTAGCGAAACATGGACCTACCAACAATGTTCTCAATCGGGAGTGGACCCCTGATGGACACAAAAGAAGCGATTAAGTTATTATTAAAGTTGGTCATCACGATTAAGTGCATATACTAAGATCTGAGAGCATGTTTACATAAGCTAGAAGTTATGAGAACAGCATCAACAAATAGGCCAAAATGTCGTCCACCTAAAAGCACTATATTTTCCAATAGAAACGACAGAGTAAAGTCAGTAGCAAAGGAACAGAAAACTTACCAGTTATGAGAATCAAAACTTTTGTTACGATTGTCTCCCATCACAAAAACATGTCCTTCCGGCACAACCTGCAAACGTTAAAAAGAACAAAAAACTATTATTAACCATGTTACGATGTACCACAATCCATAAACAAAGCACCATCACGAAATATTATTACCATTGGAGCCATCTCATAAGCAAGAGGTTCTAATACAAATTCCTCTTCTTCAGCAACAGCATTCACCAGTAGTTTCCCGTCACGAACCTGCCATAAAACCCAAAACACGTAAGATATCAGAGATCGTGGCACAATACTTACGAATATATGATATATGATCAATTAATTACTAATAAAAATAAACTTACTTCAACAACATCACCAGCCTTAGCCACAACCCTTTTTATAAACACATCAGATGCACTAAAACCAAACTCCTACACGAGAAATCAGACAATTAACATCATAATTCATCAAACTTCGAAAAACCTACAAGCAATTGCTATAATTGGACTGTAAAAGATACCTGCAACCAAGGTGGCGCTTTGAATATCACAATATCAGAAACATCAGGCTTTCTAAAGAAGAAAGAAAACTGTAACACAACATTAACAACCTTAATTAGTTCAAAAGATCCATAAATAAACACACAAACAAACAAAATACTAACAATATTATCAATACTAATGACTAACATTGACTGTCCCAAAAAAAAAACACAGAAACAAACAAAAACATGAGACAAATGATTGAAACAAACCTTTTCTGTTAAAACACGGTCACCAACTTCAAGAGTTGGGTACATAGAAGATGAAGGAATAGATTTAGGTTCAGCCAAAAACGATTTAAACAATAAACTAACAGTAACAGCAGTGAAAACAGCCTTAGCATCTTCAGTACAAACATTCAACAACCGCGAAATCCAACCACTAGTCTCTCTTTGATTCAAACTCGATTCTTTTTTAGAAATTTGAACACACTGCGTTCCGCCTTTATCAACCTCCCACGTTGTAGGATCAGGAACAGATTCATTACAAGGAAGCCACTTCGAACCCTGCAAAAAGGGTATAATCGAAGAAGTCTTAAAAGGTGAAATACCCATAATACCCATAGCCGCCGTCGATGACCCAGAAACACAAGCCGTTGACTTCATCATCGAAATCAAACCTAAGATGATCGGATTATTACATCCTTCGTTGAGAATCTCTCCGGCGAGGGTAGAATAAGCAGAGACGGAGGTGGCGTTTTTAGGTCTACCGGGGTAGAAATTGCGTGTGCCGCCGCCGCCGGAACGATCGAGATCGCGTTTCTGGTTGTGTCCAAAGAAGCGAGAGAGGATGCAACATTCTTGGACACAACGAGAATTGGCGACTCGAACGCCGGCGGAGGAGACTAGATTCTGTGCGACATAACCGGAAAAGGAGAAGGTAACACGAATAGCCATAAGTAGAAAGTTAATTAGGTTGAGGAAGAAAAGGTACAGGGTGGTATCGGATAGAAAGATTTGAGAGGGATAAAACCCTAGCAAGTGTGGTAAGCCATTTTGTGAGAAGAAATCAGTAAAGCGAACACGGATGGGTCGAATTGAAGGGTGGTAACGTAATCGGGGATGGAAATCGCCGGCGACGCGATCTCCCGGAACGCCGGGAAAGAGAGTTGTGCAGAGAAAAAGCTGAGTTGCTTTGTTTGGGAGAGAGTAAAAAAAAATTGAACAAAATTGGGATTTGGGAACAGAGTATTGAATTTAGGTTTTAAAAAAACAAGAAGACGGCGACCGCTAGCTACTAGTAATACTATCGCTGCTTTTCATTATCCGACATGTATCATTCCTGTAATTACGATATTGCCTGTACACGAACCATTTTCCATATATTTTACATTTTTTTTCAAAAAAAATAAATTATTTGAATTTTATGAGTTGATTTAAATGTGAATTTGGTTCATACAAAAAAAATATATATGTTTTTTTATTAGTTTTTGTGAAATAATGTCTTCTTACATTTATATATCACTTTTTTTGGTAAGTGTTATTTTATTTTAATTTTGTATAAAATTTAATTTTAATAGAATTAATTCTTGTAACATGTGTGAAAGTTTTATTTAGTTTTTATGTAGTTTATATTAGAGAGAATAAAATTCAATATTTTATGATATTATAGAGACAAATCTCAATATGAAATATTTTGTAAGAAAAACAAAATAATAAAGATAAAAGAAATAATATATTTGTAGGAATAAAAAATATTTAAAATC
>JBBPBP010009777.1:63398433-63413323 GCA_037974735.1 Cicer chorassanicum | reverse complement strand
TAAAAAATAAAAATACTAATAATAAATTAAAATAAAATACTTTAATAAATTATAAATAAATTTTATATTTTAATTATTATTATTATAATAAATAATTATTATAATTAAAATGATTAAATTATATTATAAATTTAAAAAATACATTAAAATAATAATAACAATTAAATAAAAAGAAAATTATATTAATAACATGAAAATATAAATTTCAAAAAAAAAACATTAAAATAAAAAATAAAAAAAACATGAATTTGAGTAGATGTGTCAGGAGCATTTGGACAATGTTTTCTAGTATGACCAGAGACCCGACATAATCCGCATTTTCTTGGTACTCTTTCTGTAGTGTCCATTTCTGTTATAACGTGTTTGCTCTTTTGACGACCTTTCTTCACTCTCTGCGTTAGTGGATTGTGACACACCTTAACACCTTCATATTGTGGCCAATATCCTTGGTATGGGTTGGAACACTTCATCAAAGACTTTTAGTACTGTTTCCACCTTGTACACATCAGGTATAAGGCTCCAATAATTATATTTTATGCAAGAACATGCTGCTATCACATGCGAACAAGGCATTTGTTAAGTTTGATATTTCCCACAATCGCACCACTTGTTAGAAATGTTCACACTGAAATGACCAATTGGCCGCCCTTCTCTTAGAACTACTGTCTCGTGGACCATGAAAGTATGGTTGCTCTGATCAAAACTATCCACCCTATGACTATTGGATTTACTTATTTCCAATTTCATAAAATTTATGCAAGTTTTTGTGTATACCTCACCAGAAGCTAAAATTGATGCGTGTCGTTTTTCCATGGTTGGAAACAGTGTCCCTGTTTTAAAATAAGTTGATTGGACCAAAGCAGTGATGGAAAGGTTGCGCGGGCCTTTTAATAATGCGTTGATCGACTTTACAAGATTAGCTGTCATCTGACCCCAACGGCTACCCCTATCGAATGCTTGAATCCAATCTTGTCCGGCTGAAAGTGGACTTTTCTATAATTTGTTTGGAACTCAGTGCACAACTCTTGAGTCGGCTTATGCTGTGTTTGATTCGATGTATAATCCTCAGTCTGAAAATTTAATAGAAGCAGGTGACAATGGTTCTAACCCACCTACAACTTACATCGAGGAAAATGTTCAAAATCAGGATGAACCGGAAGAACCGGAAGAACCGTAACTCGTTTAGAGAGCTAGACGAGTTCGACGACATCCTAGATATGAGACTGAGGGTCATTTAGGTGGACATAATTGATATAAATTTGATGTTTTTTTTCTTCTCAAATATGATGTATTTTTATCGTTAATTTAATGTATTTCGTTTCATTTTCATGTTATTAATATAAATTTCTTTTTATTTAATTGTTATTATTATTTTTTTGCAACAAATTTGATGTAATTTTTTTTTATTTTAATGTATTTTTTTAATTTATAATATAATTTAGTCATTTCAATTTAATCATTTTAATCATAATTATAATAATTATTTATTACAATAATAATAATAATTAAAATATAAAATTTAATTATAATTTATTAAGGTATTTTATTTTAACTTATTATTAGTGTTTTTATTTTTTAAATAATTAAATTAATAATAACAAATGTTAAAATAAAAAAAAAAATTACTAACAGGTCGTTCCTGGGGAAACGACCTCCTATTGACGGTTGAAAAATTTTCCTTCAGTTGGTCGTTCCTCTAAGAAGCGACCTCCTACTTTCAAAAAAAAAAAAAAAAAGAGTATTTACATATATATTTTTCAAAATGGATATTTTGAAAAAAAAACTGAGATATACGTATCAATCAGTCTCATGTAACAAGAGAATAATAGTAAGCTTATTTTCATTCAAGAACGAATACTTATATATAATTATGTTGCGATGAAAAAATCACAATTTATAAAATGAGTTTGGCTTAGGATATTTTTCTTTGATATTGTCTTTTTACTTTATTTTGAAAAGAAGAAAAAAATACTAAAATGTCTTTTTTATATCATTGAGTCGCTTTACTTTATTAAAACAAGAGTAGTTTGATAGTATTTTCCTACTTAAAAAGAAAAATTATAATTTAAAATCTAATAAGACATAAACATCAATAACTATACATTGATACCGAACCTAAACTAAATTAGTACAACTAAATTAACATTTAAATTTAACTATCAGTTTAATAGTGTCTTTCGCCCGACGTCCAATGAAAAAAAAGACAATCTATGGTCTTTTTTATCTATCTAATCATATATCAAATTGACTACTTATGTACTTATGTAGGTGCATTTTGTCAATACATGGTCTCAATAATGTCAATTTTGAAGACCTAATTAGGAGACAAAAGATACATGGAGGGATTGCAAACACGTAGCAGCACTATACGAAGCTTCCCACGCCTTATTATTCAAAATAAACCAAATTCAATGGGACATTCCAACAAACTCCTAATGTGCAAAATTACCTTTGAAAACTTCTTCCACCCAAAGAGGTTATTACAAAGATGCTCACTGTAACAACAAAATAAAACAGAACATCGTCTGGTGGTTTTTGGGGAGGGCGCACGAGACCATGATCAAATGTAGGATGTTGGAGGAGGAGTCACGGTGAAATGGATTGGTGGAAGGGTGAGGGATAATGGTGGTGGAGAAGTGGAAGCACAAAGAACCAAAAGATGATGGAGATGGAGAAAATAAAGTAGAGGTTAGAGACCAAACCTTTACCAGTGAAATGGAGAAAAACCTCCGTAAGAGAGGAAGAGAAAAAACCTCCATGTGGGAAGAGAGAACCTCCATGGTGGAGAAGAGGACCTTCATGGCGGAGAAAGAGGGATCCATAAATATAGATGAGAAAAAATGTTCAAAGAGAGATAAAGTTTAGAAAGAAGACTGAGCCTCTCTCTCTAAATTTTAAGGGCCAACACTTTTTTATGATTGCAAATGTAATTTGTTTAAATAAAAATTTGAATATGTTTTTCTACCACTAAATTTAATATTTTAATATGTTTATATCAATTTGCTCTATCTATTTTTATGAATGTGCTACGTTAGATAATAATTATTGTTTTTTAGTGTTATTTTAAGATTTTTGATTGTATTCATTGTTTATATGGTGGAAGTTTTTTCGTTTTGACAAAAATTTATAACTTTTTAATAAAAAGTAAAATAAATTTGAATTTTTAAATGTTAGGCTTAAAAAATCATATTTAATTTATCTTTTGTTAAAAATTATAAATTTTTGTGAAATAAGTTCTTATAATCTTTTAAATATGCATAAAAAAAAATTCAAAAGTTTGAACGATACACATGAGTTCAATTAAAAACAGTGATCATAATTCTTAAAGAAAAATATGTGATAGATCATTATTGGAAGAAAAAATTTAGAGTAACTAAAAATAAAATATGACGTATTTAAAAGAATCAAAAACTTATTACGCCCTAATCTATTGAAGTGTTTTCACATAGACTCTTTATTCATTTGGAGCTGAATAAGATATAGTGGTGTGTTGTGCAATTGCATTTATTTTTGCAATTGAAATGCTATTAAACTCACATTTTTTGTTTGCTTTCCCTAATCAGATATCGAATGAGAATGGCAATCTCTGCATTTAAGATATCACACTCTGCAAATTTCTCATGAGTGGTGTGTGTAAACCTGAGATGAGTAAAGGTGTTATAGATTCTTTTTCATGTAATGTATGATCTATAATTTCCCATGTTGATATTCATTACGAGACATGAACACTCAAATATTGTGAAGTTGAAGCATTGTTATTTGAGAAAGTATCGTTTTGTACTATGTTTGAGTGCATGGCGTGAAGCTAAACACCTTGCTTCAGAAGGGATGTATTGGCTGATTCAATATTTAATATTTTCTTCTATCAATTTTCAGGTGATACAAGAATGCAACATATATGTACCAACATACGTGTGAGAGCTCTTCAATCCGAGAAGGTTTCTCCTCCTTTATTTTAATAATAATAATAATAATAATAATAATAATAATAATAATAATAATTATTATTATTATTATTATTATTATTATTGTCGTAGTTGTATTTTTTGTTTTTATTTAATTGAGAAAACATTGTCTATTAAATTTAGAGTTTAATTCGTATGCATTGTGTAAAAAGTTTTATATAGTTTAAGTCATGTCAAATTATGTGAATTACTTTATAAATAATTGTAACAAAAATAAACATTATTAATAATCTAAGTGTTGTTTTACATTTATCGTATATATAATTTAAATTCTTAAATTTAATATAACTTTTGTTCTGAAATCTATTTTTCTGTCACATTACATGCATGATAACCATATTCATTGCTATTGTTCATTCCGAATAAATATAGAACTATACAACTCGTAAAATCATGGTCCTTTTTTATTTGGATATATTTGCTGGTACCAAACTTGCTTGTAATCATTAATAAACTATTTAATGTATATCTTAATATATTTGGAGCGTAAATATTTATTGAAAAAACAATTTAGTGCATAAACTAATTTTAGTAGTAGAATTACTTATAATTCAACTATTATAATTTTTAATATTGATCAAAATAAATTAATTTTATTTTATAAATATTGTTTAGTTTTAGTGACAAACCAACTGAAGTGTTTTTTTTCTTATAAATAAAACCAAACTATAGGTAAGTACAGAAGTAATATTTTTCTTCCCCAATATGTTTTATACCAACGGACAAAACCGTAGGTAAAATGAGTAAATATTATAACCACTTAAGATTGATCATATATTTGCAAAAAATTATAATCATTCATTTGATGATTAATGATTGACATTACTCATTTTATTCTCTAACATAAATTGCTCACTTTATATAAATCAAATCTGTCATTTTCTATAGTATTTTGATATAGGGACAAAAATAGTCGCAATTCATTCCTTATACTTGACGCCTACTCTTTTCACTCAATTCACTCCTTATACTTGACGCCTACTCTTTTCACTCAAAGTTAAAAGGACCTGTAATATAAGTAAATCTACAAAGGATAGACTTTTACTGACAAGTATCGTAGGTCACTAGAAGTCAATTTTTTTTTATTTTCTACTATTTGTTGAAACCAAATAATAGAATTGTGCTATAACAGAAGGAAATTATCCTCCTTGTAACACATTCACACATATAACTAAATGATTGATATCAAGTGGTCAATGAAATTTAATTGAAGATTAATTATTTGAAAGAATTTGAGTTTAAATTTTGGTTGCAACAATTTTTGGTCATATAGTGGTTCCTCAAACATGTAATTAAAGATTTATTTTTAATTTTTTAATAGTTTAACATGTGTCTGTACATACCATAGATTATATTATTATTATTATTATTATTATTATTATTATTATTTTTTATTTTTTATTTTTATTTTTTTAATAGTCTAACGTGATATAACAACAAAAGAGAAATGATAAATTATAAGTTTATAATACTATTCTGCATGATTAAAATCTTCATTTTGCACTTTCGATTAAAGCGAATTCTGAATATTTGACAAGGCAAAAAGAAACTGTTTGTTGCATTGCGATGCAACAAGTTTCCGACTAGAAACTAATAATATTAGAAATAAGTTGTGAATCTCATTTAGATTTAGTATCCAGCAATGATCGGTGGAGGGGGTGAAGCATATGAAGAACCAAAGTTAGGGGGAAGAACAATATCATCAAATTCCGGAGGTGGTGCATAAACAGGAGGAGGAGGTGATGCAGTTGGTGTAGGTGGTGGTGGAGAATAGACCGGTGGAGGTGGTGAGAAAACGGGTGGTGGTGGTGAGTAAACTGGAGGAGGAGGAGAGTGCACGGGCGGTGGTGGAGAGCTAACTGGTGGAGGAGGGGAGTGAATTGGTGGTGGAGGAGAGTTAACTGGAGGGGGTGGAGAGTGTACAGGTGGAGGAGGTGAATTAACTGGTGGTGGTGGGGAGTGAATTGGTGGGGGTGGAGAATGTACAGGGGGTGGTGGAGAGTGAACAGGTGGAGGAGGGGAATTAACTGGTGGTGGTGGTGAAGAAATTGGAGGTGGTGGAGAAGAAACTGGTGGCGGTGGAGAATGGACTGGAGGTGGAGGTGAGTAAACTGGAGGTGGAGGTGAGTGAACTGGAGGTGGTGGAGAAGAAACTGGTGGAGGAGGTGATTGAACTGGAGGTGGTGGGGAGTGAACTGGAGGTGGTGGAGAAGAAACTGGTGGAGGAGGTGAGTGAACTGGAGGTGGTGGGGAATTGACTGGTGGAGGAGATGAGTGTACTGGTGGTGGTGGGGAATGGACTGGTGGAGGAGGTGAGTATACTGGTGGTGGTGGGGAATGGACTGGTGGAGGAGGTGAGTGTACTGGTGGTGGTGGGGAATTGACTGGTGGAGGAGGCGAGTGTACTGGTGGTGGAGGTGAGTGAACTGGTGGTGGTGGGGAATGAACTGGTGGAGGAGGAGAGTGATCTGGTGGTGGTGGGGAATGAACTGGTGGAGGAGGCGAGTGAACTGGTGGTGGTGGAGAGTGGACAGTTGAAGGCGGTGGGGAGTGAACTGGTGGTGGAGGAGAATAGATAGGAGGTGGTGGAGGAGAATAGATAGGAGGTGGTGGAGACCTTGTTCTTCTTTTTGGTGCTTCATGATGAGGATCATCATCAGATGGTGGTTCTGCTTTGGGTGGGGGTGAAGGTGTGGGTTTTGGTTGTGGCTTATCACTTGGTGGTTGATTGGAAGGTGATGGGGTTGGTTTAGGTTGTGGTTTTGGCTCTGGCTCTGGCTTCTCACTCGGTGGTGGATTTGAAGGCGATGATGGAGTTGGTTTTGGTTGTGGTGTTGGCTTTTCACTTGGTGGAGGATTTGATGGAGAAGGGGTAGGCTTTGGCTTTGGTGTTGATGGGGTTGGTGTTGGTGTTGGATTTGATGAAGGGTCGGAAGGTGAAGAAGGTGTAGGTTGTGGTTGTGGCTTTGGCACTGAAGGTGTTGGATTCTCACTTGGAGGATTTGATGGAGAAGATTTTGGGTCTGGCTTTGGAACAGAAGGTGTACTTGGTGTTGGTGTTTCCTTTTGATCACTTGGGGGAGTGTTTGACTGAGATGGGTTTCCACTTCCACTTCCACTTCCAGTTCCTGTTCCAGATCCACTTCCACTTCCAGTTCCACTTCCACTTCCACCACATTGTGCCTTACTACAATCAACAGGTTTACTTATAACCACATTGCAATCATTTGTTGCCTTCTGTCTAGGTCTATCTGGTATACAATTATACTTATCATTCAACCAAATATCTTTTCTAGGTGGCACACAACCTTCTTCCTCACCATTAAAATAATTATAAGAGAATGTAAAATTCACCAAACTAGGCAACGTACATACACTTCTTGGAACAAAACCTGTGAGCTTGTTATGTGCAATAGACAACCTTTCAACACTTTTCAACCCCTTAAATGTCCTTGGCAATACACCAACAAACACATTTTCACTCACATCAAAAACTGTTACATTTTCAAGCTTTCCAATATCAGAGGGTAAACAACCAGTGAGGTTGTTGTTGAGTATAATAAACTCATTCAATGTGTTTTTCATTTCACCAATGCTTGCAGGAATACAACCATTTAAATGGTTATTGGCTAAAACAACAACAGAAGCTGGGGAAGATCCCAAATTTTCAGGAATTGTGGATGTGAATCTATTATTGTTCAAAAATATAGCATCCAATTTTTTGTTGAAAAGCTCTGAGGGAATCTCTCCTTCAAAATCATTGTACCTAAGATCAATGAATTTGATATCTGGAATTGAAAGAACAGGTGTAGGGAATGGCCCAACAAAACGGTTGTTACTAATATCAAGCTCGTACAAAAGTATCAACTTAGAGAAACTTTTTGGTATGATACCACAAAATCTGTTTGAATTAATGTGCAAAAGAGCAAGATCGGTCAACAAACCAAACTCAGAAGGAATGTAACCGGCAATGTCAGCATGATTAAGATCAATCCCAGCCACAACTTCAATGTTTGAATCATTAAGTGAAGGTGCACAAAAAACTCCATGGTAAGAACAAACATCAGGTCCCACCCAATCAGCTGTGGAATTTAATGGGTCTGAATACATTGCCTTTTTCCATGCTTGAAGTGCAATATAAGCACGTTTTAATCCTGGATGAGGAAAAGTTAAATCTGTTGTATAACTATCTATGTAATTATCGGGTAAATCCTCATTTTCATGAAGGTGTAATAATTGTCGCCGTGCAATGAAAGAGACTTCTTCATTGGAAAGAGCATGGGAGAAAAATGATGTTGATGAAAAGAGGAAAAATGATAATAATAGAAAGTAGCTGGAGGCATGCATTTTGTGAAAACGCCACCTTGGAATATCCTCAAGAATGTTGTTTATAGAGAGGTAAAAGGTGAAATGTAAAGAGGGTTAAAATTATCCTATTAGACAGAAAGAAACATGTGTTTTAAGCCATTTACGAGAGGCTATGATTTCTAAATACATACAATGAGATTGGGAACAAGCTTTATACAAAAATGTTTGGTGACATAAAATTAGAAGGTGTTTTCTTTGTCTCAAGTTCTCAACTCCTTGCGCGTTGTCGTGTCTCTAATTTTAGATATTGGTTTCAACCATGGCTTTTACTTGCCTTAATTTGGCAATTAATGTTTCCTTGCCTAAATTTGCGACTCACGTAATATTGCTAATCTATACTTGAGTTAACGACCGTGTTTGGTTAGTGGTTAATATCTACGCGGAAAATAAACCTATGATTCCATTCATTTTGTTCCCATCATCATGTTAATATGGTTTTAGTTTTCTATCTTTGGAAGAGTGTTCCAAAAACTTATGTTTTCCCATTTCCTCTCTTTTTCTTTTGGTCAACACCGTTTCCTCTCTAACAATCGTTCATTTTCCTTGAGAAATTCTTATGCGAACATGCCTTCATTTTGTTGCATGCATTATATAACGATTATTTTGTTGTCCGCTGTACAAAGTTAAAGGGACTTAAAATCTTGATAAAAAAGGACTAATTTAAAAATATATGACAAAATACATCTCGAAATGACGAAATTTATGTTTAATCATTTATGTTTTATTTAACACAAAAGTCCTTTAAATTTAGCTTAGTTTCTGCTTAGGTCATTTAAGTTTTTATTTTTCCGATTTATTCCTTTAAGTTACATCATTTTTATATTGTTATTCTTTTGTCTCACCTTAAACAGCGATTAGTACAATTGAAAATATTTTATCATTAGAAACTCTAACAAATGTTACAACAATCAATCTCTCATTGTAATACTATATAAAACAATCATCAAACATTATAGACGGTCTATATTTTTTGATTTTTCTACAACCATTTAGACACGTATGTAGTCTTTAAATACTTGGTAATAAAAATATATTCACGTAATCAATATTATTAACTTAATTCACTTGTAATATAGTTTGAATACAATATAACTTACAGATTAATGGTGAAAACAAAATATAACTTAAATAATTATATCGTAAACATAAAAAATTAAAGAATCCAAACTAACACTGAACTAAATAAGAACCTCAAAATGTATTTTGTCAAAATATACGGTTATAGCATAAGCTGAAGGAATTTCGTACACCCACCATCTTTCACGAGTTTTTTCTTTTATGAATGCTAAAATAAATTTTGTTCATCCTAATGGAGCATGTCATTTGAGTGTGAAAGGAAGTTGCAATGTGACATGCGGGTATCTATGAAATGAAGTTCAATTTTTTCTTAAAATTGAATATGCGGGTATCTATGAAATGAAGTTCAATTTTTTCTTAAAATTGAATTAAGAGTGGCTGTAAGTTGAATTCTTCCGATTATAAAAAATGAATTTTATCAATTTAATTGTTAATAATTGTCATTTTATATTGATGAACAAACATACAAAATATTGTATAAATTTAAAATTTATAACTATGTAATTTGACGGTCAACATTTACTTATATTTAAAAAAAATTATTAAACATTCTTTGAAATTATTTAATTATGTATTAAATAGATTTAAATTTTTATTATAATTTGTAGAATCTTTCACACAATACTAACTTTTCGTTTGACAATTGAGTTGGTGAATTTTAATATTTATAATAAGTTATTAAGTTGAGTAACACAACTCAAAATTACTCATAGAGTAACTTATTACTTCCTCATAATTTTTTTGTTTTTTGAAAATGTAAATCAACAACTAAAAATAGAAACAAATTGGTTTTAAAATGTAATAGTACAGTATACAACGGAGGCAGTAGTTCGTAAAGGGAATGCAAATTTTATAAAATATATCCTAGACATTTTTGCTTAAAATCAGTTTTACTCAAACCAAAATTAATTTTATTGGAGAGATTTCCCACTAACCAGATTATTATGGGATGAAAACGTAGGTCAAAAACCCATTTGGCTTGTATTCAAACAGGCACTTAGTGCCTAGTTTGCATGGACATGTCAGTGAACACAACGAGGGTTAATGAATAATGAGAATCCACCAGGTCTCAAAGAAGAGAATTTGATTACTACATATCCCAAGCAGACAAGCTAGATTATAGCATCTCATTTTCTGAAGGGCAAAACTTTCTAATGAATTGCAGCCAACATTCTACTACAAGAAAAATTAATAAACGTGTTAAATAAGATCAAAAATATTGAAAAACTGCAATTGATAAAACATTGAACTTGATGAAGTTTAAAGAAACTGCATGGCAGCTGCCAAAAGAAGCAGCCAGTGGAGCAGAACTCTGGTCAGAAAATAGTTATGTAGGATTCTACAATTAAGTAACAGCTTTCTCACAGTGAAGGTCTCTGACATGCAGCAAACAGTTGCCAACTTATAAAAGCCATCACCAAGGATGTGAAGAGCTCAAAACCAACCACTTTGGGAAGATGCCACCCTAATCCACGCCTCAAATAGCTGCAGAAGACACAGTTTAGCAAATATTACACTACAGTAAATGGCCCATAAAAAGTCCAGGTTTACAAAATAATTACTACCAGGCAACATATCTAATATATAGACCAGTGCTTCTATCCAAAATGACAGGTCTTTTTTTATCATAATAGACCATTTATGTAGGAACTTGAGAAAGAAAAATGATGAACATGTGATAGCAACAATCTAAGACGAAAGATAGCTAGAAGTCGGCATTTTCAATTGAAGCCTTTATGCTTGGTCTATATTCAAAATCTTGATTTTGAAGAAAAATCATTCGGTTAAAATAAAAACGGCATCAGATCATTTTCACATCAACATCATGACAATAAGTGTAATGAGTCACTCAGTAAAGACCTTGTGGTTGATGGCATGGTAGCTACAATCACAGCACACAAGTATATGATAGGAATGAGGGTCTTGGGTTTATTCTTTCGGAGCCACATCAAAGATCCCAGTGCGGCAAGGGATATGCTCAAAACCTGTACAAATATAAGTGCAGAATCCTTTAAAATTATAGATAATACATACAACACAAACTGCAAACAAATTGTTATTTCTTAAGTATTTTCACCTATACCAGATAACAACATTGACAAACTGCTGCATCATTTCAATTAATGTTGGATTATAAAAAGTTCAAAACTCTAGAAGAATGTTACAGACCGAACTCCTTAGTTTGACTTAAAGACTGTCTGACTCGGCAGCCACAAAACATTATGAGAGAAAAAGGGACTCTTAACTCAAGTACGTACCAAATTGGCATTAGCCTCTAGGCCCTGCAAAATGTAGTCCCATGTAAATTCTAATCCTCTAGCACCCACCCAAAGAGGAGCCAACCTATGCAGTACGGAATCAGCAAACGCCCAGCCTGCCACAATAAAAGTGACACCAACAAGTGAAAATTGGAGAAATAGAATAACACAAGAAACACCAGAGGCTGATCTAGGAAGGAGAACATCACTTCCAAGATGCACATAAATATAAAACTAATTTTTGTTTAAAATGAAATATTGTGTCATATACATACCAAGTCCAACTGCTTGAAATTTATGATTTTGAGAGATATTTCTGTGAGTCAACTGGGTTAAGGCAAAATAAAGCCCAGCAACATCTATAAAACCTATTAAGGCCTTCAAAAATTCCTGAAGAATAAAGCCATTTGTTATTATTCAAGATAACAAGCTTAATAAAATATGGAATTCTAAAAGAATGTATGAAGATCAACTCGTAAAAGAAGATAAAGACCATTGTAATTTCTCAAAACAAAAGCAAAACAAGAAAAATGAAAAGTGCAGTGGAGCGACTACCCCATAAGCTCAAGCTTTTAGGTGAAAACACACCAATAATTTTTATTTTATCTCTAATATGTCCACTCACACAAGAGCACTTTGGCCTTTATGCATGGGTAACTGCATTTCTTAATATGTGTATAATTTGCTTAAGTCACTTATGTTGTGGGACAGAGGGAGTAGAATAGAATGAAAAGTGGTGGCATCCTTTCCATCTCATTTCATGCCCCCCTACTTATGCTGCAATTTTTTATTATAATAAAAGGGACAGCAGGGATCAAATACTAGAGTCTAGACTGCTTTGTCACGGAAGTTCTAATATCATATTATAAACAAAATATAACAAAATCTTTAAGCTTTTAGTTGAAGATATGATAGCGATTTTATGTTATATCTAATATCTCTAACATAAACAAAAGATGACACTGGTAGAGATACTGCAGACTGTTCAAGTGGTTTGTTTCCTCCCTTCATATGGCCCGATGATTGCCTACATTCCTTCTCTCCCTATCTCCTGCTGCCACATGTCTAGCCAGTTACAAGAAAATCCCCCACACATATTCTCTTGTATCTCACATCTTCAAACCAGTGCCTATGATTTTATTTATCAGCAGCACAAAGGATCTAATAATTGGAGGGTGTCTATCATTACCATATACTTCACAAGCTCAATCTTAGAGGACATCTTGTATGAAACATGGTCATTCTATTCCTGTATCTACTGCACAGGAATGAGGCACCTTAGTTTGGTCTTCTGGTATATAAATGGTCATGCTATTCAGTACCAAACTACCAATTATGCAGGATCGAATACCCTCAGTTTGGCGAACAGATAGAGATGAAATGGTCATTTCTTTCTAAGCCTTCCTAGACAATAATCTATTTCCCTCAAAAATGAAAAGAATCAGTGCATCATTAGTTAAAATGGTTATTTGAGGTTCTTCTATCAAGTAATGGGCAATTTAACTATCTGTAAACCTTATAATTTAGGAAAAACTAAAAATTAAACAATAATTTTTTTACACAAAAATAATGGTGCTATCTAATTATTTGCAATAGCTTTCTCTTTAGCACCGACACTTCTGATCGAAGAGGTGTCCCGGACTCCAACACATCTGATCAATTTAACTATCTGTACACCTTATAATTTAGGAAAAACTAAAAATTAAGCAATAATTTACACAAAAATAATTATGCTATCTAATCATTTGCAATAGTTTTCTTTGTAGCACCGATACTTCTGATCAAAGAATGTCCTAGACTCCAACACATGACACCGACACGTTAATTACATTCGATTAATTCATTTTCACAAATCATTACTGGTGTCGTGCCTGGTTTCCATATCAGTATATGTGCTTCATAGATAACTTTCCGCTTT
Organism: Cicer chorassanicum; assembly: GCA_037974735.1. Classification (NCBI taxonomy): domain Eukaryota; kingdom Viridiplantae; phylum Streptophyta; class Magnoliopsida; order Fabales; family Fabaceae; genus Cicer; species Cicer chorassanicum. The sequence continues at coordinate 63,399,737 of JBBPBP010009777.1, read as the reverse complement.
TTTTTTTTTTTTTTTAATCTTATGATAGCTTTCAGCTTTAGTAGCCCTAAATGTACAGACTATACATATATCAAGGGAAACATGTTGATAAAACAATCTAGAGAAATAGTAATACTTATTACATACCTGATATGGATCAAAGCTATCACTCTCAGATACCTTGAGAAAAGTAGCTAGACAAATAAGCTGCAAGCGAATTTAGAGAAAAAGACTTTAGAGTGTGATATTACTGCAATTAGGTTGAGATGTAAAAAGAGTTTCGAATGAAGTGTAATTAGCAACCTTAACTAACGCTGTTGCGAGATAAACAACTGCGGCTTTGACAGAAGTGCCGAGTGTATCATACTCAGATCTGCAGATTGAAACTATTATTATACTTTACTAACAACTGATACCATTCATAAGAGCTAGTTTTTTCATCATGGGAAATAATCGAATTCGGGGATGAAATATGTATAGATCAATTGAAACAAGCGAAATTGAATGTTGAATTGTTTAATCAAATGAAGCAATTGTTAACGAGTGGAAGAAAATAGATCTAGAATGAAAAACTTACAAAGGAGTGGCGGAATAGTAGACGGCGTGAGGGCCGAAGGTGAGAATCGCGCAGTTAAAGAAGTGAAACACCGTCATCGATTTCTCTTTCTGATTCAAATGCCAAGACGTTAATCACAACTCGCCCACTTCTTCCACTTCACCTTCTTTGCTAATCAAAATCTTTTTTTTTTGTTCTATTAATCAAAAAGTCACGCTTATAAGTAACTTATCCATTTTGTTAAGAATATAAAAAATTTAGGTTTAAACATGTATTTGTTCAGGTAAATATACTAATTTTTTTTATTTTAACTATTTTTTATTTTAGTTTTGTAAGTTATTTTTGTTTGGATATGGTCCAGTAAAATCTGAGACGATAATTTAGTCTCAAACGTCAAATCAATATTACAAGAATAAAAAGTTTTTTAAAAATACTTGAATCTTTCTTTTAATTTTTATTTATATTATTGTTTATAAAATAACATTAATTATTAAATGATGAATAAATAAATTTATTAATTAATAATATAAAATATTTTAATTTTTAATATATTTTTTTATGATGTATTGGTGTATAATAATAGACTCACGTGCAACTCATTTTTTAAGAATTAAAATCGGTTATATCTGATTTTATAGAGACTAAATAAAAATAAAAAAAACAATTTACAGAGACTAAAATAAAAAAGTGGTGTATTTACATGGACCAAAGACATATTTAAATCAAAAATTTAATTTATACAATTTTGAAGTTTAAATTAGATAAAATC
>JBBPBP010009777.1:63366057-63398185 GCA_037974735.1 Cicer chorassanicum | reverse complement strand
TTTTATCTTTCTATAATTTTTCTGAAATTTTATTTATTTATTTTTGACAAAATATAATTTTAAAGAGATTAAATGATTAATTAACAAACCTGTTTTTTTCATTAAATAAAAAAACCTATTTAACCACACAATGTATCTAGTTTTTTTTTATCGGTATGAAGTATTTTGTTTGGACGTCCAGTTTTATTTTATTTTTTAAATCTATGTGAAAAATTAATTTATATCCATAATTATCAAAATTGCAATATAAATAATAATACACAAATTTTAAGTGAAGTAATATATATAGTCACCCCAACCACCAGGAGTCTAAGAGGATTATCCATTTAAGTGTTAGAATAAAAATAAGTATAGATTACTTGACCATCAATTGTTAGTTTTTAGTTGGAAATATTTTTATGTGATTTATGAATGAGTGTTTTTTTAGCTCTTTTGTCGCACAAACATGCATGAATATGGAGTCTGATTTTATCCCGATTTCTAGCTGTATTAACCGAATAAAAATAAACAGAGTGGTTAACTTCATTTGTGGAATTAAGTCATTTTGCATTCCCTCTAAAGTGTTGATTCCTTGAATTAATTTTTTTTCTTTGAAAAACTAGTGTTATCGCTGTTCTTGAAAATCTAGGTAACATGCTTTTCAACCTCACCCTATATGTTGGTGATCACCTTTCAAATATTTGAGTTATGATTTAGCTACACAATTTGAAAATAGTTTTGAACTCACATTCATAATTTGGACCCAAAGCTTTGAGGACTCGACCATAAGATTCCAAGCAAGCTTCATTATATATAATACGAAACTCTAGATTCCTAGATGAAGTATTTTCATATCTTCTTAGTCTTGTTGTACACCAAAACATTAATATCAGAAGTTTGCATTGCATAATCCAATAATATCACACAAAGGACAGTTATTCTTCATGCACAAGAGAGAAGAAAAAAGATTTATGATCAAAAAAACTTTTTTCTTTATCGCTTCTAATATCACTTCAACGAAAACATAATTTTGTGAGAATCAAAAGTATTAAAAAAAAACTGAAAAACACTCGAAAAAATGTGAAATATCGATAACCGTCCAAAAAATAATAAACCTCAATGTTTAGCTGATTAGAATACGTATTTTGAATGAAAGTCCTCGAAAACTTCCTAGTATTATAATCTTGGACAATATTTTTTTTAGTAATTAAAATGCAATTTCCTAGTGCTTTTTAATGATACTTTAACTTAGTACTTTTACACCCCCTATTTGTATGTTTCTCTTAATTAATTTTGTTCGAGTTAATTTCTCTTAATTAATTAATTATACACTCGCTGACAATTGGGTAAAATCCTTCTACTCTTATCCCTGGGCTATTACTGGCGCACCCCTTGCGTTTGCTTGTTGAACCCCAATTTTGTTGATCTAATTGTACATGAACTCTACTCTCTACAAAAACCACCGTCTGCCGCCGTTGAAGTTCGTTTCCGGTCCCTATCGAACCTAGGTCAGATACAAGTTCCTCTCACCGAGACCTTCCTCTTCCACCTAATTCCTCATGCGATACAACCATTCTTCCTCTCACGTTTGATTCCGTCGTCATTTGGCCAAACCCTTCCCAACGCACCCATCACAGACCCACTTTCATACCAAACCGGTGACCAGACTCAGTGGAACTATTATAAGGTAAACCGAATGAATGCAAGTCCTTTGCTTGTTATTGATTTGTTCTGCAGTACTTAATTGTCTGTGGTTATTATTTCCTAATACTATAGGTTTATTGTTATTATTTTTATAGAATTGAATACAAAATAGTTTCAAGTGCATATTTCTAAAGCAAAATTTAATGGCACATACTTAAAACTTCCAATTTGTGTCTCAGATATTTAGCTGTAGGACTCATTAGTCATTGAGATTTGAGAATGAGAAAATCACACTCTTGTCCCTTGGAACCTCAATTATCAGTCATGTTCACACGTTAGTGGAAATCTACTTGACAATAACGTTGGACTTTGTGAATTGGCGGGTTTGTCTCTTCATAAACTAAACTTAGAAGTTGTAGATAATGGAAAAATGGGATAGATGAATATGTACAATTAGTATTAGATAGTAAATAGTAAGCAATTGAATAGAGCTAAGGCTTCTCTTAAATTGGACTACTCATGCTTTATGTAATTCTAACATTTGTTCGGGGGGAAATAGGTATTAGGAAAGATGTGTCAATGCCTTTTTGTTGTGATTACAAGTATATTTTTTTAAAACTGGGACTGTCATCTACTGATATGGTTGCATTTTAATGAGATATATCAAATGTACAAACAATTTATGTTCATAGCTTGAGTTTTTAAGGGTTACTTCCATTGCTGTATCAAGTTCTTATCAAGTATCCATGTTTCATAGATGTGTTTACTTATATTGGTTCAAAATTTTAAATTAAGACTCAAGATATGTTCATTATACACAATTCTTTTGATGTTGGACTTGGAAGTATAAAAAGAGTGGAAACTAACTCAGGCAGCTTACTTCTTAGCTTGTACCTTATCCCATGTTTTCTCTTTGTATCCTGAACTCTGATAGTAGTTAAATAATTTATATCATCTTCTTCCAGTTATACTGTTCCTTGTTTTCTTCTTGTCATTGCCATTCTTCTTTTTACTCTTTCTTTTAACTTTCAAGACATACTATTCCTCGTTTCCTTGTTTTCTTTTGGTGGAACAGTAATCGTTATGTTTGTGACTTTGTTCCCTATTTTTTTTATTCTGTTTGTGACTGTGTTTTTATATGCTCGTGACAGGTGGTCTTTCTTATGGATTTTATATATGTCATAAATATTTTAATGGATTTTACTTTTCAAGTATGTATTTAATACTATATCTGTTATTTTATTTATTAATCAATCAATCAATTATTTATTTATTTATCTAGCTGAACCGTGGTTGAATCAACTAAACCATGACCCGAAAGTTTTGTCGGTTCAACTTCCGGTCTGGTATTTAAAACATTGTTCAAAGATGAAAGATGCTTAGTTGTTAGTTTTGTCTTTTGCAGTTGCTTCAAACTCTCTACACTCGCTGATACGAAAACGACTGTGTTCTGGAAATAGCTGATGTCTTATTCCCGAGGCCGCGATTTCTTATTCTGTCACTTGTGTGGGACTATACTCGCGGTTCCCTCAACTGAATACGCACAATGCCCCTTGTGCAAAACCAGGAAAAACATTAGGGGTAATGCCCCTTCTTCAAAATAATTTGTGTGCTTGTTTTTCTTTGATTACATGTCTCAATATTGTAACATTGTTGCTTAAATGGTTTAATGACATTGTCTTCAGATATTAAAGGGAAGGAAATAAGTTACACAATTTCTGCTGAGGTATGCTTTTGTAGTTCTTATTTGTATTGATTTGCTTAAAACATGTTATCTCCATCACCTAATATATGATTATATCACTATGTTCTGTCACTTAGTCTTATAGTTCTCATGGTTGGGTGACTACTGATTAGATGTTTGGGTAGAAGGTATATCATCTATGTTCAATGCCAGTGTATTTAGAGTAATAAATTGATCATGTCCGCCTCCACTGCGACTTAGCCACATATAAGCCACTGATCTATGATAAGCTGTTTTTTTGTTCATGCAAGTAAACGGTACCTTGATTTACTTTGTCTTGGATATGGTGAAAACATCACTGTTTAAGAAGTATGAGTAAATAATCGGGCTCTTAGAAATATTAACCTAGGTTTAGGATTTGATATCATTATAGAAAAATTTGTGATGTGATTTTAAGCATGGACATATTTACATATTATAGATTAATGGAAGATGTTCCTTATGTACTTTGTTGTTGGCAGGATATCAGAAGAGAACTTGGAATTGATCTAATCGAAGAACAGAAGGTTCAATTGTCTAAGGTAACAGCATCCTACAACATATATATATATATATATATATATATATATAATGACATGATCTTTAAGTAGATGTTTACATGTTTTAATGTTATGTTTATTTACAGGTCAACAAGACATGTGAAAAATGTGGTCATGGTGAAGCTACCTTTTATACAAGACAGGTATTACTAGACTTCATAACGGAGCCTTGCCAATTTAATTTGAAGCTTATTTAGTAATCCAATTTTATGTATCTAAATCTTGCTAATTTCAGATGAGATCAGCAGATGAAGGGCAAACTACTTTCTACACATGCATCCGTTGTGGTCATCAGTTTCAGGAGAATTAAGTTGGAACCGTGTATGAACAGATTGTCTACACTCTTAACTTTCTTTTTTGTGCCATTGGCTGAAGTCTGCCCCCCCAACCAAACCTTAATTTGGAGATTGTTGTCTATGCAAATGGAAGTTTGGATCCTATGCAGCTTGTACAATGATGGATATTCTGAAAATCATATATTACTGAAATAGCCATAGATAATTTTTTTTGGGTGTTAAATATTAAGTACTTCTGGTGGCAGTTGGCTCTTAGTTGCATCATGCACATAAACCACCTTTTTTCTATTTTTTCGCACCAAATTTTGATTGATTTTCCTGCATTATCTCAGTTTTATTTCGTTGAATGTATTTGAAAGAGAAACAACTGATTAAACTGATTTACACCGCTCTCTCGGTTGGCTAGGGGAGTTGAGTTTACATTACACCATTCTCAGTTTGATTGTAAATCAATCGTCAATAGTATGTAGCCTAAGACGATATGGAGTTGGATTCACATACTTAACTTTCATCTTAATTTATTGATCAAATTTACTACTCCTAGGTAACAAGTGAATGAATTGACTCACAATATATCTATGGTACTTTAATGATCAGTAAATTGAGAAAATCAAGACTTGATATTCCCACCATATGTGATTTATTATATATTATCAACCGTCAATTTATTTATTGATGATTACCATTATCACTTTACTTTGCAAAGTAAAAATCTCACTTTAGAAACAAAGGCAAATTTTATCATTGTCTCCAAATTTTCTGTTCTAACCCTTATAGTATATCATAATAAATAAATACATAAAGCGTTAAATATGTTTCTAGTTTCTCTAAAATATTAAAAATTTATTGTTAGTTGCTATAAATAGTTTCTTTGATTTTTAGTCCTTATAATATTTTTTACTTAATTGGTCCTTATTATTAAGTCAATTTATATGTATTATTTGAATGATTTTTTTATTGACATATTTAAAACAATGTAAAGATTTCACCCACATAAATTTAATTTTTTTTTAACAAATTATGAATTATTAAACACAAAAACTCATTGACATTGATATCAAAACAAGAAATTTTGAGTTTTTTCTCTACTTCTATCTGACATACACTTTATACTCTTTTTTTATTAAATTTATTTAAAAAAATCAGACATAGTACACTTCTATGGTTTATTATGTATCAAATTGATTGTTTCTTTTATTTTATAAATAAATAGGAGAACATGAGAAAATGGTCAAAACAAAACCTCATCTGAGTCTCCATAACTCTCCCACTCTCTTGTTCTCCAAAGCCACACAACGCAAATGGTGTCTCTCAAACTATCCTCTTTCACCCACCTCTTCTCCTCACCTTCAACAACTGCAATTTCATACCGTTCCCCAGTTATTCTCCGACGCCACCATCCGCTCGCCGCTAGATTCTCCGCCAAAAACACTCCGGGGGAGACGAAGGACCGTGTCGACAACTCGAAGAACCGAGTTCCAGACCGAGTCATCACGCCCAGGTCACAGGACTTCAATGCTTGGTATCTTGACATCATAGCCAACGCTGAACTAGCCGATTACGGTCCGGTTCGCGGCACAATGGTCATTCGTCCCTACGGTTACGCCATTTGGGAATCCATTCAGGTTCCTTCTTTTTCTCTTCCTCACTCGCGTCTATTTTATTTTCAGTTTCAATTATTCTTCAAGTTTATATATTTTTTGTTTGTGTAGGACTATTTGAATGTGAAGTTCAAGGAGACTGGACATAGTAACATGTATTTTCCACAGGTAAATGTTAACCACCATACTTAATTAACGATTTAGTTACTTCAATTAATGATTTATCCGTAATTTGTTTGTCTAGTATGCACCTGGTTTATGAGAATGATACTAGTCCTAGTTTCATTTTACAATTTTTTACTTTTATTTTTTTTATACCAGTATAATTAAATCAATTATAGCGTCGGGTATTCCCAGTTTATTATTTTGAGACATGGAAAATTTAATAGATTATAGCATTTTATTATGTATACAATGATTCATGCTCACTTTTAAAATTTAAAGTATTTATTCTCTCTTTTGACTTAGATTTTTTATTTTTGATCTTATAAGATGATATATAATTGTGTTGAATCCTGTAGTTTTTAAATTTTGCTTTGTACTTGTGTTAGTACGATCATTTTGTATTGTATTGTATTGCTTTGTTTATGTATGTGTCGTGTTTTGTATTTGTGCTTTCTAGCTCTGCCATTATTTTGTGCTATTTGTTCTGTCAGAAAACGAGCTTTGTGCAAAGTGAGATATTGATAATGTGTTATATGATTATGGCCAAAACATGAAATTAAATGACTGATGCTCTATTTCCAATCCGTGCTGCAGTTTATTCCTTACTCGTTTATAGAGAAAGAAGCAAGTCATGTTGAGGGTTTCAGTCCTGAGTTAGCACTAGTGACAATTGGGGGTGGAAAGGAACTTGAAGAGAAGCTCGTGGTATGCATGCTCTTCAACCTTTTGTTATGGTTGTTTTTTTTGCGCACACTGTCTGGTGTTTATTGAATATATAAGCTGAATTGAAGAAATTAGTCGTCTGCAGTATTTATTGAAAAGCTGAGACCTAAGGTTTTATCTTTGATTTTCCTTTTCTTGAGGCTGTGGCAGGTCCGACCTACAAGTGAAACCATTGTGAATCACATGTTTACTCAGTGGATCCATAGCTACCGTGATCTTCCTCTCTTGATTAATCAGGTAAATTTTGTCCTTGCTTCGCTTGTAAGCAAAAACTTGCTTTCTTCGATGATGGGACAATTTAACCCACTGTTTCTCGTTGAATTAATGTGCTTCAGTGGGCAAATGTCACAAGATGGGAGATGCGCACTAAACCATTTGTGAGAACTCTTGAATTTCTTTGGCAAGAAGGTCATACTGCTCATGCAACTCCAGAAGAGGCAGAAAATGAGGTCCACATATTCTCTTTGTTGAGATTATAAAGTCTTGACTTGTTTATATAATGGCGTAATCTTATTACAAATATTCTGCACAACTGCAGGCTAAACAAATGATTGACATCTATACCAGATTTGCTTATGAGCAAGCTGCAATACCTGTTATCACGGGTCGAAAATCTAAAGTGGAAACATTTGCCGGTGCTTGTAAGACCTATACCATTGAGGCAATGATGGGGGACAAAAAAGCATTGCAAGCAGGAACGAGCCACAACCTCGGGCAAAACTTTTCCCGTGCCTTTGAAACACAGGTCCGACGTTGTTACAGAACACCAAATACTTCATACGCCTACATCTAATAAAGTTGCCAGTGAGATGCTATGTTTTGAGTTATTTATTTAGGCCCTAAACTATAAGCAAGTATGCTTGTTTTTGCAATCTATCTTGGTCTCTTCAAATACTGCATTGTTTGTTTCTGCAAGTTCTAATGTGCAGCCACAACTTCTTATTCATTACTTGTTACTGTGAAATTTACACCATTGAAATTAGCTCAAAGTTGCAGTAATATGAGATTTTGTCACCGGCTGCAGCCGTATGTAGGATAAGGAAGCTGTTTTTCTGTAACTAAGAGGAGATAGGACGAGGAGAGTGAGAAGTTGCTATTACTCAGTATGTACTTACACAATAATCCTTCCTTAAATTGGAAGTGCAAGTGCAACTAGTCCTACTATCCCCTGTACAAAAACACTAAGTTGAGCCAAAGTACTCATAATATTATTATTTTTTTTTCCAACTTAAATTAAAAAAATCATAAACAAGTAAGCATAAAGGCCCTACTTATGATAAGTCCCAAGCCATATTGATTGTGCCACATCATATAGCTTAATGTTATTACTATAAATCGTGCCATAACAAGGTGAATACATACTGAAATACTAAAGTGGACCTTTTAATAGCTGCAGCATTTAGATTCTGTTTTTCCCTCTTCTGAATTTTATTCATTTAATGACATTTTATTTTGTTTTTGTTTAAAATATTGATTTAAACCTTTCAATCAGGACACAGCTGCTCATAATGTATGCTTGTGCAGTTCACAGATGAAAATGGACAAAGGGAATATATTTGGCAGACATCTTGGGCAGTCAGTACTCGATTTGTTGGAGGCATCATCATGACCCATGGAGATGATGCTGGCCTAATGCTTCCTCCAAAGATTGCACCGATACAGGTGTGGTATGATGCTATTGGTGTCAAAATCATGCGTAGACATAATTGTTTGATTAAATGTAGCTTTTTAATGATTGGAATACTCTGCAACTTAATCAGACAAATATAGTCCATAATGTAAAGTTCGCTACTTTTGCCGAATGAATTCCATACATAACATCCAACAAGATTCAACTCAATTCAAAATCTGATCTCAGTATAGGGATATACTGATATCTTCAAAATGAAAACTCTCTTTTAGACACCCTGTTTTAAGTATCATGTGTTTAGTCCTCATTTCATTTTCTTCCACAAAATCATTTTTCTCGTAACTTCTAATTTATAGGCATTTATTTATTTATACACGTGATTTGATTCATAGTGTAATATATCACTGCCAGTATTCCTGCATTGGATAACCGAACTTCGCGTTTAGAGTATATTTGGATGGAGAAGTTTGATAAGACGTAGGAAAACTTTATAATTCTAAATTTAAAGAATTATACAATCTTTACAAAAATTATAAGGAATGCTGAGAAAGTTACACTAATGCTCTTTAATTCTATTCCACTTATTTTATTAAATTCTCATATAAAGGGAATTCTCAAGTGAAAATGAAATGAAAAAAATTACCTTTTCTCTAGTCCAAAGTTTTACATCCAAATATAGGATAATTTTCATGCCTGTTCTTCTATATTGAAAATTAAAATTTTTTTTCCATTTTTGACAAGTTCTTGGTGCATTGCCTGGTTTAGGTGGTAATTGTACCAATTTGGAAGAAGGATGAGGAAAAAATGGCAGTTCTTAATGCAGCATTGTCTGTAAAAGAAACTCTTCAAAGCTCTGGCGTTAAAGTTAAACTTGATGACTCAGATCAAAGAACCCCTGGATGGAAATTCAATTTCTGGGAAATGAAGGTTTGACGTTAAACTTGGATTGAATTCATTTTCCAGGACCAAATCATACAGATTGCTTGTTAATGCTTCTGGATCTTTCCATATTTGACTATCTGAATATATTTACAGTATTTCTATCTTCCTATTTCAGGGAGTTCCTCTTAGAATTGAAATCGGACCTCGTGACGTGTCTAGTGGAAGTGTGGTGATATCCAGGAGAGATATTCCTGGGAAGCAAGGGAAAGTGTTTGGAATCTCTATGGAGCCTTCAATTTTGGAGGCGTATGTTAAAGACAAGTTGGATGAGATACAGTCGTCTCTTTTGGAAAGGGCAATTGCATTTCGAGATAGGTTCATTCCTTTTCTAATACTCTTTGCTTGTGATAGATATTTGGATCTTCTACTAATCTAATTGTTGGTTCTAGACCTAGTTTTTAATTAATTTTAGTAGTGAATATAATTCCTGAATGATATATTCTAGAGTTTGGCCCAGTTAAATTGTTGAGAAAGTTTCATAAGTTGTATACTTACTGCTCTGACCAAGTCCACTTTATGAAATAATTAGAATACACTAAACGTCACTAAGAACTGTCTCTAATGCTTTAATGTTGATAAAAATAATTTCAATCTCGATTAGTAAGGCAATTAATTGGAATGAGCTCCTGTGTTCATTAAGGTTTTCTTATTCAAGAACTTTCCAACAAATGATTTCCATGAGTTAATATATTAATAGACGAGAGCAATCAAACTCAATAGCTTGTTGCTTTTGAAATTTTGGAGAAATTTCATTCTTTATCTTGTTCTTTTCTAGTTTTGCACTTCTAATTGCACTCATGTTCATGGCGTCCCCTGCAAACAGGCGAATTGACATGTCAATTATTTCTTTTGCAGTAATATTGTAGATGTCAACACATATGATGATCTTAAAGCTGCAATATCACAAGGCAAATGGGCTAGGGGCCCTTGGTCTGCTAGGTTGTTTTTCCCCCCTTATTTCTTTTATAAATATGTTATGATAGTGATAAATAACTAACTTGTATACATGAAGGCTGTGATTAACACCACTAATTTCAAGCTTTTGCAATGTCACAGCGATGAAGACGAGTTAAAAGTAAAAGAGGAAACCGGAGCAACTATCAGGTGTTTTCCTTTTGAACAGCCACAAGGGAGTAAAAGATGCTTGATGACTGGAGATGCTGCTGAAGAAGTAGCTATTTTTGCCAAATCTTACTAACTCTGCAAGTCTATTTTTGTTGTAACATTCTAATAGTATGATTTTTGAGCGGGTACATGTTTTTTTATTTATTTGTTTGCATTCTTGCTATTTTTAAAAATTAATTTCTTGTTATCATTTAGGCAAGTTGGAAAAAAGAGATATATTTATCGGTGTATAAGAAGATTTTTGGTGATTTTTCTAGTTCTTGTTAAGATGCATTAATTGCTAAAATTTCTTTTATACCCTTATTGATTTATTTATTCATCATGTAAGTAGACAGAAAACATTTAATGTTAAAAGTTATATTTGGAATAACTTTTCAATAGTATCACATTAAATAATTTTTTTAATTCTAATGATATTTTTTTCTTCTTTTATACGAGTACTTTTAATTATTAAAATTAATATTTTTTTATTGTTTATATTCGAAATAAGTGAGGAGAGTATATATTGAATTGGTTTGATTAAGGAAATCCACTAAAATGTTGCACATGAATGAACAAAGACAATTCTATTCTAATTAGGGAGTTATCTAATGTTGTTAGAATTAAAGGCACACACTAACCACCAACACTCACCTAAGGTTGTTAGCTAATGTTGTTTAACAACATTGATCTTCAATCATGTACCTTTAAATCAGTATTGTCCAAATTGAGACGCACCAACCCATTCAATGGAAACTAACTAGTCTGATGGTTGGTTTGTAATTTTTTCAGAAGTGGCTCAAACTTAGTGGAAATGGTTTGAAGAAATTAAATTATGACTCAACGATTCATATTTCCGTTCTCCTATCTGATTATGACGACATTGATTTATCTGACATATATTCTCTCTTGTTTTTACAAAATAGAGAAGATATCAGTGTTGCCTAGAAATATATCGTAAGAGACGGGTGCAATTTCTCTCATTTAAAAAGGAAAGAAAATAGATGAGTGTTAAACCAATTTTTAAAAGAATATTGAAGACACAATATTTAGTCAAATAATTTATGTGAAAATAAAAATAAAAGTAATGCAAGTAAAAGACGAATCAATCAGAATTATTAAATTTGATCTTCACTAAAACTGTCATTGATAAAATTTTATATGTCTTCTTGAAAACAGAATGGTCAAGAAGAAAAACAAAATTCATTCATTCCTTTTTTTTCACCGAACAATCCATCCATTCTTTACTCTTTAATTATTGATAAAAAAAACCCAACCAAAACACTTCAACATTTTAGGATAATAATATTTATGTCCCAGTATAATTGATCAATTTGTAAAATATATTTCCTAAAATGAATGACCTATTTCAATTCTTAAAATGAATGATTTATTTCAACTTTTAATGTAACATTATCTATCCTTGAATTTAAACCCTCTCAATTCAAACATCTTTCAATCTTTTATATATCTATTAATTTTACTTTATTTTTCCAATTTTTTTTTATTTCGATTAAAAATTTATATCATTTTGATCATGCTTATAAAACTTTAAACAAATTTAAAATTATTTTAATATGTTACTGACATACATTAAAATTAGTGTTGTATATATTTGTATTGAACAACGTTAATATTCACGAGTCTAAATAATATATCATACGATTTTAAATTTGTGAAAAAACTTATATCTATATTATATAAATTTTCAATTTAACGAAATAATATTTAAAACAAAATTTAACTTAATAGATAAATAGGATTTACGGATATTTAAAAAGATTTAGAATAGAAAATACAAACTCATTTTTTTTATTGTACCATTCACATTAATGGTAATAATAAATTGACATAATTTAATAAAAATATTAATCTTTTACTTTACTCATTTTTCTTAATCTGCATCAAATAATCAAACGAATCAATTGTGAAATGGAGGATGTGTAATAACTAATATCCTTTTGATGAGACAGTTAAATTAAAATTTAAATAAGTAAAGACTGACGTGCATTAAAAAGCAAGTATCTGTTGTAAAGAAGACATTTGTTTTAACGGAGAAAGGAGAGTCAACAAGTCAACAACTAACAAAATTCATCTAGAAGTTGTTATTGTGTTATGTGAGTGAATGAGATGCAGAATTGGAAGTACATAATCGATGGTGAATGGAAGAAGCATGACACTGACATTAACATGCTTATATAATAATCTTACCCATAATTCCACCTCATTTTCTACTCATCCTTCTCTCCACAACCACAAACCCCTCTATCAATTCTTCTCCGTAACCCCCATTCCTCTTACTACTCACCAATCAATCTTTTTCTCTAAATTCTTCCCACGAATTTCGATAATTTTCTTTGTGTTTTATTTCAGGGTATTCTCAAGCCTACAATTCGATCATTTTCGACTGCAATTACTGCTTCCGGTATAAGCAAAACCATGGGGAGTGTCGATTCTCATTCCGTAACTTACCTCAAACAGCAAGAAGCCGCTGAGATTGATGAAGCTCTAATGGGTCCTCTTGGCTTCAGTGTCGACCAGCTCATGGTTAATCTTCATCGCATTCTTTACTTCTTTTTTTTTTTTTTAATGCTAATTCTTAATTAACGATTAATTTTTTGGTACATTTTGCGTTTACAATTTCAGGAATTGGCTGGTTTGAGCGTTGCTACCTCCATATATGAGGTATTTGTTTTTTGCTAGGTTCCACCTCTTTGTTTTTTTCCTCCTTGCTAGCTAGTATTCATTTATTCATCTCAATTGAACTCAACATATCGAAGTTTGATACCAAGTAGGCATCTTCAAACGAGAAATTAAAAAAATAATTAAATATATCTTTAGTCCTACTAAAATTTTCATTTTTTGTTTTTAGTCCATATATCCACTATTTAGTCCTATACATTACAAAACTACGTAAGCCAAGCCAGGGTTGTCAAATAGCCGCTATTACATAGCGTAATTTGAACACATCGCTATTGCTCTGCAATACATTATTTATTACAAAGTGTTGTCAAATAGACAACTATTTTCCGCAATCCACAATGGATAACATTAACATAAGCATACAATTATGTAATTTGTAAAGACTGAAAATTTGGTACAACGACTAAAACCCAAATTCGAGATAACTAGAATTTTATAAATATATTTAACCCAAAAAAATAACATGTTAGTTGCTTACTAGTTACTATAATTTAATGACGGAAGTCTTCTTGTATGGTCCATTTGTACTTGAGTTGTTTTTTTTTCACAGGTTTACAAGCCGGGTGAGTATAGTCGTGTTCTTACTGTATGTGGTCCTGGTAACAATGGTGGTGATGGCCTGGTGGCTGCCCGTCACCTACATCACTTTGGTTATAAGCCCTTGGTCTGCTACCCAAAGCGTACCCCCAAGCCTCTTTATGCTGGGTTAGTTACTCAGGTACTATGGAACTCAAGTTGACAATATTTAAAACCACACTTTTTTTCTTTCTTTCCTGTTCCTATATCACCCTGCCATTTATTCCTTTGTACGTAGCTTGAAGCACTGTCAATCCCTTTCTTATCGGTGGAAGATCTACCGTCAGATTTCTCTAAGGACTTTGACATTCTAGTAGATGCTATGTTTGGATTCTCATTTCATGGTACTTTTATATTTTTTTAAATAATTGTTTGTGATCCTTGTATATCTACTTTATTCGGATCAATGTTTTAAAAACTGGGGATTGAACAGCATACCATTACTTCTTCTTTTCTTCCTCTAACTATTGTCATGTATGTGCTGCTTATCACTTTATTCATGCATGCTTCTTCATTATCCTATGCTTATTTTCTCCACAGTACTGTTTGATGTGTGCTTTCTCTATGGAAATTGCTTGTGAGATCACTGTTAAAATAAACATGAGTTCTAGCTAGTAGCTACAAATTATGAACAATAGTTTGCAACAATTTTTCCAAATCCTTTTGTAAACTCTGGATTCATTTCACAAAGCTATTCAAATCAACTATGTTTATTTGTTATCAACACAGGCTATGATTCTGAACTACTGTGTAAGTGTTTGTACAAATAATTTCATTTGATTTGACATTATTTGAATTTGTTAATTTGTAACCATCCAGGTTCTCCAAGGCCTCCCTTTGATGATTTGATCCAAAGACTTGTTTCTTTAAGTAATCATAATCAAATTGGCCAAAAAAGACCTGTCATAGTCTCTGTAGATATTCCCTCTGGGTGGCATGTTGAAGAGGGAGATGTTAATGGTACAGGCATTAAACCTGATTTGTTGGTATGTTTATGTTTCTAAGGCATTTATGTGTTTCATTATTTGTTTCTTTAAACACTGGAATTTAGATATAATATCCTAAGATATTTCTTTCAAGTGTAAGTTGTGTTTCTAATGAGAGACAGACCCACTGATATGCCAAATTTCTGTAGGTCTCTTTGACAGCACCAAAATTAAGTGCAAAGAAGTTTGGTGGCCCTCACCACTTTTTAGGAGGTAGATTTGTCCCACCTGCTATTGCTGAAAAGTATAAGCTTATACTTCCACCATATCCTGGAACATCCATGTGTGTCCGAATTGGAAAGCCTCCTCAAATTGATATTTCAGCTCTACGAGAAAACTATATCTCTCCAGAATTCCATGAAGACCAGGTGGAGGCAGACCCCAATAATCAGGTAATGTTCATGTGAAACATACTGTTTGTCAGAGAGTTGTTTCTGTCCTTCCTTTTCACTTGTTGGTAGTTAATGGCTTGAGCATGATCTAGTTCAGTTTCCCATTTCGAGTATTTTGAGTACTAGGATTTTAAGGGCTATGACTATTTGGCAATCTACATCTGTTGCATTTGTTACCTGCAGTTTCGTAAATGGTTTGATGATGCATTGGCTGCGGGTTTGAAGGAACCAAATGCTATGGCCTTGTCAACTGTAGGGAAGGATGGAAAACCGTAAGATCACCCTCAATTTTCTTATGTTAAAATAGTTTTTACCTTAAGATCGGTAGGCTCTTGTGTAGTGATAGATCACTAAAGGTGTATTTTAGGATAAATAAGAGGCAGACCCAGTCTAGCAGGCCTGATTAGTTATTTTTATTTGTTGTAGGGCAGTTATTTATTCGATGTTGCAATTATCTGATTGGTTATGGCAATTATCTGTGTACCCAGTATGGCAAGGCCTGTTTAGTTATTTTTATTTGTTGGAGAATAGTTATATATTTTGTGTGGCAGTTATCTGACTTGTTATGGCAATGGTAGTTATCTGTGTAGTTATACTTATAGATATAGTCCTGTACAGAAATTATAGGGTTGTCTATTCTTACTGTTTGTGCAGTGTTTGAAGGTGGAAACTTCTAGTTAGGGGTAAACCCTGTGTGTTGGTGTGTTATTGTAGTAAGATCTATAATTCAGGTTTATATCTGAATAATCAGTAGCCATATTTTCCTATTTCTGTGTTTGAACACTCGAGCTCCTATAAAATGAATTTCTGTCCCACCATATAATGTGTAATATTGGAAGATTTCCAAATTAATTTACTTCAATTGGCTGCAGCTCATCACGGATTGTATTGCTAAAAGGCTTGGAAAAGGATGGATTTGTGTGGTCAGTTATAGTCTGCTTTTGTTGTTGTTAGAATTGCCTTGGCAATGCTATTCCGAAAATGGTTATTTGTGTTCACCTACTGCAATTGCTTTGTGCAGGTACACAAACTACGAAAGTCAAAAGGGACGTGAGTTAGCTGAAAATCCACATGCATCACTTCTATTTCATTGGGATGGTTTAAACCGGCAGGTGACTATTGTTTTCATTCTAGCTTGTCACATCTTCAGATTAATGTTTGTAAATAGACCTGTTTCCATTAATTTTTCGTGCAAAGGAGTACCATACCTTGTCTGGGGAAGTTAAGGGCCACAGCATGCTATAATGTACTTTCTTTGGCAATGGATTCTCTCATTGACATGAGATAATAGTGAAAATTGGACCATTAAATAAAAAGGAAATGAGATAAAAAAAAATGAGATAGAAAAGTTCGACGGTGGTTACCTTTTATTCCCATGGGATTAGAAAGTGGAAAGGTATGTGTAAATTATATTCCTGGGTATAATTTGTTTAAACTTGAAACAAACATGAGAATGTAAAATTCCCATTGTTACATTTGTGGGAATAAGTTTGCAATCCATGAAACAAACACCCCTTCTAAATTTTTATCAAAAAAGAAGTGTCAGCATTGCTTCCTTGTCATCCTTGACCTTTACCGAATGGAGAACCTAATCACCTCTACTTTTGAAAGATTGGACCCCTTTGGGCATTTTTCTAAGAATCATTTGGGATCCTCTAGGTCTTGAATCTTGATTCGGTAATGTCTCATTTTCTTTTCATTCTTTGAAGTCCAGATACATAAAAATTGATTTTCGATAAATTGCTCAGACAATTGAAAATAATAGTCATGAAAATATTGTGCAATTTTATTAATTTCTGGTGAGGATTCAGTGAAAAGGGTGCATAACTCATATTTCTAATAGAGCTTCTTATTTTTGTTATACTCTTCTATTGAACAAAATGATAAACCCGGTTGATCTTAATCCTTATTCTCTTTTATTTTAGCTACTACTTGTTACATTTGATTACTTATACTACATAAATTTTCCAAATTTTTAAAGAAATATGTTTACTTAACTTTTTTCAGCTTGACATGATCTATAACTTAGGACTACTGGCAAAATAACTGAACAATGATGAACTTGTACAACTCTGCTGTTTTTATTTTTCATTTTCTTACTTGTACAATTGGTAAAGAAACAAAAACTTATCTCTTCTTTTATAACTGTTATTATAAATTGCATTTTCTCTGAAAATGTACATGGAAAAAGTAAAGCAAAATGCAGTAGTATTCTAAAAAAGGTATGCTGCAAATTTTTTAGTTAATATATAATATGTAACTTCTCAAAGCTGGAACTGTGGTTTGTTCACTAATTTAACATGATGCATCCAACTTAATATTACATGTCACTCTACTTTTTGGAGGCTTGCTAAATAACTCATTGATAATCACAATATTTAACAATTTGTCATTGATTCGCTTTTTATTGGTTTTTCTAGGTACGTGTGGAAGGGTCTGTTCAAAAAGTTTCTGATGAGGAATCAGAGCAATATTTCCATAGCCGCCCTAGAGGAAGTCAGATTGGAGCAATAGTCAGCAAGCAGGTCTACTTCTGCTTCATTCTAAATAATCAAGTTGTTATATACAGAAATTATATGTAAAACTTATATTTTCAATTTTGTATCATTAGAGTACTGTAGTGCCTGGTAGGCATGTTCTTCATCAGCAGTACAAAGAGCTGGAACAAAAATATGCTGATGGGTAAGTTATTTGATCAAACCTTTTTGACTTGATGTTGTGATTTTCTGATAAAATATGTTAGTCCCTCCTTTCTGATGGTCGATGATCGAAATTTCTTCTTGTGTAACTCCCCTTGGCCTTGACTTGGACATCTGATCAGTTCTTGTCTCATTTGGCCAAGATATTTACTCTTTCTACCATTTGTTAAATCTAGGAATGCTAGAAATAATCCTCATATTTTCTGCTTGCAGAAGTTTGATCCCTAAACCTAAAAACTGGGGAGGATACAAGCTAGCACCACATCTTTTTGAATTTTGGCAAGGACAAAAATCTCGCTTGCATGACAGGTGGTTGTTCTCCTGTTTGTGATAGCTTGTTTGTTTTTTAATATCCTGTTTTAATATATATGAAGCCAAACAGTATGTACATAACGACTTTCAAATCTGCATATATTTGTTTTACACTGCATGTTTAGGTTCAAGACTTGTGTGGTATGCCATCAAAGTTGATCTATCCTTGTGTAACTACTTATTATAATAACATTCTACTTATATGACTGATTTCACTTGTTATTTTTCATTTTACCCACAGATTCGATAATTAAACAAGTTCATTGGGGTTATACTGATAATTTACGCTGATAAACTTTTGCTACATTTCTCGTACCTTGAGATTATTTAAAATTTGCATATACGTGTTCCTGATTTTTTGGGAGAATGCATACTAATGAAGTATTTGAGATTTCCTTTTCTTAGAACATTTTGAAATCCTTGAGGAGTACTCTAAGCTTCTTGTTCACCCTACAACAGTACTCCGTGTGAGGTAAATTTTCCTTGAAAGTTTCTGATTGATATTAGATGCATGTTTAATTGACAGGTTGCGATATGTTTCCCAAGAGATCGATGGACATAAGGTGTGGAAGATTGAGCGGTTGGCTCCCTGATAATTTTACCTTTTTATTTTTATTTTTTATTATATCTCAAAATGTGAAAAATAAGAGAGATGAACTTGTTTGGATAAACTGTCTTTTTTTTTGTCAAATATATGTTGTTGTATTTATTGTTCTACACTAGTCACCCTCTCCATAAAGTTGAATATATTTTCACACCTCCATCAAGTTGAAGATCTCAGTTAGGGATACGGATCATGTTGCACGAAGACATCCAAAGAAATCTCGTGTTGTAGAAATGATGCAAACCAGAACAGTATAGCTGAGATATTGTAATGTTTCGGTTCAATCTCAGTCTCTTCAATGAAGGAGACCTAGCAACCAACCTCTCCAAATTAACTGCTGACACACCCCAATCAAATCCAAGAGATTCCAAATGGGTTTCACCCTCTGGAAAACATGATATCCAATTAACTATTTCTTTTTCCAAGGTAAAATCCATATCAACAAAAGATTCCACAAGATCAACCACTCTCAGCAACCTGACAACAAAAAATAATTAATTTTTTGGTATACCATATTTTATATCATGTTTTGTTGGGGGACTAATACAATATAAACAAGAATCACTTCTTTAAAATAAAATAATCACTTTTAGAAGAAGTTGTGTTTAGTGTTTTCTCGTGAAATCGTCTTGGATCGATGTTTTTTTTATTAAAATGTAGTTTAAATTATGGAAAAAAACATAAAATATTTTCTGTATTTTTAGAAAATCTCTACATAATAAATACCAAAATTACTATAATAATGAGTCCGGATCATCTCTAATTCTTATCAAATTTGCTTTCTGAATTAGCGGCGTATGGCAATTAAAATTTTAACGACCGACAGTAGTTCAGTTATACACATCGAATTTTAAATTTAAAAATAATTAAAATCTAAATCGTCCGATTAGATGGTCCATATATGATGACTGCAATGCCATTAAATGCAACAAATCCAAATTTCAAAATATATTTAAGGTCTTGCATCCTAAGGATACTTGTTATGAAAACAAAAATAGAAATTTAGATTCAATGTAATACTCTCGAGACAATTTTCAAATTTTTAAAGAATTAAACACATGACTTGAAAGATAATGTTTCTATATTTGATAATATTTTTAGGACACTTCTTAACATTTTTCATATGTATATTTAAAATAAAATATTTTTTTCAAGCAAGCTACAAACATTTATGCTGGATTCATGAACATCGAAGAAAAATAATGACAGTGATAAGCGACACCGTGGCTCATGACAAAAAGACATTTTGATGAATTAATGAAATTCTAAAATTGAGCTCTCATTTTGGCTTATATCTTGTACAACTAATATAATTTCTTACCTCTTTGTTTACGTTATTTCTCAATATATGAGATCCTTAAATCTCCAAATTTGAATATCTTAATATCAGTGAGCACCACCTAAATTATTTTGACTTATTTTTTATAACATCTTTGACATATTTTAGTTATATCCATAAAGGATATATGTTGAAGTGAGTCGTCATTCCAGCAATTACCCCGACAAAATCAATGTGACTGATCGGGAGACCTTACTGTCACTAGATAGTATCCCATAATAAAAGCTAACATATATATATATATATATATGACAAAGGCACGTGATGGATTTACTCAACTCTGATTAATCAATTAAATTCACATAGATTAACGGGAATTGAGTTTACGTGAGATGAACGGAAATCAAATTCTCACGTATATATGAGAATCGAATTTTCGTAACATCTTAAAATTTAAAATTTACAAACAGCATGCGAACGAATTTACACGTGTTAAAACAATATTTTGATGTATGTGATTTTTTTTTTCTAAATCAAGAGAGCCGGAGTCCAAGATGAAATTAATCAACAATCAAACTCGGGATAGCGATGCTGCAAACATTAGTTGAAAAAATGTTTAATTGCAGTTTTAGTCTCTCTATTTTAATTGAATTACGACCTCCATTTTATTTCTCTCCACTTTTGGTCACAAATAGATTTTTAATTCAAAATTTGATAAAATATTATTTTTTTTAATGATGTGTCAAAAAACACATGTGATATAGAATATTTTAGGTAAATTAATTACATCTCAATTTTGTAAAAACACATTTCCTATTTTATTTAATCATTTAATTTAATTTCCTATTCTATTACACATTTCCTAGTTTAGAAACCCTAACCCTAGAAGAACAGAACACGATGGATGACAACTTAATAGAAGAGGTGAAGAAACAATATGAATCGTGAAGAGGAAAAGAACAAGATGGAATGGGATTAGGGTTATGTTTGCAGGGTTCCCGTTTCTGAACTCATGTTCTTGAGTTCTCAATAAATTAGAGATTAGAATAAAAATGTATGTTTTTTATAATAAAATGGTGTAATAAAATAGAAAATATGTTTTACAAATTTGAAATAATAATTAATTGTAATTAATTCACATGGAATATAAAAATAGTAATTAATTCATATCATCTGTTTTTTTGACACAACATTACAAAATGACACTTCATCAAGTTTTGGATTAAAATTCTGTTTGGGGACTAAAACCGGAGATAAATAAAATGGGAGACTATTTTTATATTTCAGCTAAAATAAAGAGACCAAAATTGTAATTAAGTTTTGAAAAAATAGAACTAATTTGAGTTGTACAAAATTTATATAGAATCAAATCAAAACAATACACATAGTGAATTAAGTTCGCATACCATTCTTAAACACATAAAAAAATTAGTTTAAAAAACCCACAAAATCATTAAAAAAGAACACTTAAGGAAGAAGATTGTCCTCTAATACTTTATGAGGTGTTTTATGATTTACGAAAATAATTAGTTGGTCTTTTTTATTTTGTCATTAACACGTATTTTTTAAGTTTAATTTAATTTTTATTTAGTCTCTTTAAGTTTTTTATTTTTTATTTAGTTTTTTAAATTATATTATATTTAAATTGTTAGTCATTTGTTTTACTTTAAACAACGGCTTTTGCAATTGAACGCATCTTATTATTAGAAAATCTACTAAATACTATAATAATAAGTAACTTATACTAATCATTTAGAAAACAATCATCAAATTTTATAAAAACAGTATGTATTTATTGATTTTTCTACAATCACTTAAACAAATATAACATCTAAAAACTTGATAATAAATATCTATTCATATAATCAATATCATTAATTTTACTAACTTGTAAAGTAACTTAGATAGCCAAATTTTAAATTAGATCTTAGTAGTAATTTAAGAAAATTGTCAAGTGAACTATATTAATAAATAAACTAAATGTCCCTTAACTTAATTTCAGTCAACGAGTCTTTATCTTTTTTTTCCCAGTTTGGTCCTTTATGTTTTTAGATAATTTCAGCGTTACCCTTTAAGTGGGGTTTCGTTAAGAAAAAGTTAAAAAAATCATTACTCTGTGTTCAAAAAAAAGTTACCCTTTATGTTTTTGAAATATTTTAGAAATTTTTCAAAGTTTAATATAAGTTTGGTAGTAGAATTGATTGGTTAAAACTGAAGCTATGAGATATTTATACTCCATAGACATTACTTCAGATCACGATCGTTTCCTAGAAGTTTGATGAATATATGCAATGATCTAGATGAAAGATTTTTTAATTTTATTTTAACGAAACCTCACTTAAAGGGTAACGCTGAAATTATTTAAAAACATAAAGGATCAAATCGGAAGAAAAAAAAAATAAATGATTAAATTGTTAACCGAAATTAAATTAAGGGACCGATATTTAGTCTAATAAATAAATAATATTTTAGAGGAAGTAAATAGATATTTTTGAGTGTAGCTAAGAAAAACAATGTAAAAGACGGAGAGAAAAAAAGTGAAATTACAGCAACTTAAAGCGAACCATAAGTCAAAATATTAATTATTTTTATTAAGAGAAAAAACAACAATAATGAAATACATAACCCCAATTTTTTATACACCTGTTCAAATTGTAAATTTGTCCTTTTCTTTTTATCAAATATCTCATCACTCTTTTATTTATTTATGTATCTCTCAATATATAAACTCCTAGAAAGAGTGTACCCCGAACTTAAAAAAAAAAAAAAAAAAAAAAAAAAAGAGCTAAGAGTGAGATCTAGAAAGAGGGTTGAAGAGCAGGCGGTCAAAGAATTTGATATTTGAATTGGAGTTCCACGCACGTCGTTTAATTTCATTGTTTTATCCGAAAAATAGAAAAGAAAAAATCCTCCAAGTCAAGTTGGGTCTCAAAATCAAAATCAAAATCAAAATCAAAACCCGATCTTCAACAACATGAGTGGTGATCAATCTCAAACCCATCATCATGTTCAACCCGATGAACCAACTGTTTCCGTCTCTCTCTCTGACGACTCTCACTCTCACACCCCTGATTACGCTCCATATCCTAAACTCGACCCAAACGACGTCGTTCCACCACCACCTCAACCCCTCAACACTCCCCCTCCAACTCAATCGAGCTCCACCGATGCTGCCACCACTATGCCAACTGAGCCTAATCCCTATGTCTCTCCGGCGCCGGTTCCCGCACCTACACCTGCTAAGAGTCCGTTCTCTCTCTCTCTCTCTCTCACCGCTTTTATCATACCATTCATTTCATGCACCGCAATTTAATTATATTCTTCTTCTTTTTTTGCGCAGACACTTTAGATTCGGTGAAAGACGTTATTGGGAAATGGGGGAAAAAAGCCGCTGAAGCTACCAAGAAAGCTGAGGATCTTGCTGGGAATATGTGGCAGCACTGTATGCATTTCCATCTTCAACTCTCTTTTTTTTTTTACTTCCATTAATCTATATAGCATCAACACTTCTCATTGAAGATATGTCCGCTGTCTTACACGCATTGGTGCGTGTCTAAGTGTATCTGGTGTCTGTCTGACTCGGTGCTTCATCGCCATCAATTATTGAAATTGATCTAACATATTGAAAAACAAAAACCCTATTTATTTATTTATGTACATTTTGACCTTCTATGAAACAGTGAAAACGGGACCTAGTTTTGCTGATGCTGCTGTGGGGAGGATTGCTCAGGGAACAAAAGTCCTTGCAGAAGGTGGCTATGAAAAGATCTTTAGACAAACATTTCAGACTGTACCTGAGGAACAGCTTCTTAAAACATATGCATGTTACCTCTCCACTTCTGCTGGTCCTGTCATGGGAGTTTTGTATTTGTCAACTGCTAAGCTGGCATTTTGTAGTGATAATCCACTTTCTTACCAAACCGGTGACCAGACTCAATGGAGCTATTATAAGGTAAACTGAATGAATTGAAGTCCTTTGCTTGTTACTATTTGTGATCTGTCTTGCCATCCCGATTCCGCTAACTTATTTTATACCATATGGCTTCATTTCTTGTGACTATTTCATAACACTAGAGGTTTATTATTGTTTTTATAGAATTGAGTAGAAAATAATATCAAGTGCATATTTCTAACGCAAAAGTTAATGACACATACTATAAACCCTCAACTTGTGTCTTAGAAATTTAGCTGTAGGACTCATTAGTCATTGAAATTTGAGAATGCGAAAATTACACTCTAGTCCCTTGGAACCTCAATTATCAGTCATGTCAGTCCTTCTTAGTGACTAATATCACAGCATCTGAGGAATTTTGTAATTAGGATAAAACTTTTGGAATTTGAAGTGAAGTTGTTGCTGAAGCTAATTCGGATACTTACTCTTAGGGATATTAGTTATATTATTATTTGGTCAATTCCCAAGATCAGTCATGTCGCCTTTCTTGAAATTACGGATTACTTTTAAGTGTAGTCTTACATGCTTACCTATGAAAACCCAGGTAAGCACCTGTGGGTTTTGTACCTGTATCAATATCTGATACGTGTACAATAGTCGTAAATAGTAGACGTATCTAGGGATTTTCCTCCAATAATCTTTTAGACAAATTAGTGACCGTTGCATTTCAGACACTACTCCAATACGTTTGGGATACATTGTAAGCTACTTGCCTTAGAGCTTCTTGCTGTGATAAGAGCAAGTACAGCCTTTTTCGACAAACAAAAAAAAGTATAAACAAAATAGATCCAAAGAGTGTGGAGATTTGGTTTATGTACAACTCGACTTTTGTATTTTGTCTAGGAAAGATGATGGTTGCCGCACGTTAGTGGAGATCCACTCGATGATAGTGTTGGACTTCTTGAATTGGCAGAATTGTCTCTTCACAAACTAAGATTAGAAGCTATGCTATTTTAGATGATGGAAATGGGATAGATGAAAATGTACAATAACAATTAGTATTAGATAGTAAATACTAAATAGGAGGCAATTGAATAGATATGAAGCCTCACTTAAATAAGAGTACTGATGCTTTATGTGATTCTTACATTGGTTGCGCAAAAAATATGTATGGGGGAAAGAATGTATTTTGATAGGGATTAGTAAAGGTGCCTGTGCCTTTTGGTTGTGATCAAAACTCACAAGTATATTTTTGTAAACTGTGATTGTCATCCAGTGATATGGTTACAATCAAAATGTGTTTATGTAAAATATATATAAACTTCTATAACCTTTTGTTGATGTATCTAGGATGCATCATAGCTTGAGCCGTGAATTTCTAAGAGTTCCTTGCATCTCTGTATCAAATTCTTATCAAGTATCCATGCTTCATAGATTGAAGACTCAAAATATATTATACATAGTTCTTTTAATGTTAAAAATATAAAAATGGTGGAAACTAGCTCAGATGGGTTACTTCTTAGCTTGTATGTTATCCCGTGCTTTCCGTTTGTTTCCTGAATTCTGATGGTAGTAAAAGAATTGAGATTTGACCATATTATTTTTACTAAACTACATTGAAATTGAGAATAAATGTTTTTCTTCAGATTGTGATTAGCGACAACACTTATATTGTGTTTGGTGCTCTGGTTTTTTACCGTATCAATGACGATGAAAGAGTTCAGTTGTGGTTGGCATTAATTGTCTGGAATTTGGGTAGCTTTGAACTGTGATCCAGAGGATATTGGTATTTTAAGAATTATGGTGTTATTTAGGAATTATTAAGTTTTTAGATTCATATCGACTTAGGATAGTAACCAAGAGTAGTTCTCTTAGGAAGGTGAATTCTCCTGATAAACCTAGAGGAGTTCTATGAAACGGTGTCATATACTGTTTGAAGGACAAGAAATCTGGTTATTATTAATTATGCACAAGTCTGAATAGCACGAACGATTAAATGGTATTTATAACTAAAGATAATTAAAACATAGGTAAATCCAAATAGCATAATAATCCTCATGTAATTAAGTTATTCTTGAATGTACTTATTCATTCTGCATTAACTAACCATGCTTGTGGTCTTTATTAGGTTGTCATATAATTTAAGGCAGTCTTTAGAATCTTTACTGCTAATGTGATTATGCTCATTCTGACCCATGTTATTTTATCAAGGAATGAAGGATTGGATCCAAGTAAATGTGTCATCATTGCTATAGTACTTTTTTAGTTCCGTGCAAAGGATGAAAAGTTCATTTTTCTATGCTGAAATTTTAATAATGAACTAACACATGTTTTAAAATAATTGTCAGTTTTGAAATTTTAGCTTGTTTCAAATTATTTTTCATTTGATAAAATAAGAATACCTTAATTACTTGTTTGTTTTCAATTTTATTGTTGCCTTTTGGTATCTTCGTTACCAACCATTAAGTTCAGAGTAGGAGAGAGGAGGGGTTTAAAGAATAGAGGAAAAATAAAATTCCCTTGCTTTGGGAGGAAGAGGAGAGAAATCACATCTATTTTCCCTCCAATTGTTAGGTTTGTAGGGGGGAGGAAGGAAAAGTAATTTACTATTATATTCTTACATAAGGTGAATGAAGGAAGCATAAGAAACTATAATTACAATACTTGAACTGACATGAAGAAGCTCTAGAACAAAGGCTAAGTTTGAAGCAAATTTGGCAACAAAAGATTGCTAGGGATAACATATGTAAGGGAAGTTTTGAATTTTTGAAAATAAAATTAAGTTCACTTCAGAACTGAACAAGTGACATATATGTTGAAGTGGACGGGTCCATGAATTCGCAGTTGCCATATTGAAATGTCATTAATTTTGGGCCGAGTAGAGGGTCCCCCACGGGTAAAATTGTAAATTTATCATATTATATCTCTATTTCTTTCTCTTGGTTTTTAACATCCAAAGCCTTCGGAGATTTTGATCCCACATTCGTTTACTACTTGAACTGTTATATTTTGTGTTTCACCGAGTTACCATTTTCAATCATAATTTTTCTATTGTTTGCAAATATTTACACGCGTGCTTTTCATCTTATGCATCAGGTGGTCATTCCATTGCATCAGCTGAGAGCAGTGAACCCATCCACAAGCAGAACCAACCCATCTGAAAAATTCATACAGATTATCTCCGTCGACAACCATGAATTTTGGTTTATGGGCTTTGTGCACTACGACAGCGCAGTTAAATATATTCATGAAGCATTGCAGTCCCGCTGATACACATGGGATCATGTAAAGAAAAGGTTTGTGTTGATAAATTATATCCTCAATTCATAAAAACGTGAAACATTTTATCTTTATACTGTATTTCGTTAGTCTAGTTTGTGGAGCTGTTATAGTATTATTATTGTGATGTAAACTCATTCGTTGTTTTTGGTATTTATGTGGTTTACATGTGTGACATCATGTTAGTATTACTTTCCAAATGTGTAAGTCGATTGGTTTGTTATATGTTGGACCAATTTAAACGGTGGGTTGGTTTACATATTTTTCTATTAAATTTTGTCCCTTTTTTTGTTCAAGTCAGTAAGTGTGAATGTTCGGTTCTGAGGTGAAATTGGTAAAATCACATTAAACCATCTTCGATGATGGAACATAATAGGGCGGACGTAGCCACGGCCCCTACAACTTTTTTCTAAAGTTTATAAATAGTATAGTATTGAATATAGTAGTAGTACTAATAGGCTTAATTGTAAACAAAAAAATAAATGAACAAGACTAAAACCAACTAGAATAAGGTTGCACGGAAAGACCTCCCACATGTTGCAAATTGTTGAAATGTAGAGTATTCCATTAATTAATTTAATACAAACACAAACACTTTGTTGGATTTCATCAAAACAAATAAACACTTTGTAAAGAGTTATATTAGACACTCTGAATAGAGATTACCTAATTTTTTATATATTAGAAATTAGTAGTTATATTAGAGTTTCGGATTTCAACTTATCACCTGTTTCTTAATACTTTTTCTCCATCCTTTATCTCACAAACCGAGCTATTGCACAGGAGATAGGAAATATCAGTTTGATTTAAACATGACAAGACTACACAAATGAATTCTAAATTACTTCTAGTTCTAACTTAGCACATCTCATGCGAGTTATAAGTAAAAACTGATTAAACTCTGATATTAAAAAAAATTATATAAAAAAATAATTGATCATATTTAATCTATATAATTTTAATAAATAATATAAGTCTATTGTTTAAATTATTTTAATAAATTGAATTATTGAAAATATAAACTAAATTAGTGTTATTTTAGAGATACTATTATAAAACATAAGAAAAGTTCAAATTTATTTATATTCTTTATGTTTCATTTCGAATTATTATTGTAAAAGTTATATTTTGTAATTTTATAAAATTATGATGACTCATTGTGATTGTCAATTTCAACTTAAAACTTTGGAGGAGGTTTTGGTAGTGACATAGGATACTAAAAGTAATTTTCGGTTTACAACAGTTTGTGTTTGCGTTGGGAAAGGTATTAGTTAGAAAGCTATTATTGGATAACCATTCTAGCATGTGCTTGATATGGGTGTTGCATTATGAATTTGGACCATTTTATCTTTGAAATTAACATAAGAGTGTTCTATGAAAGATCTCACCAATAAAATACGAGCCAATAAACTGAGGTGGGGCTAATTGGCCGAATTCTCTCTGGTCTTTGCTTCTTCTTTTTTTTTTTTAATGAAAAAATTTAAGTTGAGGTGAAGGTGTTCTACTCTAAGGGAGAAAATACTTTAGTTAATTTTGTAGTATTAAAATTTGATTTTAAATGAATTGATTTTTTTTTTAAATGTAAGTATTTCATGTTTAAATAAAAAATGGTGTTCAAAATTATGTTTGGAGATAGAGCTATAAATTATAACTTGAAGTTAAAATATATTTAAAAAGCAAAGTTAATTTCAATTTACATCATTCCAGTGTGTTAAAATTAATTGTATGTGTTTGAGATTATTTTTGGTTTTCTATTTAGTAAAATCTAACAATTTTAGTATGTGTTTGGTTCTACAATGAGAAAAATTAATTTTGAATGATTTGATTCTTTGATCTTTAGTTAAATGTGTGTTGAAAGTTAATGGTGGGTCTTACACAAAATAATGTTGGTGGAGACAAATATTAACTAAAATATTATAATTGAAATTTATAAAAGTCATGTAGTTTTATCAGAGATTCAACATAACATCAGTACAAAATAAAAATATAATTTATGAAAAGAGACATTTAAATTGAATTAAAGTTGTGATATTCGTTCTCCTAAAACTTTAAAATCATCGATAATTGAATTAGAACTAAAACTTTCTGCTATTTATTTTTCAATATAAAGCATCATATTGTCAGCAATATGTAGTAATTATAGAAACTGGAAGAGTTAAGATAAGGCGGATTAGCCGATCAATCAAATAATATGTATGTGTCTTTTCTGTTTTTTAGAGTTTCACACAATTCAAAGATATTACAATTAACAAATAATATCATATCATACCATATATCAATTTTTAACATGTAAAAGTTTGTTATAGTTTGTTAATAAGTAGTAGTTGAAGTGTTAATTAACTCGTATTAATTTCATTATATTTTTTCAGTTAAATGTCTACCTCATTTCTTATTTATCTCTTTAATAGCGTAATTTCTAATATGATATCAGCGACTTGATTGTGATATCTCCTTTACACTGTGGTAAAGATAAGAAGAATATTATTGCTGACAAGAACCATTGATATTTTTTTAATCTATTTATAGAGAAAAATTACTTAAGTAGAATAGGAAAAGAGTAAGAACGTGAACAATATAAGAAGCACATTGAAATAGTTTGATGATCAAAATCAAGAAGACGTTGGCGGCTGGCTGCTGCGACTGAGAGGGAGAGTCCAAAGAGAAGAGAGAGAGCAATATGAACAGAGAACTGAGAGAAGAGAGACGCGAATGAGAGGGGCGATGTTAGATTCTCAAAACCCTAAAGATTTAGAGATATTTTAATAACTTATTGCTATTATTTTAATAAACTATCATCATTATTTATAAATAAAAAAATAAAAGTAGGGAATGCTGCCTACTGTAACATAAAATGGTTTACATTTATATAAAAATAAGTTAAATGATAAATTTGAAACTTATATTAAATTTTAGTAATAAAATCTATAAATTACATTTTCAAGTTGGAATCGATTATCGAGATTAATTCTACTTTATATAAATTAAACATATCAAAATCTATTGGACGCTTTCATAATCAAATTTGACTCTCTAAAAGTGAAAACTGAAGGATGCATGAGTGGTGAGTTTGAAAAAATAATGGCAGCATCATGATCTTTTTTGAACTTAAAAAAATGTGTAGTTCTATGATGATAAAAATTGATGTACAAAATTGATTGTGACTAAAAATAAGTTGAAGTTAAATTGGTTATGACTAAAAGTGAGTTGAAGTTAAATTAATATATATATATATGTGTGTGTGCGCGATTATGTCAATTTCATTTGAATTTTAATATGCACTTAATTGGAGCAAGAAATCGGAATAAAAAGTTGATGAAAATTAAGTTAGTTAGACGAAACAATGATGGAAAATAGTTGGATGATTTGTTTCTCTTATATTTGTATATCAAATAATAATTGCCTCTTATATTTTTATTTGTTTGTACTCTTTCTCATATTTTCTTTTTATATATTTTCATCTAACAATCAAACATGTGGGTTGAAAGGATACATGTGGCTGGAAATGAATGCTACACACCTATAACAACAATATTTAAAAGTAATATTTAAGGGTTTTTTTTTTAATTCTTAATATTTTCAAATATATATAAATATATATTTAAATTACTCAATTCAGCGTGTAAAATACACTTCTAAATTAATTTATAAAAAAAAATATAAGATTTTGAGACAACTTAATGTCATAAATTACAAATGATAACAAAATTTATCGGTACTAATGATATCTATTTTCCATTCTAAACTTATATATTTTGGATGTTGTTATGGGATTATATATTTTATAAAAACTTATAATATTTGTGTTTTGTAAATATATATCACAGACAATTTCCGTACCTCATTAAAGAAAATTTATTTTTTCTGGATCTACCATTGCTCCATATCTTGCACATACCGTCGATATTAAAATGTCGCTAGATATGATCATATAGATGGCAAAATTATACACTCAAATGATTTGAATTTGAATTCAAGACTACTGACTAAATTTCTCATCCTCATATGCTCTAAATTAGACCAATTAAGATTTGAAATCAGGCCATCATTAAGCTTTTTTTAAAAATTAATTAGATAATAAATCATACAAATCTGTTCAATTAAATTGGAGTACACATGACATGTAGTGCTTATTAATTGTGCACTTGTGTCCAAGTTTCGACCACGATCATTTAACATGACATAGATAACTATTTGATTTCATTTCAGTCTTACATACTACTAGTAACATGCACTGGAACATTCGCATTAAGTCCAGCCATTGATCAATTGATAGAGTATACTATTTCTTTGCAAATTTGTTTATGGTCTTTTCTAGCTAGTTCTCAATTCTCATGCCCGTTGAAACCAACGGTTCCTTAATAGTGGTTGGAGATAATGCCACAAACACACAGGTAATGATTCTACATTTTGATGTAAGGGATTTTGAATGAAGCCAATTACTTTACAACTTAGCACACAATCTATAATAATAATTAACTAAATAAACAAGTGGGTCTCGTCATTAATTTATGCATTATTATGATAGATAACAAGTTATTAGGTTTCTACAAGTATTCTTTTTTTAAATAAAAATTAGTCTTAGTAAAATTTCAACATTTTAATTTTAGTTTATGTAAAATAACAATACAATATTTAGTTCCTTTAAAATAATTCAACAAATAATTTTAATTTCTACTTAAATGAAATATGGTTAATTGTTCTCCAACTTAAAAAATTTTGAATAATTTTTTACAAGCATGTTTAGAACATTATAAAAAAGTTTTTTCACAAAAATTTAGAACTTTTTTAAGTTCGGATGAATTGAATATGATTTTTTAAAAAAATATAAAACTCGATATAAAAGTAATGAAAATATAGACTTATAAATCAAAATTTTGAGCACAAATTTTATGAAGGAATTATTTATATTGTTGTAAATATACTTGAAAAAATTAATTCAAAAATATATGTCCACTTAACAATGGAGACTAAAATTGTATGCATTATAACTTCGTAGGGCCTAAAAATTGTATTATTATTTTATAGAGATTAAAATTAAT
>JBBPBP010009777.1:63353180-63365669 GCA_037974735.1 Cicer chorassanicum | reverse complement strand
CACTCATTTAGGTTATTTTATCTTTTAATACTTTATAAAATTATCTTTTTAAAACATCAACGTGTCATAAAAAATGTTGAGTGACAAGTCCATACAGTATTATTATTAATAATTTTTTAATAAAAAAACAGGAAAAGGAAAAAAAAATATTATTAGAGTTTTTCAAATTTTGAAAAATACATAATCATTCATCATGAGCATTATCTTCTTACTCATCTTTTTCATCTTCCATCTACTTAAAAATTTAAGTTAAAAACTAAGAAGATATGATAAGTTGTGGAGTCCAATATAACGCATTTTAGAGTTTTTGATAGGTTGTACGGATATATAAAAAATGTAGTTGAGTTGTTTAAATATTTGACAAGTGTAAAAAATATAAAAAAAATTGAATGAGGTCCTTTTAAAGAACTAAAATGGGCGTGATGGATGGGTGCTCTTAGAATACTAAATATAAATATTTTTAGAAGTTATATGTGATTTTACCACTAATTAATTTTGTCATGTTATATTAGTTTTAAAAACTTAAAAAAATGTAAAATAAAAAAACTATTGAAATATAAAAAAAAATACTTTAAAATAAAAACTGCAGTAGTTAAATATATGTAAAAATATCAATAACTAGTTTAATTTAAGTTTAATTTGGACATTTAATTTATGTGATTCAATAAGAAAATAATAAAAATTAATCCAATAAAATATCAAAATAAATAAAATTCATATACAAATTCTAAATTTAATAATTTTATGATTTTATTTATGGTTTATCTCTGACATTTGACTTGATAATTCAGTACAATATTATTTAGTTGTTATTTCCAAAAAAGTTATTATATAGTTGTTTTTTTAAGGAATTATTTATTTATTTATTTTCCTAAGTTAAAGGAATTATTTAGTTGTTAATATCTAATAGACATCGAATATAGTATATAATAAAATTTCATTATGTGTATATCTTATCCGATTTTTATTCATCTCATTTATCCTATGTTATATATTCTATAACCAGCCCAAAAATCGAAGCAACACATAGTTGATGCTTACGACTTTTAACTAAGGTATTTATAAAGGACTCGATGCCGCTGATGTGTATGGTTTAATTTATCTAAAAATATCAATATATGTCCACTAAGTTTAGACCGTCCTTGATCCACTCTGGTGACACTCACACATTTATGTATTTGTAATTGTTTCACAGTGATTGAACAGTTTAAATTTATGTTTGATATTTTTGAAATTATATTATAAAATTAAATTTGTATTTTTTTAAATCATCAAATAGAGATCGAGATTGTCGATGTCTTGACTATGTGACTAATTCATTACATTTGTATTTTTTTAATTTACACATAAAGAAACAATATTTCAAATTTGTCGGTTCAATTTCGACCAATGTTGTTCAAAATTAAATCAAATTGAACTCACCCGATTGAATTGCAGATGATTCAAGTGATTCAATTTTTTTAAAAAAAAAAAATTATTCATTTATCGGACATTTAATTTAACCGATGAAATTAATTGAATTATGATGAGAAGATCTAAGCGAATTTGATTATTAGTTGAAAGAAATATCCATATCCGACACATTCAAAATAGAATTAGTTTAAAAAGAGAAAAGTTATTAAAAAAATGGAAGGGGGATCCGATCTGCGTGGATTTAAAAAAAATGGGTGGAAGTGGTGTGGTAGTAGTAGAGAATAGAGATTAGTAGCAACAAGGAGAAGGAGAGGAGACAGGAAAAAATGGGTTGCCAAAGTGTAAACCAAACCACCTTAACTCATTTCTCACCCCTGCCCTGGCAGGTATATAGGGCCCCTTCTGTCTCCAATAACCATTTGCTTTTCGATTTCCGATTAAGACATTGCTTAATCCAACACAAACCACTTTTGCCAGCTCCATCACTTCCTCATTTATCTTATTTCCATTTCCATTTTTAACAAACAACTATTAACTTTTCTTATTTTTTATATCTTTAATTATTTTATTATTTCAACTATAAGTTACAATAAAGCAGGTCGTCCAACAACAACCTAAGGATAGGTTCATACTATACTTTTTTTAAAATAAATAAAGTTATAATTTTGAAACAAACATATGTTATTATAATACTCTCAATATTAAAAATGTATTTATTATTATCTACAAAAACAATCTCTAAAAAAGATTCTCCCACAAAACTCTATTCTCTGAACTCCTCCAAACATTAAAGTCGAACCAACTATTATTTTGATCAGAATTCTCATTAACCTCTCAATCCAATCACCTTGCTTAACCATGTACAAATTGTAATACTAGTTATAGAATGTTTAACTAATGACACATTAATTTATATTGCTACCGGAGTAGTTTTTAAGCTAATCAAACTTATCAAGAAACATGATTTGGGTTTCTCTTCTAATGGAGACGCAGAAGATACGGCAGATGTTGTGGATGAGAATGAGGCATTAGGCAGAGCCATTTCACGGCATTATTGAATTGGATTGCATTGGTTGCACTATTGCATTTCATATGGTGCATACATATAACACAAATTGTAACAATTTATTCTCTATCTAATACACTTTAATCTTAATTCACCTATTACTTCAAATTTAAATGGATCCCACCTAACTTATTCGAGACACCCATAATTTAATGGTTCATTTTCATTGCAATGAGAATTATTTGAAATTCAATCTATAAAGAGAATAAGTAGGGTTAAATTATTTATTAATTAGAGAATTAATGTACAACGTGCATGTATCTTCTATAACCTAATTGAACTAACTATCTGTATTTATTTTCATAAAAAAAAGGCTCAGATAAAAAATAAAATAAAAAGTAATCTAGTTCTTTTTTATAATTCCCTCAGTATCTGTTGCATTCTGCATCTCACATTAGAATAAGGGAATGGACCGGTGGCATGGCTGGAAATAATTTGTTAAACAGAGTAAGCATGGATCTGTCTCACCTACTTGACATGATTTCCATATTTAGTAGTAATTTATATTTTTAAATATTGGAAATTAAATTCTCTGTCAAATAATTTAAACAACTTTTTTTAACTAAAAAATTAGAGTGCAAAAAATTCATAGTAGAATTAACATCCCAACTATGTTGATATTTTCTATTATTTGTATGACTTTAATAAATTTATCGAATAAAAAATAAAAATAAAAACACGAGAACTAAACCAAAATCCAATCAAACAAATATGGACAGCATTGTCTCAATAAAAACTTTATTTGCAAAATTTAAAGGGATGAAGTCAAAGTGAAGAAGAAAAGAATGTAGTTTAATAAAGCAAACATCGTGATTATCTCAAACCGAAAAAGAGAAAAATATATCAATTGCCGTAAAAATTATTTTTAAATACAACGCGGTGAAAAATCTTAACAAGTAAAACAACGGGTGCATAATCCAATTTTAGAAGTATATCAAGTGCATTTCCAAAACACACAATATTTGAATTATTGAAAAAACAGACAAGTTTAAACAACTTATTTGATTTGGTTGTATCCGTACTCAATAAGAAATGTAATAGTTAAAACGATGCTCATGCTCATGTTCACCATGAATATATCTACATTTCTTTCAATAAAGCGATCGTGCAATAAATATATTTGCAAGAGCATCATAAATTGAAATCAAAATAAATTATGACATGATTAAATTGGACGGTATTTTATTGACTTTGTCTAATGTTTGGGAAGTAAGAATAGTGAACTAAAAAATGTTGTCCTATTATAAGGAATAGTGTTTATATATCGCCAACTTGTTAAAATAATAAGCTATGAGAAACGTTAGAAACTGTCCCTGTTTTGTTGAAACTCATAATTAAATTATTACATTGGATCCAATGTCTTATAAATATATTTTGTACACACATAAGTTTAGATTTGACAGTTTATTGATACGCATGTGATGTTGAAACGTGACCACGTATGTAGCAAAGCCAAATACGTAAAACGATACCCTTTGGCTTTGACAACGTATATATCTTTAATTTACACATGTTACACATAGCAACGAGTCTGGCGCAACAAACATATAACTACGAGCATAAAAGTTATGTCCGTAAACAAAGTACCAATATATAACCTTATTAATCTATCTGTACAAATAAAACCTTATTAATGTAACTATAATTTTTCTCGTGCTACTTTTTATCTTCAATACAAATTTAAATGCTATTGACGTTTAACAAAAATAATGTCACAAAAAGAGTGTCACTATAATTTTTTTGTGTAATTTTAATTTTTTTTTAATTATATTTTCTAATTAATACAATCTGCTAACATCATTTTTAATTTGTTATCCATCCACTTTATTTTTATTTATAATAATTAAAATACATCATTAGATTAATAAGACTAATTTAAAAAAAATCATTTTTCTTTGATTTATCACATTTTGTTAATTTCGTAACATGATAGTATGTGATCCAGTGGATTTGGATAAACTGATACTATATTAAAATTTGGGTTGAAAATATCTTATAAAGTGAGAACTATCTGTCACTTATAAACATTTTGTCATATATTATATTATTTAAGGTGAGACTTTTAACATTTTTTATATACATGTGTGATTTATGGTTAATTACATGTAAAAATATGATTGATGTGTGATTTATGGTTAATTACATGTAAAAATATGATTGATTCAACTACATTGTTGAGTACAATTTTCAAACGTGGTCTAAATTATTCATTATTTAAATTGAATTAAGCGGCAAGTGTATATAAAATGGCATTTATGAAACATTTTAATTAGTATCAAAATTTGAAAGCACTGTCACATGACATAAACATTTGACTTGACCATGGGCATGCCGCATGGCATGTAGCAAAGATAACGAAAATCAATAAAAGAAATGTAAGTAACGGAAGGGATGAGTTAAAATAAAATAAAATAAAATAAAGGATATGTGGGTGTGAATGACACCCCGTTACTCTGTAAAGCTCGAATCTCAGTCAGTTAATTAAGAAGAGTCTATTTTTTAACCATATATGAGAAAAAGTATTAGGAAGAGAGAATATAGACTTTGAAATTTGAATAAAAACTGACATGAAGCAGATATCAGGAATAAGTGAATGTGTTCAATTTGTTAGTCACACGACCATGACACTGAAGTTGCAAAAGCAGAAAAAAGTTAAATTTCGGATAGTATATATAAAAAGGAGAATTTCAAAGATTAGATTTGGAAAAGGGTTAGAAATTTGTGTCCTAAAGTCTCTTTTTTAAAAAATTCACGTTCAAGCACGTCTAAGGCTTGGTTATTGAATCCAAGAAACCAGCATCCAAAGTGAAAATAAAATTAACTAAGCTTCTTAATTGCTATGGTTTTGTGGTCCAATTCAATCCAAATTTTTACCATTGATATTGACTCATCCAATATGATGATCTATGGTCAAACGGTTATAAAACAGAAATGGATCTTAAGTAAATTTTCCAATATAAAGGATGGATCTAGAGTCTCTATTGGTCGAAGTTTTTAACATTTTGTCACTATATGTTCCAGTTGACTAGTGATCATCATTCACGACTAGCTAGAAATTAGTAAGACTCAAAATTGCATGGTAAGGAAATTGTTGATTAAATTATTTTCTTATAGACAAATATTAGTGACAGTTTGTTAGTTGATCGATGAATAATTTGTTAGTGACAGAGATCGAATTTTAGATTTTTTCTTAATCTTCTTTTAACATTCTAATTTTCAACCTAAATTAATGGGTTACACCTTCAAAAATAGAGAGAGCTAGCTACGAACAAAATTTAGGATTAATAATTTGCAAAAAAGTCAAATATATTTTCTCGATGTGAGTTCACTTCGCTTGTAAATTACAAGTTACCAGCATTATGTTCATCTGTCTCAAATTTAAGATAAATATGTAGTTGAGAAAAGGAGATCCTACTAAAAAGGCAAGTTTGTTATGTTTGGTTGAAATTGAATTATCTTGAAAAATGTTTTGTTTTTCGTTACAAGATGCACCAAACGAAAATATATTAAATTTGTATTTTTTTTATACTTTGTTTTAGAGTGTTATGAAATGTAGTTGAGGTATTTGCTTTTGACGGTGTGAGTGCATTTGGATTGAAGATATTTGAGATAAGTTGTTTTATAAAAACATTCACATAATACTATTTTTTTGGTTGTCATTAGATAATTGTTGTAGTTTTTTCTTCAATTTTATAGTTTTATATGTTATATTTTTGTGTTTGATTGTGTTCAAACTTTTAAAAAAAATTTGTATGCATATTTTTCTAAGACATAGTTAGATCTCCAATAACATAGCTTAATCTTTTAAAGTTAAAATCCAAGTTTATAATTTTAAAAAAAAAATCCAAAACATAAGTTTTGTGTGTGTAAAATATAATTTGTTTGTACCAAAAACAAAACCAAATTGCAATTTACATCGATCGTATTATTATTGTTAAAAGATATTTGTATATTGTTAAATCATTTCACAAAGTAAAAAGTAAGATTTAATTCATATACATTATCAGTGTAAACAATTTTTACACAGTCAGTTAATCACAACCAATAGATTATTAAAGATGTATGACTTTTACCATAATTACTTTTAATTTGGTTTGGAGATTAAACAATTTTGAAGTTTTAAGTTTTAAGAACGCTTATCTATTCTATAGACCTTTGGGCAACAAATCGCTTGGGCCAAGCTATTTGGCATATTAGCATTCCTCCATCCAAGTCTATCAGGTTTTGGAGATTACTGCATAACAAGATATCTACAAATGATAATTTAATCTCTCGAGGTCGTCAAATTGCTTCTAGGTGTGAGCTATGTAAATGTGAAATGGAGACTAGTAATCATCTTTTTTTATCCTGTTGTCTTGCTACTAAGCTTTGGTCTTGGTTAAGCTCTACTTTTCACTCTCAAATTGATAGTAGTTCGGTTCAAAATCTTCTCATTGTGTGTCACAAAGATTGGTCTCATCAATGCACATATGTTATTTTAGTCAACATCATATTTACTATTGATACTATTTGGTATTGCATAAATCAAGCTCGAATTGAAGGCAAGAATCTTGTTTTCACATTGTCATCAACAAAATTATTGCCAATGTATTCTTATCTGAAAGTCACGCTACTAATACAGTCTCCAACTATCTTTAGAAATTTCAAAATTTCAGGTACTTTCATGTTGGAGCTCATCTTCCTAAAGTGCCTAACAAAAAAATGATATGAGGCCTCCCAAAGAGTATTAGATTAAATGTAATACAGATGGCGCTGCATTTAGATGTCCTAGTCCTGCTGCTTGCAGAGGTATATTTAGAGACAATTTTGTTGCTTCTTTGTGTTGTTTTGCTGTGAATTTGGGTATCATAACTGCATTGTATGTTGAGCTTA
Source organism: Cicer chorassanicum (assembly GCA_037974735.1). NCBI lineage: Eukaryota > Viridiplantae > Streptophyta > Magnoliopsida > Fabales > Fabaceae > Cicer > Cicer chorassanicum. The sequence continues at coordinate 63,358,318 of JBBPBP010009777.1, read as the reverse complement.
CAATAGTTATGGTTGCTATTGAAACAGTCTATAAGGATGGTCGGAGATTTCTTTGGATTAAATCTAGTTTGACAACTCTAACTTTTAAGATTATTAGTCTTATTCTTTGATCTATTAGAAATAGATGACTTAACTATATTGAGATGGTTAAGAATATGATTTTTACTAAATTTTATATTTTTAGAGAAGGAATCAATGTACGGACAAAATTGTTAATTTGAGACTTCATTTTGTTAATAGTCATTGGTGAGATACTTTTCTATCTAATATTTCAAACGTTTTCAATAAAAACATGATTGGTCTTATTGAATATAGATTTTGCTGATTTTTGTAGGTGGTTACTACACCCTTATTCTTTATCATGATTTTATACCTATAAGTTTTCCTAGTAAGATTTTTAATGAGACAATATTTTGTATTCCAAAAGATATAAGTTTTTCTAGTAAGATTTTTAATGAGACAATATTTTGTATTCCAAAAGATTAAGTAATACGAATATTTGATAAGTTGAGGTGTATTTACTTCAAATTGTTTCCTCTAACTAACATTAAAATCACTAAAAATGTAAATTTGTCACAAAATATAATCAGTTAATTGTAATTTTCATTTAATTTCCTGAATCTGATCATGAGTTGTCTAGGTTGTCAACCTTACTAGTTCAACTAAAAATAAAAAGAGTGACACATTACTAACTTAGTGGTAAACTAACTTTAAGTCATTGGAGTATTCTGATTTGCTGACATTCAAAAATAAATTGATAACCACAATTCATCATGCGTATACTATATTTGTTAAAAAAAAAAAAGAAGAAATCATAAATATACTATATACATTTTTTTTTTGAACTATATAGTTCAATTTTCGCTCACATTTAAATATTATACTTCCGATAGTACTTTGTCGCAGAAAACCCAACGCAAGATATTGCTTTGCCTGCAACTAAGGAAAAAAATAATATTATTTTGCCCAAAAATAATAATCAAAGAGCATATGAAAAAATGAAAAACTATTCGAAGAGGCAACGATATTGCCTAGTCGAGGCGCATCTCATCTGAATGAATGATCCGAAACAAAAACACGTTCGATTGGACCAACTTTATCTTCAAAAAACTGTTTGATCACAATATCCAAAACCCTTCCTTTGAAAATTCCAAAAAACACGTTAATCAACCCTCCACCTCTTTCTCTATCAAACAAAAAAATAACATATAAAACACCAACGAAAAAAAAGGCAACTCGCTCTAAGAAATCATTTGTAAGACTAATTTTGAAACACCAAAGTCCGTAATTCGCATTCTAATCCTTGCTCTTTAGTGTTGCCTAAGGAAGGATTAGGTCCTACTCAACGTGGTCAATTTTGAATGTTAACAAAAAAATTGTACTTGAAAACCAATATTGATTGATCGATCCCAAAAGGAGACGCACTTCAAAGTGGCGGTGGTAAAAGAACCAAAAGTACACCTCTTTTACGTGATTTGTATGAATTAATTTGACTGATTTTGAAGGTTTAAATTGCATCAATGTATATATTTTGTACACAAAACTACATCGCACGTAGGACAATTTATTTTTTTAAAAGTTTAAAACATGTTTTTTTTTTATAAAAAAAATTATGTCAAAACAATCATTTATATTTAAAAATGTTTATACCGTGTTGAACCAATTTTTATTCTTAATATATTTATAAAAAATGTTTTCATTTTGAAGTAATTTAGATATAAAGTTTATAAATTGAAAATACAATTTACTTTTTTGAATGGTAAAAAAATTTGATAATTTACACACGTAAATTAGTCAAATATTGTTGATATTTTAAAAGATAAAACCATTTTGACACAGAATTGACTAACTTCACACAATATATATAAATGATTTGTTTAAAACTTTCAATTAATTTAAAACACTTTTAATGTATATTTTGTCTTTTAAGTTATAATAATGTTATATTTGAGAATATCCATCTCTGTTTCACAACTATTAATCTCTCTTAGAAAGTTTATTAATCTCTCTTAGAAAGTTTATTGGACATGCATAAAACTGTCAAAATGAGTTGATTTACTAGAACAATCCAATTGTATAGTTTTGGTCAAGCATAAGTAGTTCGACCGAACATTTAATATGGGTTGGGTTAACTCATTCGACTTTGAGTTGGTTCAATGCCAACACCGTCATGCGAGTTTTTTTTTTTTTATAAAAAGTATTAGTAAAATTTTAACAATTTTAATATAATTTAAAAATTAATAATAAAAAAAGATATTATAAAATTAATAAAAAAAAATACATTTAACCGAAAAATTAGGGTCTATTTGATTGAAGAAAAGTAGAGAGAAACAAAATCATTCATGATATCTCTATTTTCAAAAAATTTAAAGAAGAGTAGAAAAAATGAGTCAGTATAAATTAAAAACTATTTAAAATTATTTTCCTCAAGTTAAACTAAACACAACAATTTAAAATTTTCTATCATCTCCTTCCTTCTTTTCTTTTAAAGCAAACATTTATCTACTCTCCTTCTCTCTCTTTCATACCATTAAAATCTCATCTCTCTCTTTTTCTATGTTAAACCAAACTGGTCTTTAAAACTTTAAATTTTATAAATGTTTAATTTAGCTCAATTGAAGGAAAAAAAACTTAAGATTATTTGATTTACCTTATGACCGGATTTTAAATTACCATAACTTGTTTCCCTTAAGAATCAAAAGCCTATTTCCTTTTGGAAATTGGAGAGACTTTTTTCTCTAAGAAATGGATACATTGTTTTTTTTTAAAGTTGCTTTTCTTTTGGAACCAAAGGCCCTTTTTCTTTAAGAAATGGAGACATTTTTTTCTTCTTAATATCCCACTATGCTCCACTTAAAAAAAATACAAAATGCCATTTTTTTGGGTTATCACTGTGTCACATCCACAAGATAAGATGTGACCATGTATTAGGTTTTCATTTTGTCTGAATTTTTAAATAGTAAAATGAAAATTAATAAATATATTAATAAATTAAACTTAATACAATAAAATAATAATAATAATAATAAATACATAAGACAAAATTGTATAGGTATCGTAATAATTTTAGAAGGAAAAAAAATTGACTAAAAAATGGTTAACATGATGAAAGAAATATGTTATTCTAATTAAATAATTAGACTCACATTGTTAATGAGTTTCAACTAAAGACGAATCGTTCGAGAAAATTTAAGTTTGATTTTCGGCTGAAATTATTATTGGTCAAATTTTACTTACCTTTTGATCGAACTCTAAATTTTTAAAATCTTAATTCCCTAAAAACTAAATTGTTAAAAAAAATTATATTAATCAAGTGATTAATAAACTTCAGTTAAAAACAAAACATTATTAAAATCAAAGTTCAAATTTTAACATAAATAATTATTGACTAAATTTTATTTACTTTATTACCGAAATTTGAATTATAAAGTTTTTAGGAGAGCATTTTGAAACTAAAATGTCCCTTTTCTTTAAAAAATTCATAGTTTACAAAAAAAAATTGGTAGATCGGAAATTTAAATGTATACATAGTACTTTTTAACTAAAAAGTTAATTTCTATAAGTAAATAGAGTAACAAGTTGAATCAAGTATCACTTAAATTCATATAAACAATTATAAAATTTTGAATTCGATATAAAATAAAAATATTTAATTTATAATATTGGTATTCAACCGTGAGAAAAAAATAAATTTATTAAACTAAAATTATAATGAACTATAATCAAAAAGATAAATCTCAACCGTTGCCACGACTCACATCACATGCGATCCAATCATGCGAAATTAGTTGGCGTAATGTTGAAGGAAAGAAGATTAATTTTTGATCTGATCTGATAATAATTAGTAGATTGAAATTGAAATGAAAAAAAAAGTGATTTTACTAATAATATTGATTATATTTGGCGGGGGAGGGAAATGGTGGAGGGAAATGAAATGAAATGACAGCTAGTAATACAGAAAGGAAAAATGACAGACATAAGGACGAAACGACGCTTCCGGTCATCGCCCAATGTCAGCGTAGCACACGCGTCGAAACGGGAGAATACAACACACTATGCACGTACTATTGGTCCCATTTTTTTTACTTTTACACTTTAATCAATTATTAACCCCTTAATTTTACCTCATTATTTCTTAATACCACATTTCATTTGTCATTGCTATAGTAACCACCTCTTCGCCATTCTCATTTATCAATGGAAACAAAATGGTATAAATCCGGTTTAAATCATAAATACTTAATTTAACTAAATTTTTTTATTTTATCATAAAATTGTAACTATTATAATAAAATAATTATACAATCAACAATTTATATTAATTGTTAATGTAAAATTGTTTATGTATATATATTAAACTCTTTGTCAATTCATTATTATTAAGCAGTAAAAAATAATTTTTTTACTCATACAAGTTTTTCAAATTTTGTTTATTTTTTATATACCATAGTGAAATTTAATAACACAAATTAATTTCAAATAAAATCAAATGCATGATAGTGTAGGAAAGTTTGTAGTCTATTAAATGGATGCTTGAATTGACCAATAGTCGCAACGCTCTGTAAATTTGGAAATAGCATTATACGAATGGTACTTCTGGGTTAATTGCAACCTAGAAAAGGTAAATACCTAATTGACGACCGTGCTTGATTACATATTTACATTATAAGTGAAATTGAAGGAATGGTATATATTTTTGTCAAATTAATGTGCAGGGCTATTGATAATATTTACAGGGTTAAAAGGGGCAAGTCAAAATACGGAATAAACGAGTTAAGAATTTTGTGACCTTATTTGAATTCTTAAGAAATATTAGTAAGAATAAAATGTAAAAGAAAATTATATCTAAAAAATTAATGTGTTTGATTAAAAAAATATATTAATTTTTTAAATATTATTTTTGTTTATATTTTATTCTAAAACAATATGTAAATGAAATAATAATTCTCTATTTTCCAAAATAACAAAATGTTGTTTAAGAGTAAATCCAAATATTACGAGAAAATAAAGGATTAATTTTTTATGTTGTAAAAAAAAAAGTAATCTTTTTAAACTAGTAATAAAATTCAATTTAGTTAATCGATCACTCTCAATATATACTTCTTTTCTAGAAAAAAAAACATATATATACTTTTAAT
>JBBPBP010009777.1:63334645-63353076 GCA_037974735.1 Cicer chorassanicum | reverse complement strand
TAAAGAATATAACGGTGAAATTCAACAAAATGTTTTTATTCTTTAGTAAAAAAAAAAAACTTGTGCGAGTACATATGTATAAAATAAAGTGAATAGAAGTAATATAGGGTAAATAAAAGACAAAAAGTTCTGTTGTAAAAAAAAGACTGAAGTCTAATCTCTAAAAAAGAGAGTAAGTAATAATAAATACTTAAACATGATTTATTCCTTTCCCTTGTATTTTCATTGACTTTTCTTGACAAAATTTGAATATATGATAAATATGTACTAGAATCCTTTTTTACTAATAATAAAATATAATTACCATTTGTATTAATAAAGTGTTTTTTGTTTCTAATTTGATTTAATTTGATGTATCCGTGTGTGAATATGTCTCTCACAAAATAGAGTAATTAGTGATTAACCTTATTTGTTTTGTACCGATTTTAACCTACGCAACGATCCACATTGTACAGACCCACCCCTCTGTCCCAAACCCCACTCCCTCTCTCTCTTCCTTTATACCCTAAAAAGCAGCGGTTGGGTTCCTTCATAAGGCCCCTCTCTCGCTGCACACTCTATTCACCGAAACTTCGAACCAGAGAGAAAGAGTCTGCAAAAAAAACAAAACTCTTTCATCTCTCTCTATTCTTCTTTTGTTCTTATTTCAACCCAGATTGTCATTTTTTTCTTTTTAATCATTTCGTTTAAAAAGTTTTGATTTTTGTGAATTTGGAAGAAAAGGGTTTTTTTTGGGTTGTTGGGAATGGCACCAAGTTTTGATTGTGTTTCTAGTCTCCTTTGTACTGAGGATAGCAGTGTTTTTGATGATGCTCAATTTGAGGATACCATGGACGAGGATTCGTGGCGTCCTAGGTACCAACATCAGAGGAACCAAAACCATGGTGTCCCAGATGAGATGCCATTGCAGAGTGAAGAGTGTTTGATGTTGATGTTGGAAAAGGAATGTCAACAATGGCCTGGTTGTGATTACTTGAATAGGTTGAAGTTTGGGGATGATTTGGACTTTGGGGCTAGAAACGAAGCCATCGATTGGATTCAAAAGGTAGATTCTATTTTTTGTTTTCTTTTTACTCTTTCTTACTCTAATCTATCTAATGTTTGTTGATTTTAATGTTTTTGCTTGTGGAAACTGAAGAAAAAAGTGTTTTTGATAGTGAAAAATTTAAAAAGTAGTGCTTTTTCTGAAATCCTGTTGATTGGGCTGTAATGGAATATGAACAATGATGATCTTTCTTCGAAACGGCACCGATTTATTTGGATTTGGATTTAATGAAAGAACTAATATCTTTACAATTGCATACCACATTATTGATTTGATGATGATCCATTGCTTGATAACTCTTGGATTCTACTTGTATTTGATTAACATATTAATTGAATGGAATTTCCGATTCATGCATTTTATGAATGGATTGGATTGGACTGGATTAGATTGTAATGTTTGTTTATCTAATCTAATTGCCCTTTTCTTTATGTTTATAGGTTCAATCATATTTCGGATTTGGTCCTCTATGTGCATATCTAGCCATTAATTACATGGATCGATTCCTTTCAGCATATGAATTACCAGTAAGTCAATGAATGAAGTGTAGTTCAACACAGAAAATGAGCTTTTTTATTCTTGATTGGTTTTGATCTAATTTTCTGTTTCCATTCATAGAAGGGAAGAGCTTGGACAATGCAATTGTTGGCTGTATCCTGCTTATCTTTGGCAGCCAAAGTAGAGGAGACCGATGTTCCGCAAACTCTTGATTTACAAGTAGGAACTTGTCATTTTCAATGCTTTGTGTTTGTTAATTCAATCTCAACATGTTGCATGTGCTGATCTATGTCGATTCTTTCGTGTAGATTGGTGATACGAAGTTTGTGTTTGAAGCTAAAACCATACAGCGAATGGAACTTCTAGTACTGACCACATTGAAGTGGAGAATGCAATCAATTACTCCTTTCTCATTCATTGAATATTTCCTTTCTAAGATTAATGATGATCAGAGTTCATTAAGATCTTCAATTTCACAATCTACCCAACTTATAATCAGCACCATTAAAGGTACTAACTTCATTGCACAAATTAATTGCTTAACTGCTAGAATAACCAATCTCTGCAGTAAAATTAAATCATGAATTATAGGAATTGGAGTTGGTTAATTTTGATCGTGTGAATTCAATGCAGGCATCGACTTCTTGGAATTCAAACCATCAGAGATTGCAGCGGCAGTTGCAACATGTGTTGTTGCCGAAACCCAAGCAATTGATACTAACAAAGCAATTTCTACTCTGATTCAACACATAGAAAAGGTAAGTGCTGTGGTCCATTCAAAATGACAATAATGTTGTATAATGTGCAATTTAATCGTAAATGCTTGCTAAATTGATATTTACAATGTGTAATTTGTTTTGTTATTGCAGGAGAGATTATTAAAGTGTATTGAAAAGGTTCAAGAGTTGTCATTGAATAATGCATCTATTAAGGATTCAAATGTTGCATCTACTATCCCTTGTGTGCCTCAAAGCCCAATAGGTGTGTTGGATAATACTTTGTGCTTCAGCTACAAAAGTGATGAAACAAATGCTGGTTCATGTTCATCTTCACATAGTAGCCCAGATGCTAAGAGAAGGAAGCTAAACAAAACCTGTGGAGAAGATCTTTTATAGTAGAATTTTATCATCATCATCATAATCCATAAGATACTTTTTCCATAAAAGGACATTATACATTATGTGTGTTTTATGGAAGGTGTCCCCTCAATTCAATACCAAAAGAAGAAAGCAAGAGATAAGCTTATAAATAATTTATAAAAAATAAAAAAAAATATATAGTCAAGAACCTAATGCAAAACTATAAGGTGGATCATGAGTTGAAGATGGGTGATCAAATGAATAGTCCATGCTATTGGCATGAAGTGAGTAATTACCACCAGCTGTTAAATATTTTGCATCTTTTTTAACAGTTGTATTATTTAGTCACAGTTTATTATTTATGTATGTAAGTAGAGAGTCTTAAGGTTTTTCATTTGTTCAATTGTTCTATATTTGATATATAATATTATGAATAGACTTACAAAAGAGATAAACTAGTAGTGCATATGATATGCTTGCGGGAAATATATTATATTTGTGTTATCTTTATTCCATTAGTTATTTAATTAATCTGTTTTGGTTAGTGAAAAAGCTTTTAAAAAAATACTGTTATTTTGTTGCCAAACTTATTCTCCTTTACCGCTGAAAAGCTTTGTTTTTTAGCAAAAATTCCACGTGATACTTTGACTGTTAGATCATTGCTTTATTGTGGATTTAAATAACATTTAGCCCACAAAGTAGTGTATAAAAAGAGAAAACACTGGTCTTCTAACATAGTCTAAATGGACCAACATTGAATCACAAGTTTCACAACTTCAATATCAATCACACTTGATGACCCATCTAGATCCAGTGAGGAAATTTCAACAGAAAATATTGGAATAAATTTTTGGGCGATCAACAAATAAATTTATTTTCAACTTACTCTCATTTGAATAATACATAAACCAAAATAAAAACTTATGTTAATAGAAGGGTATTTTAAAATAAATATTATTAAAATAAAATGAAAGAAAATTATGTTTGTTTGTATTTGAGGTAAAAAAAAATATGATTTTTTGCTTCATATATTTAAGATTCGATGGAGTAATCTTTCAGGAAAACTTTTTCAAAACGTATTTAATTATTTGGAAATAGTTATGTATATTTCTTGTAAATACTATTAAAAATGAAAAGTTTGGAAGGGTTATGGCCACCATCAGTCTCTAAAAACATTCGCCTCTACTCTCTCATGTTATTTTCAGCATAAGATAATGTATTTCCTCAAATTATAAACATATTTTATCCGTTTAGTTTTTCTTCGCATTCTTTTTTTGAATTTCCACAAAATTAAATTATCCTACTTTTTTTAAAATTCCAGATTTTTAAGTTTTTTGGATAAAAATATTATTTTTAAAAAGGTTAAAAAATTAAAATATTTAAAATATATAATTTTTAGAGAAACTCAAATTTTAAAATTCTCGAAAAATATTCGTTGCGTCAAACCTAAAGCAAAACTTAAATTTACCGACCTTAGTGTGCATTAGGTTTATTGTGGATATAAATAAAAGATATTTTGCTTCCCTCATTTTCTCTCTTAAAAAATAAACCAAACATGTTTTGTTTAAAACGCTCCCTATTCTTCTTTCTCATATATCTATTTACTTCCAACCAAATACATCCTTAAATATAATCATTTTAGCATGACACAAAAATGAATAGGAATAATACTTTTTCTTAAGTTGATCCTCTCTACCAAGTCCCCCTCTCCACCTCTATTTCTCTCTCTCATTGTTTTATTTAAAAAATATTAAAGAGATAAAAAAAGGTAAGATAGCCAAACTCCAAACGAATCATGATACCATAATGATGATGATGAAAAACGCTTACATGTCACACAATACAATGTTTTAATTATCTAAATAAAGTTTTTTGCTGCCTTTATTTTAGAATTTGGATTAGATGTTGTGTGATTTCATACAATCAAACTCATATAATAACATTTTTAAAATAGATCAAACTTATATATTACAAAGTGTAATTCAATCTAATCTATTTACACCCAAATAAGATATTATTATTTTTACTTAAGCCCCAATGAGATATACACTTCATCCTTCACCTCCATAAATAATTAAATTATCTGACTATTTTATACAATAAAAAATATTATAAATAAAAGAGATAAAATAATAATCTTACTAAATTATCTCTATCAAATATTAGTTTATTTACCATAATTATGAAAGCATAGTAAAAATTATTAAATTGATAGTGATACATATAATATTAACAAGAAAAAACAACATATAAAATATAATTAGTATCATTTTGAATTGAAAATGTTAATTATTATGTTTCACTTTTTACAAATAAGTCAATTATAGATGGGTCGCTTGTTGTGGATCGATTAAAATACAAAATTACACTTTTTTTTCTCAAATATAATTTATTTTCACTACATTTGATGATTTTTATTTTAAAATATCTTTTAATTAATGTAATTTTTATTTTTAATAATTTTTTTATATTTATTTTAAAAGAGATTGTAAATATTATAATATTAGAAGTCAATTAATATAATAATATCGTCATTTGTCAATTAAATTAAAATTTAAGCATTTTTTAACTATCATTTTATTATGACGAAACATGTTTTTTGAAACACGCTTTGAAAATGCATTTATATTATTTGTAAAATTAAGAAGATTAATTATATTTAATTAATTTTTTAATAAAATGAAATTAGTTATTTTTTTTGCTTGACAAAAATTTACGAGGATTCATTAAACACTTTTTGATTTACCTTTGTAAAAAAAGAATCAAAAAGGGGATTTGCGTTTTATTGTGAGAAGTGAATGAAGAAGTGTGTAAGGGGTTCTAAATATAACCGCCTCAGCAGCAATTGACGAAAATCAGGCTGATCGAATTGGCTACTTTTACTTCCTCTCACTCTCAGCAGACTCAACGAGCGATTTCCGATTGAGAGAAATCCGCTTCTTCTACAATGGACTCCAATCCCTTTCTCGATGCCAACATTCACAATATTCTCGACTCCAGATTCCTTCACACTCGTCCTGTATCCCTCTTCCTTTACTTTCCCTTTATTTCTCTCTCTCTCTCTCTCCCTCTCTCTCTCTCTCTTTTTATTTAAACTCAAAAAATTAGCTTAATACTTCACGATTACCTTGCTGATTCCGATTTTCAATCCGATAGACGATCATTTTGATTAAAGACTTGTTCTGATTTTACCTTATGATTATTGACCGTGTCGTTTTTATCTTGACCAATAAAATGCTGTTTTTGTTTTGCCTATAGGATGTTAATCAGCGTTTGCAGACACACTCTTCCTTGATTCGGAGGCTTTCTCAAGATAAAGAGTTAGAGGTTGGTAACACGTCTCAATTTATTATTATGTTTATATATTGATTTCATATAGGTATCATTTTCTTAGAAATGCTGTTATTACCTTGCCATAGATTGCAACATACATTCTCTTCCACTGTTTCTAACAGCCTGCTTCATTTGCTGAGCATTTTACCCTAGTTGAGATTCTATGAATTCTCTTTTTTTTGCCTTTTGATGACTATCCTTTTGCTCCTGATTTCGACAGGGGCATCTTGGTTGTGTCAATGCTGTGGCTTGGAATTCAAACGGTTCATTATTGATATCCGGATCAGATGATACGCGGGTATGATACATTTCTTTTCTCATCTTAACCATTATCTCATATGTTTGATGGAAACTAAACGTAAAAGAAGATTTGAAATTATCTGCATAGTGCGTACAATATGGGATTATATCTCATTTAATTGTTTGCATGAAATTTTGCAGATCAACATTTGGAGCTATTCTGGTCAGAAACTACTGCAATCAATTGACACCGGACATTCTGCAAATATATTCTGTACTAAGTTCATACCAGAAACTGCTGATGAGCTTGTAGCATCTGGAGCTGGAGATGCTGAAGTAATGATTCGTTTGATATTTTTAGCAGCTAATGCATTTTTAATTCCCTAACTTCATATATTTTTCCTGTTGTTGGCAGGTTCGGTTATTCAATAGGTCTCGCTTAAGTGGGAGTGGATTTAATGATAATGCCATTGCTCCATCAGCACTTTACCAATGCCACACTCGTAGAGTCAAGAAATTGGCTGTAAGTTATGTGGTCTATGAAAATCTTGAGTTAGTTGTTTCGATAACATTACATCAACGGGGGTAAAGGAAATCAAAGTATTTCAATGTCTTATGTGTTCTTTTTTTGCAGGTTGAAAATGGAAACCCCAATGTGGTATGGAGTGCTAGTGAGGATGGAACCTTAAGACAACATGATTTTCGGGAAGGTACCTCTTGTCCTCTGGCAGGATCTTCACACCAAGAATGTCACAATGTTCTAGTAAGTGGTTTAATTAATTGTCAGTTTTGAGTTCTACTGAACGTTGTCTGGATGTGTAAAATCTTTACGAATTTTTTTTATAAAAATTGTTTTCTTTTTTATGTATTTATATTTATTTTCCATACACTAAAAATCTTCAGTCTCGTGATGGTCTCACTATTGCCTTTTGTTAATCCTCTGGAATTAGATAGGATCGGATCTCAACAGTTTTGCTACTAATTATTTGGCTTTTCCACTGGGGATAGTCAAGAAGTCAGCGTATTATGATCATTGTTTCCTGTAGCTGAACACCGCAGTGTTTTTCATTTATTGACTTCCAATTTTATGGTTAATTCCAGCTTGATTTACGGAATGGAGCTAAAAGGTCCCTTGGCGATCCTCCTAAACAAGTCCTTGCTTTAAAATCTTGTGACATTAGTTCAGCTAGACCTCATTTGCTCCTTGTTGGTGGGAGGTAAATATCTCTGGTGAACCCATATGTAATTTAGTTCAGTTTTTTATTTCAAACTGACTTTAGGTTTTCTTATTCTTGCAGTGATGCCTTTGCACGTCTGTATGATAGAAGGATGCTACCACCTTTAAGCTCCTGTGGGAAAAGAATGCCTCCACCTCCTTGTGTTAATTATTTCTGTCCAATGCATCTTTCTGATCGTGTTAGTCCTTTGCTTTATTAGTCTACTATTATCCGCTTTTGAATAAGTACTGTCCAATGTAGTAGGTAGTCTAAAACAGAGACCATGCCATTAAAGGAAAAACAGATATGTCGGCAAGCTCTGTTTTTTCATGCACTTTTCTCCTGCATTTCTTTCGTTCTCATGCACTTTGTGTTAGCCTACGCTTTCTACTTTCTCCTTTGGAGAAAGCCTGATAAGGTTAGGAATTTTAACACCTTGTATCCATTTATAATTTTTTTCATGCCTTATAATATGATTGTGAATTGTAATAATATACTTTATCAGAAGCATAAATAATCTCTTGGATGAGTGAAACGATTGTGTTCATTTTGCCAAATATTGTAAGGTTACTGTTATTGATAGGTTTTGAATGTCTACCCTTTTCGTCTAAGAGTTGAAGGCATGCAATATTCCCAAAGATTCATTTTAATTTAAAATGAATCTGAAAGTTAAAGACATAAAATATTCCCAGGAAAATGAGTTTGGGATGTAATATTCCCATGTCTCGTACAAATGTTAAAGAAAATGCTATCGTATCGTGTATTCTCTAGGAACATACTCCACTCTCGGTTTCTCACTTTTTCATTACCAGGAAAAATTAAAGATGATAATCTTACATTCCCATGGGAATATAATTATTTTAAACCAACTATAACTTTCTACTTTTACCTCATTCTACCATTATTTTCTATTTTTGAATTTTTTATTTCTGAACAAATAAAGTTTAAAAGTATTCGTAGGAATATTGTGTAGTTAGCCAACATACTTGTTAGTATATATGATTCTATACCTTGAAGCAAACTCCTCTTATCATTCTACTGACTTAATGCCGCATATACTTTGGTTTCTAGAAAATATCATATTCTCTCATCCATTTTCTTCCTTGATATGTTATACAGGTTTAAGTCTTCTACTTTAATTAAATATTCTTGCACTCATATTGTGTCCTTTTCTTCCAGGGACATCCAAGCTTGCACTTAACTCATGTTGCGTTTAGTCCTGATGGATGCGAAGTTCTCCTCAGCTATAGTGGAGAGCATGTTTACTTGATGAATGTAAATCATGGTAAATCGTTTTACACTTTACCTTGTTTCTTGTTTATTCATAATTATATATCCACGGATAGTATGAAATAATGTGCACTTGTTCAGATTGTTTTGGGTATTAATAGCAGTCTAATTATGCAGCAGTTTTTCTGTGCAAATTGTTTTGCACACTGTCATCTTATTTATTTATTTTATTTATTTATTTATTTATGCTTGATATCATTGGAATCTTTAACTCACATAGTCAAAGACATACAAAAAAAGAGTGCTGTGCGGTGTATAGTATTCCTACGGTTGGTCAAATATTGAAACTTTAAACAAAAGAAATAAGGTTAAATAAGTAATTTTTTCCTTTTTTTTATAATTGGGTTTTGAAGCGGCCACTTCATGCTGTGTTTCACTTTGTTGGTTTATTAATGTAAGTGAACATATTAATCTTGCATATATTTGGGGCTCTTCCTGTAGCTTCAACTTTACTTCTCGCATATTTTTTAACCTCTGTCTATTTCTTATTATATCATTTTGATGTATATTATATCCTAAATGGGCACCCCCTTTCTAAAATAACCCTTTTAATCAGCATCATTTATTTTATTGACTGGTTTTATTTGATGCACTGCAAATTTATAGTTAGATTTTTGGTACAGAGCGATTTTAAATGTTCTCGAAGATCCAGGCCTAGTTTCAATTAATTTTTATAGTTTATGGGAGCTTCTCAATTTTTTTTGAATAAGGCACTTCTCAATTAAAATGAGTTTTATGGTTCTTCACTTATGATAAACATCTTTTTTATAAGCTTGTAATTGTTTATGGAGAAGTTAAATGGGCGAGCCTCCAAAAAAGTTAAGATGTTGACACTAATTTCAACTTATATACGAAGTTTTTGTTTAAAAGACCCATAATTATTGCAAGATTCGGCCAATTATATCTTTTTGCACAAGTCCTTATTGTAAATTTTATCCAAACTAGTTCCTACTCTTCAGCTGTAGCATCATCTATTCTGTTACTTGCCTGTTTGTGGGGACTGTAAAAGTTGTTGACATTATGCTTATTCTTGCAATATGCAGCTGGAGTGAATGAGGTGCAATATACTTCAGGAGATGTTTCAAAGCTGATGACTTACTCTCCAATAGTTAATGGGGCAGAATTGCAGCCTTTTGTGTCTAATGTCTTCCCAAATGGTTTTCCTACTAAAAAGAACATTGCTGCAAAGGTATGCAGTGTATCATTTTTTGATTAATTTTGGAATATATCTATAAGGGATTTTGCTGTAGATCTGTGCTGTAACTAAATAATTTTCCTTTAGTTTTGCATTGTGTTTTTGTTAACTAATTGGGTTTTACAGCTTGACAAGTGTAGGAAACTAATAAAATATGCTAAGAAGTCATTGGAGGAGGGGACACCCTATTATGGAATTGAGGCATGCAATGAAGTTTTGAATGGCTACCATCATATTATTGGGCCTGCACTAAAACATGAATGCTTGTGTACTCGAGCTGCACTATTGCTCAAGGTTCTTCTCAATATCACCAATTTTTCTTTTCCTTTCTGTTCAGTTTTGTTTGTCTATTTTGCTGAATGGAACATCTTTTGAAATTTCTTCCACATCCAGAGGAAGTGGAAAAACGATGCTCATATGGCTACAAGGGACTGCCATGCTGCTAGGAAAATTGATAAATCTGCATATAAACCACTTTACTACATGTCAGAAGCATTGTCTCAGGTACTTTTGAATGTACAAACTATATTTTTTTAGAATGTGTTTACTATGAATCCTAGTTTAATAATGTGTAATGGCGGTTTTCACGACTGTCTTGGTGCATATAAGACTCACATTCGAAATATGATAAGTTGGCAGAGTCACAATTTTTCCGTTTGATAGAAACAAAAGTTTCTTGAGAACTACAGTTAGTGTACTCATATGCATGAAGTTAATAGTGGAGGGTTTATTTAAGCTTGTATATTTTATTTAATGTTTTATTTTTGAATTTAGAAATCTCCTTCTGTCGAGAAAAATTCAAGCCCCACATTGAAAAGGGATAAGGCGTGAACATAGTTTATAAAGAGTAACACTCTTCACCTTACAAACCGATTTTATAAGGATGGTTTTAGCTCAATATCAAAAACTTAATATGGTATCAGAGCATATCAATTCGGGTCACCCACCATATTGGCCACACACCAAGTCCATTAGTGTTTGATATGAAGAGTGTATTGGGAAAAGCTCAAGTCCCACATTGAAAAGAGGTAAGGCTTGAAAAGAGTTCATAAATAGTAGTACCCCTCTGTGCATAGTTTGCGTTTTTTGTGTGTATAAACTTGGGTTTCATAGAGGTTCTGCAGTAGAGCGAATGGGAAAGAGAACTGAAGCAGAAGCACCTATCTTTGACATTGATTATCGATTATTAGTTTGTATGTGCTGTTTTTTGAGGGGTTTGCAGCTGGGAAGGATTTTAAAACTTGAATGTTAAAAGAGGGCTATACATGTTTGGAATCATCTTGGCCTATTCGATTTTTGTACCTGCAAGGATTGGAGGTGTGAGAAGCAAGATAGTTTGATGTACACATTAAAAAGTTTGTATATTAGGGAATACGAACTAAAGTCTTGAGTAGAAGATCATAGAAATCTGAAGGAAACAAAGTACAACCAAAGAGAAGGTTGAATCTTGTGTATCTATGAAAATTCGGATTGAAGAAAAACAAAATTGAGATATTTAGCCCAAGCTTGATAAGATTGAGGGTGACAACAAATGTTTCTATAGGATTAGATATTTAGGCGTTTTTTTTTCTTCTGATAAATCAGTAAACAATATTTACTTATGATGCACGGATACTCCACTTTCCTCGCTATAATCTGTGTCAGATACTTCCCAATACGCCAAAAATACGTGCCTAAAAGGTATTCGGGAGGAACGGTTCAATAAATAAATTACGGATACATATCATATTCGCTCACAAGCCTCTTTAACCACTTGCATGTTGAAGCACTGACTTGATATTAGCTTACCTATCCGGCTATCCCACTCGTTTGCCTTTATTTTCCAACGACATGTTTCAAATTTCATGTCTAAAGAGGGTCCAATCTCAATGTAAACGATCCAATCAATAGTCCGATTTCTCTTAAGTTTTTTCTTATTTTCTTCTATTTCAAATTATTTCTATATTATATTTACTAATACTTTGTGAATTTTTTACTAATACTAAACATATCCTATATTTTATAAGAAATAACGTATACATATCGTATCTGATACTTGTATCGTATCTGTGCAACATAGATATTTATGATTTTACGTTCATTATCACACCATTTGTTTGCATAAGGTTTTCTGGTTGCATTATCCATCCGTTCAGTTCTAAAACCAATTAGTGAATGTTATTTCCTTGCAGTTGGGTAGACACAAAGAAGCTTTGGAATTCGCTGTTGCTTCCCACTCGCTGGCCCCATCCAAAGCTGAAGTTGCTGAAAGAGTGGCGAATGTGAAGAAGGATATTGTTTTAGGTATGGACAAGATGGGCATGGTTTGACTGTAAGAACTTCTATATGAAACTAATCCAATTTTTTTTTAGTGCAACTATGTGCAAATTCATCAATAACTATTCTTCCTAGTATTCAATAGTTACTGTATGCCATAATTGCTAAAACTTGGTATACGAAAATCAATCTAATTTCCAAATATTGCTTTTTATGTCTTGAAAATTATATGCCATTTTTTAATGATATTATGTGGATCTAACTGTTTTGTTTAACAGCTGAAACTGAGAAAAATAGTAAGACAAATAATGTAGCGTCAAGGATTGATGGAAGAGGTGGAAGAATATTATCATTAAGTGACATACTCTACCGATCAGAGGCTAATAGTGATTCTTCACAAGATGATCAGAGATCTGAGAGGGATGATTCTGATTATGATGAGGAATTGGAGTTGGACTTTGAAACATCGGTATCTGGCGACGAAGGACATGATTCTGATTCAAATATTCTTCATGAGAGTTTGAATCTTAGATTTCATCGCAGAGGTGACTCGAGAGAAAATGTTGGTGCAAGTGGATCGTGTGAATCACCCTCATCATCATCATCACAGAATGGTAGAGCATCATATCAGGTTTGTTTTGATATCTTCTATAGAAAGTAGGGAGAATAGTGGTGTATATTCTTTTCATCTTATTTCATCAATGGTTATAAATAAATAAATAGGCATAGAGGAGAGAGAAAGAGGAGATAAGGTCTCTCCAACTTTGTCAATAGTGGGGCCGCCACAGGACATGCAATAGCAGAGCAGTTTGGTGTAGTGGCTGCTATAGCAGCCAAAATAGAGCAGTCTCATTCAATTGACCATGAATATATTTCTTTGTGAATGTAAGCTATCGTGAAGGACATTGCTAGTACTGGACTTCATTTTAGAGTTGAAATGCTCATTCTTCTTCTTTCTTCTAATTTGGTGGCTTCATTTCTTCTTTCTGTTGATGAAATGCAGTAACTTTTGCCACAATGTCAGTATTTCATTGTAGTGTGGTAAGAACTGTTTTCGAAATAGATTTAAGTGCAAAGACCTGAGATGAGTTCTTTATGTAAGAGTACATTTCTTGACAAAGACCTGCACAGGAAAGGCTTACCTATGATTGGTTCCATATAATTAATCAATGAAAGAATCACCATAGATTTTTGTAATCTTCATGCCGTAAATGTGGGATCATATCTTTCTGGGTTTTCACTTTGCTGTCATTAGCAAGCTTTCCTTTTCCATCCATTACAAGTTTTGGAGGTTTTTGTCTTTTCTAGATGTTTCTACCATGGAATTTATGAACTATATAATGTGGCCCCAGACCCGGTGGGTGACAAGAAACCGACTCTGACTACGTAGTGGTTGAAGCACTATCACCTGTCTCTCCAGAAGAAAAACCGATCCATTTTTGCCATGGACCCAGTCTGTCCTGGAGCTCTGATATTATATGGGAAGAAGGGAGAACAGTGGTGATTCTTCTCCATCTTTTCTCTGCTGAAATATTTCAAGTAAACAGAAAGAAGAGAGAAAGGGTGGGGAGATAAAATACAAACTTATCGTAATACAGAACAGATAATCAAGCAAATAACAAAACATGTTTAAAAATGGAAAATTGATGATTATTCCTTTTTAATCAATTTAGTCCATGAAATTGAAAATCTTCGATCATAATAGTTTTATTAGATTAGTCAATTTAATTCCTAAAATTGTCTGAATAATCATAAAGAAATATTTAAGAAAATTGTTTATTTCAGGGACTGAGTTAAGTTAATAGTACCCTACAATTTCAGGGACTCAATTGATGATTTGCAAACAATAATGATTTCTTAAAAAAAATCTTGGGTTATTTAATGGCTTCATCTGGTTTTGTTTTGCTCCCTTTCTTTTGGTTCCGATGCATAAACCTAAATTGTAATGATTAATGTTGTGGAAAGGGTGTGGAAACCTCTTTTTTCTCTAATATCTAGCACTTCAGAATAACGTATCATTGTTTGGAGAATGTAGGATTTATTTGTTAGCCCTCTCAATTGGGTCCTCTATTATTTGATTGCATCTCTCTATGAAACACTTGTACTTTGTACATGCATTCCCTTAATGTATTCATCTCTGATACCAATATGTATCTATGAAGTATGAGTAGATATAATTTTTAACAGAATGATAATTTCATACAGTTGTCTAGCACATGACTCGTGACTCTTTGTTTACTCTCCTATATCCAATGCTGTTTCAACACGACACATTTTGTTTTATGCATAAGTCCATTTTTAGTTGCGCTTCTTGGATCTTCTGGTTAATGTTTTTGACTGGTAGTTGGCTTCACATTTTTGTTTGTTTCATTTATAGTTTCCATCTATTAGAGTTTTGGTCCCAGTAAAAAAAAAAGATTTTTGGTCCACATCTAAACACAATATCTAACAGTATCACATAAAGTAATATTAATACATGTTCTTAGTTTGGATTTTCGGAAATGCAATTATATATTTACATGTTTTATGAATTTTTCTCAATGCATATCTATATGCGTGTAGTCGTGTACCAAATGTATTATGTATATTGTATTATATCCTACATTTTTCAAGAATGTTTTTTTTTTTTTTTACATTTGTACCTGATACTCTTGTCGATTTGTAGCTATATATTATTGAATGTTCCGTATACATTTTGGATACTTGTACTCTTAATTGTTTATCATGCAGCCTGAAGCAGCTATTGACATGAAGCAGAGATTTATTGGCCACTGCAATGTGGGGACTGATATAAAACAGGCCAGCTTTCTTGGTCAAAGAGGTGTTCTATTTACAAGCTTTTGTGTGAATTTTACAATCAGCTATGAAATTTATCATAATTCTCTCTCTCTCTCTCTCTCTCTCCCTCTCTCTCTCTCTCTCTCTCTCACACACACACACACACAGCCACCAGGTGGTTTCATTGTATATTTTTTCCATGTGAATATTTTTTATACTACCACAATGAATCTCCTCATTCGGATTGTTCATCTCTAGAATAAAGGCAGTAAATGTGTGAGTTAACATATGGTCCATATTTGCAATTTTTATGTAGAACTTCTAACTTGTTTATTTATAGGTGAATATGTTGCCAGCGGAAGTGATGATGGAAGATGGTTTATTTGGGAAAAGCGAACTGGTAGACTCATGAAAATGCTGAATGGCGATGAATCTGGTAACATTGTTTTCCTATGGTTTTTGGGATTTAGGAGTTTCCCCTTGTACTGTAAACTAAAGCTATTTCTTCCTCCTACAGTTGTAAATTGCATACAATGTCATCCATTTGATTTTGTTGTGGCAACCAGTGGTATTGATAGCACAATAAAGGTGAGAATGATCATTCTATGATGTAATGGGTTGAATAAAATATTTCAATCTCTAAAGCTTTCTGTTGGTGGATTATTCTAGATATGGACTCCAAGTGCTCCGGTTCCGTCTTCTGTAGCTGGTGGTTCTGCTGGACCAGAAACTGGTGATGTGTTGGATGCTATGGAGAACAATCAACAAAAGTTATCCCGTAATCGGGATTCACTCCTGTAAGAATCTTAAAATTTCCCACTATAGGATTGTGAGTGAGATTGTTAAGTGGCTAGGTTGGACATTTTATTATATATATATGATGTCTTTCAAGTAAATTTGATGGTGACAATAAGCATGACATACTTTCAGTTTATCATTTTGCTCTTAATATTTGGAGTGATAAAATTGACCAACTTCTATATTAATTGGACTAATTTATTATTCTGCTCTTAATGTTACGTGTATCATGTCCAACTTCTGAAATTTCTTATCTGATCATTGTTCCTTGACTTACTCGGATAAAGTTTCTTATCTGATCATCATTCCTTGACTTAATCTATTAAGGTAGGTTCTACTTCTAGTTTTGACAGTGTCCAGGTGATACATGTCAGGCTATTTTAGGTTGGATTTAACGACGTCAACTTAACTGTCTTTGTTCGTCAATTGAGCATGATATTTTGATCTACACCTTTTTATTTCTGTGTGACATAAATATGTTTAGATATATTGGCTTTTCCTTTAATGCTTCCCAAAACAAATAAGCCATTTAGGAGATATTGTGGTTAAGTAATTGTTTTTTCCGCAGGCCCTTTGAGCTCTTAGAACCATTTAGAATGCATGAGTTTCCTGAAGGATCACTACGCTTGCGCCCTTTTGAATGTGCCCAAAGCTAAAGATTCACTGATTTTCACTACTGGTAACTTGTTCTTTTCTCTTGCATTGGTCTTAATATTTACATTCCCTGTATAACTAGGAAGTTACTAATATTATAACTACCCCAAAGTGGGTCCCTTTGGTGTCGCCAAGAAAATTTATCTCAAGAAAAGAGCTCCATTATTTGTTGGTACTAATGGTTCAATTGGAAAAAAAGATGGTTCAGCCATGGATCAACCAAACAACATAATTAGGGACGAAAATCTAGCCCCCCCTCCTCCCTAAATGACAGCACAACACCTTAGCAACAAATTTAACTACTAAGAAAGAGTCTTACATTTTGTTGAGGTGGCGTATATCGATTAGGAGGGCAGGAAAATGGGACAGGTATTTTTGTCCCATAACAAGATGCCTAAATCATGCAATTTTTGGTCTGACATTGTTGTTGTGATCTCCAATTTTTAGAGTGCATTTGTGTTTTAGAGTGCATTTGTGTTTGTATTGAATGAATTGTAGAGGTATCTCTGTCCTATTTTACTATCACAGGTGCTATGTTCGGCGGTACTTGTGAACCTGGACTGAGATGATCTAGATGGGAAGCCATTGTTGGTGATAGGAGCTTTAACCATGGGAGACATGTTGAAGAGAATAAGTTGAAACATGAAAGTAAATTATGGAGTATTATCTGGAATTTCTTCTTCTAGTGAACAAGTATTTTCCTGAATTTATCTCCTAGAATGTTGTTAATTTTTTTGAAAATATGTACAAAATTAACCATTGCTGTGTTTGCTGATATGTGTATAGTTTTCTAGTGGTCCCTGAATTAAAATAATTGATTTGATTGAATTTAATTGATGTGTATATAGCTTTTTGTAGTTTGAACGAAAATATAATAATAACTTACGGTTTTTGCACTTATAGTCCCTTGTACTGTTTGTAGACGGAGAACTTTGCAATTCTATAAACCAAGTGTTATTTGATTTTAATGCATGTTTAGTATCACAGTGGTTGATTGTTCATTGTGATTCTGATAAACTTAGATGATTTTAGCTGATCTAAGATTTACCGTCTCTACCCCTTTTTAGTGCTCTATTAAAGACTGGATACATTGTTTTGTCGATAAAAATGGAAATTGTAAATATTTGCGAACTTAATGATTTACTAATTTTTAAGAAGATCGGTTCAACCCATTGCAATTATTAACTTAATATTATTATCCTATCATTAGTTTGAAAAATGGGAGATTATCTTTCGCGGTACGTTGATGTTTCTATTGTGGTGGGCTTAAAAAAGATTAAAGTCAAAAGTAACTACTAACTACTATTACATATTCTTTAGTATAGTTATCGATGTTTGACATGTTTTGCAGATTGATTTTAACGGTGCTACAATTTGAATTGGTTTGATTGAATATTACATTACCTTATTCTTATGTTCCATAATATCCATTTTCTCTCATCTTCCATGTAATGGTCCCACGGGTCACGTGTGTGGATGTGCTCTCTAGAATGTAATCAAAATCTACCCCCACTATGTATGATGTTGCATTCACAAATCTTTCACCTAACCTCTTTGGATGCATTTGCCGATTGCCTTGCAACAACCATATATCTTGCCACATTGAACGGAATGGGATTGCAAAAAGTACAACTTATTTTCCGGTTTAATTTTTTTTGTGATCCACACGACTTTGGTTTCCTTTGATTATTTTCATATAAAAACCACCACACTAAAGATACTCAAATTTTCTTTGTTCCTTTTAATCTTTAAAATTTGACTACATTCATTAGTATTTCTTTATTTAATACACTTAGTTATTGTACTTCTTTTTGTAACTAGTATTAAAATTGAAAAATCAATATTATTAACTAGTATCAGAGTAAAAAGTTTTATATTGTTAGTATATTATAATTTGTGAAAATGATTTTAAATATAATTATAATAAAAATCAAATATTTATAATAATGTTACGGTTGTAATTGATTGATTGTATAAAAAAAATTCATACATTAATATTACAATAAACTATCTTAATTTTTGTGATTAATTAATAAATAGTAATTGAA
>JBBPBP010009777.1:63309302-63324177 GCA_037974735.1 Cicer chorassanicum | reverse complement strand
CTTTTATAGAGACTAAAATTAAAATTTTAAATTTCATAAAGAGTAAAAATATATTTAATCGTATTATATTATATATAATGTAAGTGTTGTACTTATTATAATTGAACTTTTCTTTGTTCTTGCAAAGATCACTGCATGTGAATTGCTTAAGCGGATTAGCTAAAAAGCATTAGACTTATATAATTTGAATTAGAATGGATTTGCAAATGTATGGATTATAGATTCCACTATATTATAAAAAGTTACTAAAATATTGTAACAAAAATTAAGAATTAAATCATACAAGAAAATATAGTAAACGATGATGAAATAATTATTTCATATTGATAGAAATTAGACAAAATTTAAATGGATGTAATAAATCCCTTTTTGAATTAACAAATATTTAGCTTTATTTGGTAATGAGTTTAAGTAAAGGTAGAATTCATTGGGAGTATCAAATTTAAACTTTGATTAAAATAACTATTTATCAACCTTTATTTATTTTCTTATTGAATTTTGGATTGTCAAGTTTGATTCCTCTTCTCTAAAAATTGGATAATTAAATCAAAGAAGTTTGTTCTCAAGTTTTAGTTCAACTGATAAATGTTAATATTGTAAAGTTGAACGTTTTATCCTGTATTCAAACTCAGAACCTGCGTGAGTTAATTATTATGAAATTTATAATATCTTTTAAGATAAAAAAAATAAAAATAAAAATAAAAACTCAAATAAGTCTTATTTAGACTTCACGACTCCTTTATTTACAAATGCAAAAGCACAACACTAATAAGAGGCTTACATAAAATACCTCAAATAAGTACAAGTATATATCACGTTTAAGGTTCAACTCATATTGGGCATGCTTTTCCAATATCAATAGCAACCCAATTAGGATTTTTTTGGGTCGATATCAAAAAGCATGTCCAATATCAATGACCAACTAGTTTATAATTAGAAAACTAAGAATGGTATCATTCATTTTGATATCTATTTCTGTATTTTTTTTTAAAATTTAATTTTACTCTTATATTTTTATTTGACCTCATTGAAAATTTTCAGATCTACTTTTTATTTAACAAATTTTTTTGTTTTCAAAATTTTTGGTCGGCAAAAAATAAGTTGAGAAAATTTTGTCTATCAAACTTTTCGTTATTTTTGATAGACATAATGGTTTTCGAAATTTTAGATATCTAAAAAAAAATTTGAAAAAAAATTTTTGCTATCAAATTTTTCATTTTCAAAATTTCTCATAGACAAAAGAAATTGTCAAAATTTGTTGCCTATCAAATTCTTCTATAGGCAAAAAAAATCAATTTCGAAATTTCTAATAGACAAAAATAAAATGGAGAAAAGTTTTTTGCTACCAATTTTTTTGTTTTCAAAATTTTTCGGTAGATAAAAGGTCGATTTTGAAATTTCTAATAGATAAAAAAAAATCAGTAACTGAAAATTCATTTTTCAAATATTTTAGAGTTATTTTTCGTATTGGAAAACTTTAAAACAAAAATTTTAATTGTTATTTTCAATCAGAAAATTAATTTTTTTTCTAACTAGTTATTTTGTTAATTCAAAAATTTAAAAATAATATTTTTAAGTAGAAAATAACTATTGAAAAATTCAAAAACGAATTTTTCAATTTAAAAATTTCGAAAGACAAAATTTATTTTTTTGAACTTTTGGAAGGAGGTATGTGTAAATTTTCTAACTTTTTTTTTTACTTTTAATTTTGACCATAAAGATATTTTGAAAAAAATCATAAACAAATATTATAAATATGGGTTACAAATATATAAGTGGGTAGAAAATCCAAACTTCTTTATAATTAGGACATGTGTTTTGGGCTTTATGCACAGATGCATATGCATGGGCTGATAAGTCACAATTTTTTGTAAATCCATCCTTACATTACCGAATTGTGATAAATATGTCAAAGGATATTTTACATGACCAAATCAAATCTCAAACAAAATTTAAATTTGTTGTTTTCAGCCGTAGTTCTCACTGTATTTTCCGTTAGAAATTTTAGTTCTTATTATTAAGTTGATATTTCTTTCGAAAAAAAATTATATTTTTTTACAAATAATAAATTAAATGTTGTCTTGAAAATGCCAAAAACACAAGAAACAAAATAACATAAATTTGGACTTGGAAATAAAAAATTGAGCCTATTTTTTCAAAAACTTTTATTACGTACAAACAAATAAACTGTATCTGAAAAATTTGATAATATTTCTGTAATTAAATTCAGTTTATTTAAATTCTATAAGAAATAAAGCTGTTGAAGGAAAATCTTGGAGATAATAAAGGTCAAAGAAAATATATTCATAGAAAGTATTACAAACATTTTTAACCTAAAAATATATTTGTAGAATTTGTTTTTTTTATTTATAAAAATACAAAAATAAGAATCACAGATTAATTTTTTATAAGAGTCTTATATTAATAATTGAAGGTTATAATTCAAATCTTATCAAAGAATAAAATTTCAACATTACAACTAATATACTATTAATTGAAAAGAAAACTAATATACTTATTTTTATTTATAAATATCTTGTAAGATAAGGGGAAAAAAAATTGTCTTAAATTTCTTATATTTAAAGAGAAATATCTTGACATTATAGATATTGAACTAAGAATCACACACATACAAGACTTAATATTCTTCATCTAATGATTGATCAAGAGTTAATAATGTTCTCGTTATCCTTGATTCTCCTGGTGAAAAAACTTATTTGGCGTTGCAAGCATCCAGCAATGGGAGAGGACGTGGTTCTACTTCCAATAGAGGTCGTGGAAGAGGTGGTCGTGGCTCTAACAGGTTTTGTACTCATTGTCAAAGAACTAATCATACGATTGATACTTGTTTTCTTAAACATGGTTACCCACCGGGTTACACTTCCAAAAATTCCAAACCTTCAGTTAATCTTGCTAGTAACAATGATTCCCAATCTTTAATTCAAGAAAAAGCTCAAACAACTCATTCCTTAACTGATATTCAGCAGCAATATCAGCAAATGCTTCAATTGTTTCAACAAACTCTTCTATCACTTTTTAATACTGCTACAGAGTAAAATCAAGCATCTACAAATTCAATTGTATCTTTGCCACCTTCTATCAATTCTATCTCTACTCCACAAATAGGTAACAATACTATCCTTTGGATAATTGATACAGGTGCCACAAATGATATAATTTATTCTATTAAACATTTTTATACTTATCATTATGTCAAACCTTTCGCTATGAGATTGTCTAATGGTCATAAAACTACTGCTACTATAGCTGCAACTGTCAAATTTTCAAATTTTATTTTTTTAGAAAAATGTTTATTACATACCTGAATTTACAGTCAGTCTAATATCTGTAACCAAACTGAGCAATTCCTTAAATTGTTTCTTTCTCTTTCAAGCTAACAAATGTTTGATTTTACATAATTTAACCAATAAATTGATTGGTATAGTTGAGATACGTGGAGATCTATATGTTCTCAAAGCTCTTGCCACAATTTCAATTTCCAATTATAAGCCTTTTTGTGACTCTTCTTATAATATTGCTTATAGTGATAATACCTCTTTATGGTATCTTAGGCTAGGACATGTTTCTGATTCAGTTCATAAATCCATTTCCTTGCAATTTTCTTTTGTATCTTACAAGCAAAAACATAAGGCAAAAAAATATTTCTTATCCTAATAGTAATTCTGTTTCTACTCATATATTTTATTTACTTCATGTTGACATATGGGGTCCATATGTTACTCCTTCAATTTCTTGTCATAAATATTTTCTTACTTTTGTTGATGATTATAGTAGATTTACATGGATTGTTCTCATGAAATCTAAAAGTGAAACCAGACAACATCTTAGGAATTTTTGGCATTTTAGTGTTCAACATGTTATTCATCTCATTAATATGATACTTAGTTCCCATTTAAAGAATCAAACTCCTTTTGCTATGTTATATAAAGAGCTACTTACTTTACTTCATTTAATGTCTTTTGGATGTTTGCTTATGCATCTACTATTCATGACCATAAAACCAAATGTGACACTCGTGTTATAAAAACTATTTTCTTGAGTTATAGAGATGGTACTAAAGGATTTCAACTTGTTCTTTGAGATTAATGCAACCTTCATCGCATGAGAATGAGAAGGAAAATTCTCGCTATCAAATGAAGAGGTAACAAGATTCAATGAGGGGTTTTCATTATGATGCAAATGGTAAGGATTAGAAGGATTGATTGCAAAATCAGAATAAGGCTCTTCCATGGTGGGCGCTAAGAAATGGGAAGAAATTGCTCAAAAGGGATAGCAAACAGAAGAAAAGAGAGGAGGATTCTTATAGTTAATCTGATATCATATTAAACTAAGAATCACGCAAACACAAGATTGAATATTCTTCATCTATTGATTGATCAAGAGTTAATAATGTTATTTGTTTTAATGGAGATGAATCTCTTAAATAGAGAAAATATATCAAGCTAATAACAACTGACAAATCCCTATTAATTCTAAGTTACTCTTATTTTGATGTTCTATTTGTAATAATAGATTATTATGTTTGTGATATATTTCGAAGGAGTTTATTTTGTAAAATCAATTTCAATTTAAAAGAGAATTAAACGTAAAATTATTTATATTTGGATATACGCACATAAAAATGAGTTGAATAATAATTTTAATTTAAAAATTACGTTAAACAATGATTTTATAAGTTTTTACTTTAAATTAAAATCAATTCAACTAAAAAATATTCAAATATATTATAATCAATTTTACACTTTTATATTAATTTTATTATCTTTTCATATTAAATTTTAATTCCTTCATTATAAGAGAAACCAAACATTTAATATGTAACCACAGGAAACGTGGAGCCATCTTAACGCACCAAATCACATAGGGGAGTAAGTGGAATTAAGGCCAATTACTAATAATAAAAATTATTTTTATTAAAAAAGTAATCATCTGTTAGATTACGTAAAAAATAATATAAATTCAATATTATCAAATTATAGTAAAAAATAAATCTATAAACAAATTTATAAGGTTAATGGCATAAAATAAAAAAATAACTATAAATATAGTAGAATTAAAATAATTACAATACTCATGTACATATATTTGTAGCACTGAAGAATTGTCATTAATTAAATTTATGATGAATTAAAATTAACTATTAATTTTAATATGAAATTAAATAAATTAAACAAAATGAAGACGTAAATAAGTTAAATTAAATTGGAGAAATTACATAAAAATGTAAGAAAACCATTAAATTTATATAAAAAGTATTTATTTAGATAAATAAAATTAAAAAAAATTTATTATAATATTTTTTTTTTTATTGTATAATAATATTTGTTAAGTTGTTATTGCTATTTCAACCTAGAGATGACAATTAGATCCAAACTCAGATCCAGTGGTATCCACAAAAAAAAATCTATAATGGATAGGGTAAAAACCCGCATAATAGTATGGGCACGGAGACGAATAATTACCCGCAAAATTAAACGGGTATGGGTGCGGGTACTATAGTACCCACCACGTCCCGCACCTGCACTAATATAAATATATTATTTATTTATTATATTATATTAGTATTTAATTTAATTAGTTGTTTTTTTTATATTTTAGCACCTATTGATATCATCAGAACACTACAATATTTATAATTGAAAGATAAACGTTTGCAAATTTTTTAATAATTTGATTTTTATGAATAAGCAAATAATTGTGACTTTATAACTAATAGTTATGTCTTGTTAATTGTGACTTTATAATTATACTTGCAACTTTTTATCAATTATTTTACATATCTCAAATAATACCGTTGTAGAACTTGCAACTTCATAAAGTATTATTATAGATATTTGAATATGTATTGTAACGTGTTTCATTTAAAATGTTTTGAGTTATAAAATATTTAATTTATAATACTTTAGGATTGAATTTAAAATATTTACGTAATTTTTAAATTTAGTCATCATAATATTATTTATTTATCTGTTTATTTTAGTTGAAGTGTGAGTGATGAGTATGAATATGATCACTTAAATACTAAAAAATAAAAGTATGAGTATTAAATTTGATAAAAAAATACAAATACTACAAATATAAATATTTTTTTAAATTGGAGGTATAGAAACGATATCTATTGTGATCTCTATTTTAAACTGATACAAATTTCAGATCCATGTTAATTTATTGTTATAGTTAAAAAATATTAAATGGTTACAGGTTAGTGACGTCATGTCGTGTCGGAATAGGAGGGCACGTAGCAGTTCCCATAAATGCCGACAGTTTAATTTTCCCGAAAATTAGAAGTCGGTGCCCGAAGTTTTTGGTTCATTCCTCTCCCAATTCTGCTGCTAATTCTTCAAGTACCAACCCATTGTTTTTTCTTTTTTGCGAAATCATTACTTTTTCTTTAGCCCATTCTTCACAAGTTTATTTTTAAATTTGGAATGCTAAAACAAGTGGTGTAATACAGATGTTAAAAATTAAAAAATAGAAGCTCTTTTAAGATAATTTTTAATACACCCTTTTTAAAACAATATTTGTATATTTGATTTTCTAATATGCACTTTTAATGTATTGGCGTTTGTTAAATTTAAAGTATGACACTTTAACTATAAAAAGTAAAATTTGGTTTAAAATTTAAATTTCTTATCTTAGTCTTATGATTTAGGTGATTATATGACAACACACTATTGCGACTCCACAAAATCAAATAGAAGAGGAGTAGGTACATGAACATTAATTCTTATTTTTCTCTTTGTGCAATGCAATGCAAACAATTGCACCATATTTAGATAATCAGGAAATTTAGCAGAATCACAACATCAATAAAGTAAATTAAAAAGTTAATTTTAGAATTTCAATTAATAAAATTATAGGTTTAATTAATTAATTTTTTAAAATGTTATTTCAATGTTTTTAATAATTGTTATAATCATATTAAAGATAAAAATTAAAATTTTAATCCTAAATTATTCTGTTTCTTAATTCATCTATTATTATCATCAAAGTAACCTTATGTCCCTTGATTCCCCAAATTAGTTTCATTAAATTTATCATAATCAAAAGATATATTACTAGTTTACTACTGACATATTTATTTAGACAATGATTTACGAAAATAAATGTAAAAATATATAAATAAAAAATAATTCTTTTTAAAAAAATTTAATTCAAAATAAATATCAATATTATTAAATTAAATATTTTATTTGAAATTAAAATTCAAAAATTGAGAGTTGTTTGTGAAATTATTTAATATGATACTTCGTGTACGTTAAAGAAACGAAGAAGAGTAAAAGGGATGGGCAGTTAAAGTAAAAAGTAAAAGTCTGAAGATGGAATTTGGATGCAGACGTTAATGGCAAAGTATTTGGAAGGCTTTCCAGAGTGAGACTGACATCTCTTTTTCTGCAGAAGACGGGTTGGGTTATTGATGACCACATCCTCTTCCACTCTCTTATCTTCAAACGCCGTGTTCAAACAAATCAATTTTAATATTACTATTATTATTATCATTATCTCTAAAACATTTTTTCAATAGTAATAATGCTATTAGCGTAATATTAAATAAAGATAAACTAAAGTTTTAAACAAACTTTAAAATATATATATAAAAATAAAAACACAATCTTATTACCTTGTTATATATATTATCCATCCTCAAAATTTCTCATGACTTTCTTTATCTCTCAATTGACTCACTTCACCTCACTTGATTGTATTTATTTCTAGATCTTCTCTCAAAGTCCCATCTCAAGCAAGCAAAATAGCTTAAGCCAAACTCCAAATAAAACAGGATTTTTTTAATTTATTTCAAATATTTACTTATTTAATTTTCATTATTATTTGTTTTTAAAAGGTGGAAAGCGATATGGAATTTGACGAACACCAAGACCAAGAGGAGGAGGAGGAAGAAGAAGAAATGGGATTCCCAGTCACGCCGGTAGCCGGTTACGACTCATTAGGAAACTCAGGCTTGAGGTCCAAAATTGGCAGCGTAGGACACGACGGAGGATCAGTCACCACCGCAAGCGGTGGTCGCAAAAGTGAACCCACAGGGACAGTCAGATACAGAGAATGTCAAAAGAACCACGCAGTCAACATCGGCGGTCACGCCGTTGATGGCTGTTGCGAGTTCTTAGCTGCCGGTGAGGAAGGAACACTGGAAGCCGTAATTTGCGCTGCCTGTAACTGTCACCGAAACTTTCATCGCAAAGAGATCGACGGTGAACTAACCTCTCAATCTCATAATCATCAACCGCGGCAACACCAACACCCTCAGTACCACCACCACCATCAATTATCCCCTTACTACCACCGCACAGCGCAACCACCTCCACCTGGATATCTCCATCACCACTTGGTAACTCCACTGCTATCACAACATCGTCCATTAGCTCTTCCACCTACTGCATCGGGTGGGGGATTCAGTAGAGAAGATGATGACGTTTCAAATCCGAGTAGCAGCGGTGGCGGTGGCGGAAGTGGAACGAAGAAAAGGTTTAGAACAAAGTTCACTCAAGAACAGAAGGATAAGATGCTTGCATTTGCGGAACAGATTGGATGGAGAATCCAGAAACAAGATGAAGCTGCAATCGAACAATTCTGTGTTGAGAATTGTATCAAGAGAAATGTGCTTAAGGTTTGGATGCATAATAACAAGCACACTCTTGGTAAGAAACCCTAATTTCGTTCCTTTTTCTGTAATTTTTAGGTTGGACAATTTTGGTATTAATTGTTCGTTCTCTCTAGTTCTACTCCAACATTACTTAATTAATTACTGAATTTCAGTGTCAATAGGACGAGTGGGACGTCATGAGTTTGTGTGAAAAAAGGGGAATTGAAGAAAGGAACAATTTTAATATTTGTAATGTAAAATTTATTTTTTATTTAATTAATGGAGATCTAGCTATCTAGGGTTTCTTAGTTCTTACTCATTCCCCTTTTCTCAATTTATTGGAGTATTTTTTTTAATTTGAGTTTCGTATATGTGATGAAGTTTTACTATAAGCTAGGAATGGAACAAAAAATGAGATTAACACGTATATTACTTCTTTGCCAAATCTCTCTCTAAGAGTATGCAAGGCAAGTATGGAGATGAGCACAGAGAATAAATCCCAATATAATTAGAATTGAACAACGTATATGGCATGCAAAGACAAAGCCAAATATGTTTCAAATTTCAAGTTAGTTAGTTTGTGATCATTCACATCTGTCATATTTTCCTGTTTTTTCTCATTATTATCACCGCTTCTACGCTCTCATATTAATATCTATCTCTATTGGAGTGAGCACTCAGCATTCTAGACACACTTAAGCGTACGCTACTGAAAATTTAATTACTACTATTCATTAATGAATCAATCAAAGAGATTCATCTACAGTACCATATACTCCAATAAGTGAAGCGACACCATTTTCTTTTGATATCATCCATTCATTTCATTATTTTATGTTCCTTTTGATGCTGTGTTCAGTTGTTTATTTCTGGTTTTTGTTTAAGACTAATTATGTACCTCAGCTGATCATCAATTACCATTATTTGTTCCGAGAAATTTCAGTTAATATCTTTCTATTTAATTTATGGTTTCAATGATTAATCCCATAGCCGTAAGTGTATGGTGTAAAATGAAAAAGCGATAAAGTAACAGTAGTACTCATAATCAGAAAACAGTAATAATGAATCAAGTTGAGTGGGTATTTCACGCGGCAAACTCGTACACTGTTTGGTTCCACTGTAGCTGCACAGATCACAGTCATGCAGATCAGACATGCAGACTTTTTTCTGATTTATATGAATACTGTACCACGTTAATTCTGCTATCTGTCAACTTTTCTTTGTCTTTTTCTTATTATTTTATTCTTCTTTTCTTGTTTTAATTAACATATAATAATTCTGTGACGGATCGGGTCCAATCCGTCCCAAATTAGAATCAAGACGAAACAACCATTGAATTAGATTGAATTAGATTAATGCAATGCGATGAACAAGAATTGCATGATGGTAATGGTTATTAGATGATCATAAGGGGACACGAATCTGAACTTAAGAGCTGATTTGTAGACCATGACAAATACAACTCATCAACTTTAATAGATTACTAGAACCTTCGAGAATATCTTAAAAAAAGAACATCTGATGCTGCTGATTAAAGATACACAATATTCAAATTCTATTTTGAAAAACAAACTTAAATTTGGTTCTATTATTTTCGAGTGTCATGAGTAGTGAAACTAATTCATCCATCTAATTGCATTTTAGCATACACATGTACAAAAATTAGTTATACAAATCAAGGGGGCTAGTTATACAAATGCATGACTTAATAAAAAAATCCAAGCATAACATGTGCAAAAATACAACTAAATATTTTTCACATAATATAAAAATTATAGAAATTGACAAAAACAAGCTAGGAGAAAATAAAATTTTCTTCATTTTTTACATAAAAAATTTCTTCATTAAAAATAATACTTATAACAATTATTAGACCTTTTCTTTATCCACAAAAAAAAATAAGGAGCTTTTATACGCATATTAATTCATCATATATACATTCTTTTTAAGGAAACAAACTCATATCATACCATTTAAAATGTCATGAATAACACAATTAAACATAACATCAAAATACTGAGAACTAGTTGTACAGTCACTTGTTGTAACTAACACATGTGCCAATACATTAGATGGTCTCATAATAAACTCAACCAACAAGTTTTTACAAAACGATTAACACTCAACTATACAATTCAAAATGATAAAACTAAGGTCGTTTTAATGTTTTTGGAGGCCCTGCTTGAATCTAAAAATTGGTCTCCTAAAATCACATGATTTTAACATCAAGATTCTAATATTTAATGGTGGGTGGAGGCGTCTCGTAAGCTGCAGCCACTGTCACAGACTCAGTTTGAAAAGCTTGCTATTTGACTATTTAATTCAGGTATAATGTGCAAATATAAAATTTTAGGGTGTTCAATATACAAAATTAAGGATATCAATATAATTTTTCAAAAGTTTTGGTATATTATAAAAAAAAATTGAGATCTACCCTAATTGAGAGGTTCTGTGCCAATGTTCTGGTTGTACGGATCAATCGACGCTCCTGAATAAAATCAAAATAAGATAAATCAAGTTTATTAATTTCATTCACTACTAATTGTGAGTTGAGTTCGAGTATAAAATTTTTAATATTCAACTCATTCGTATATGCAGTTTAATTCCACAGTCTCTCCTTCTCTAATTTCAAGCATTAGTTTTGTAAAAAAAGGAAAACTCCAAGCACTTGCATGTAGATGCAATTTTTGTCTTTCATAAAATATTTATGCTCATTAAAAACACACGTATCAATTCCTACATAATCATTAACGAATAATCATTAACAAATGCCGCATGAATATTACATTTAAGCATACATTGTGGGGCGAACCCACAACTTAACAATATTTTATATAAAATATAATGTATTAATTTAATATATAATTAAATAGCCGTAGTTTTTCTGTTGATTCATCTTCTTAAAAATAGTAGACTAGTCTAATAATTGTTATAAAAAAAAATGAGTAATCTAGTTTGTAGTACAAGTAGTTGGTATAAGAAAAGTTGAATATACAATTTTTCAATATAATATTTTTATATTTATTATCTTAACCAAGATACTCATTAGTATTTTTCTTATATTTAAATTGTGTTTGTAGTTTGTCTTAAGAGTCCACCTAAATTGACATAAAAAATAAATCGATCTAAATGATGATAAAATGTTTTTTTTTTAACATGTCGCCTTTTTGTTAAAATCTTTATATAAAAATATTGAAATTGGAATATTGAATTGGATTATTTTGTTATTGCATGCAGTGATAATCGATTAGTGGTTGGGTTTGTAACATTGTGCAATTAAGTTTTAGTAAACATAAACTATTTAAAATTAAATGCAAAATATTCAGATATATTATTGTGTTAGTTATTGGTTAGTCTTTTAGAAATTAATGAATCTGGATTCTTCTTAATTTTCATATTTCTTTTTGTATAGATTAATTGTTTTGGAATTCTGTGTTTACAATTTTTAATACAAAATCTAATTTTATTTTATTGTGTACTGTGTATACGAGTCACAATTTTTTAATTCATCGATCCCACAATTTGTATTCATAAATGAATTACCTTTTCAATTTTAAATAATATAAATTAATTTTTTTTCCATACATATATATATTTGTTATATTGTGGAGAAACAACATTATAATATAGAAATATGCATACCAGTTACTCAAGAACAAACCATATATTTTGCTATAATTGTTTGGGGGAAGATATTTAGTTGGATATGGACTGATCATGGCTTAAAGGGATTATTTGGTGAGGATCATTTCTCACTTTTTAGAAATTCGGTGAAAGGGAGAGCTCATAAAAAGATGGAAAAGTTTGATATGGTAATTTGCTTCTTGCTAGTGCACTTGGATTTTGAGGAATAATATCTTATTTAAAGGAGCTAGTGATTTGTGTTTAGATGGATTGACATGGTGTAACATCCGCATTTTTACGTATTTATTTTTAGATTTTATTTTTATTTGATAGACGTGTGAATGCTAAAAAAAAACAACTATATATATATATATAAACTCATCGATCATGGGTCGAGGATATTTAAAGAATACTAACAAAAGCACTTATAGATTATTCAATAAACGTTGATATAAGAGTACTTGTCGATCATTCAACGAACGTTAACAATGTATTTACTGATCATTCAATAAGTGCTGACAGAAGTATTTACCAATCACCCAATAAATAAGTCATCACATCAACAACGAGAATATAACTGATCTACATAGGTACTTACAATATATTTTTTCGACAAACTTAAAGAACAATATATGACACTCATAAATCACTTAATGATTTTTTTAAAAAACTTAATTATTTTGTTAGTAATTTTTCGTTCTCCATATTTGAATATGAGTTCTTCAATTCTTTAACTTTTATCTCAAACTAGTTCAATTACTCATTCGCTCCGAAATGACTTGATGGTTGTTTAGCAACTAATTGAGTAGATATGTTGTTATCTTAATCAATTAATCCTTGTGCTAGTTGATTATATATCCGTCAATCATTTATGCAAGTATGTATGAGTAATTACATGTTTTTTTTTTCTGAGTAATTATTAAGTCACCAGTATTATCAATTAAATTAAACGAAATCATAATTAATTAAATCTTATTTCCACTATTTTGTGTATATATTTGAATTTAAAACCCTAGCTTAGCATCAGAACCAAATACTAGCCTATAAATTCGTCATTTATGTAAAAAAAAATCACCAATTTCTTTAAACTTGCAATTTTTGAAGAGATTCTAAACACTTAGATTCAAGTAATTTTTCCGGTTCTCAATTGATGTTGATTCTGATTGTGGCAATAGAACCGCAGAGACGTAGAGAATGTGATCGTTTATCACTTACTAGCTAGATTTGAACTCTATTTTGATAAATTCACAATTTCATTGTATTTTATTAATTATAAGATTAAATAAATTTTTAGTTTTATAAAATTTTGAAATTTCATATTTAATCTTTATAAAAAAAAATTACACTATTTAGTCCTTATAAAATTATCACACAAGTAAATTTAGTCTATGCTAGAATATGACCAAATATTTTAAATTATTTTATACTAATTGTGTTTACAATATTATAAAAATTTTCTCCATAA
The DNA here is from genome assembly GCA_037974735.1 of Cicer chorassanicum. Lineage (NCBI taxonomy): Eukaryota > Viridiplantae > Streptophyta > Magnoliopsida > Fabales > Fabaceae > Cicer > Cicer chorassanicum. The sequence goes on along the minus strand of JBBPBP010009777.1, from coordinate 63,310,465 downwards.
AAAACGAGTTTAAAATTCGATTTCTAGATTTATGTTTTTGTTACTTTCACTTTTAGTTTATAATGTTTAAAAAATTTATATTTAATTCATCTAAAGTTAAAAATTCTAATTATTTGTCGAATAATTTTTTACAAAGTTCTAAACATTACTAGAAAAAATTATTCAAAAATATATGTTACATTTCATAGAAACTAAAATTGTTTGTATGAACTCAAAAATGTGATTTTTTTATATACAGCTAAAAGTAAAATTTCAAAATTTTTAAGGACTAAATACTTATTTAAAATATTATTTTATACTTCAAAATTACAATATTTTTTTCTAAATCTTTGTTGTGATTCAAATTCTAAAGGTGTACAGAGAACAAGGAAGTGTCTTTTTTTTAATCAACTTTTTTCATCCGTGTTTTCATTAATTAAGGTATAAAGTGAGCTTGATTATTTAGTATAAATTATAGATGTTAATTTAATTTTATATAAGTATGTGTCCTATGATTCTCAAGTCTCGCATGACAACTATTTATGTGTTACAATGAACTGGGTTTTTTTGTGAAATTGAAATAATTTTTTATGATGCGTTGAATGATTAATGGTGTCGATGATAATTGACGATTTTATATAGTTAATGATGTTGGTAAATTTTGAATGTGTGATTAAAAGAATCGATAATATTCTCTTGATGATGATTAATTATTGTTGGACGTGATTTGCTATGAGTTTGTTGTGTTTTTGTAAAATTTGCAATTATAAACGGCCAGGTTGAGTGTGATAATCAATTAAGTTAGTGCAAGACCGAAGGAAATATTAGATTTGTGAATTAGGACCAGATTTAAATATTTTTTTGGTCTATGTAAATATGATCTTTTTTTTTATTTTGGTCCTCGTAATATTTTTTTTTTGGTTTACATTCCTGTAATATCAAAATAGATTTATTTTTGGTTCATCCCTGCAATATTCAAAAATCTCCTTAAATATAAAATAACATACAAATTGATCTTTATTTATGATAAACTTATGCCAAGTAATATTTAAAATATTTTCACTTCAATAATTTAAAATTTATTAATCTTCTGTTTTATTTATTTATTATTATTAAATTAATTTTCATTTTTTGTTTGAAAAAAATCACTAAAATTTTCTGTTTTATTTAATTATTATTATTAA
>JBBPBP010009777.1:63294656-63307313 GCA_037974735.1 Cicer chorassanicum | reverse complement strand
TTTTACGTATATTAAAAAAATATATAAATAAAAAATAAAAATATTATTTTTACTAAATTATTGCCGTTAAATATTAATATATTATTTATATCATAAATACATAACAGAAAAAAATAATTAAAAATTAAAAAATTATTTATTTTAAGGTAATTTTTTTCTTCTTTTAAATAGATCGCTTATTATAAAGCGAGAATAAGTATCAATTTTAATCTTATATTCGCCGTTGAATAAATATTTTTTAGAATTTGAATTTTAAAAGATACAATGTGAATATTGAAACTGAAAAAATTGATAATATGTATATAATAAAACTGAAATAAACCAATTAAATTAAAAGAGATATTAAATGGGTAGTATTTGATTATTTGTCCACTATAGACCCATTTGTGTTTTTTTAGTAATCAACATAAATTTGGATAGCCCAGAAAGAAGAAAAAGAGACGAAGGGTCGAATGGGCCGCAAATATTAATTACAGGTGTCACAAGCAAGGGCTTGCGGTGATAAGCAAAATGAGCGCATCAAGGAAAGGAGCAGAATGGGGCTTGATGGAGACGCGTAGCAGGTTATAATTTTCTCAACTAAAATGGCTTCCTCCACTTCCACACTCACTTCTAGACTCTTCTCCTCGTCCTCGACGCTACGACGTCGTTTACCCCTCGTTGGCGCGTTTTGCATGCTCACTTTGGGTTTCTCCAATCTCTGCACTCCCTTGTATTCTTCTGCTCTCAAAACGGGGTGCGTTCAATCTCTCTTACGGTATTCTATTCTATGCTCGCTCTCTCTGTTTTATTGAATTGGTTCGTTTTGTTTCAGATCCAAATTAGGTATCAGGTTTTCTTCAAAGAGCAGTCACTCTATCAGAATGGAAGGGAATACGAATAACACCACTGTTCCAAGCATTGTTGTATATGTCACTGTTCCCAATAGAGAAGCAGGTCGCATTAATTTATTTATTATTTATTTAATCTTGTAATTATTTATTAATTTGATATTCATGTTGTTGGTTCTGCAGGCAAGAAGTTGGCTGAAAGCATTGTCTCAGAGAAGCTTGCAGCTTGTGTCAACAGGGTACCGGGTAACAATTTTGTTTTATTTCACTCTACTGTGTTTTGTAATTTTTGATGGATTTGTGTTTACTTGAATCACTAAAGTTGAATATGGTTCTATTCAATTATTAATTGAAATTGGATGCTCTAATTTAACATCTTTCGTTATTTTTTTAATTAATTACCATTTCTTAGCAATAGTAATTGCTTACCCGTAAACTAAAGACAGATTTACCTTGAGGCATTGTCAGAATTACTTTTCTCCTATGACATGGCTTTGGCCACATATGAACTCCACTCATTGACGTCTATCGTTACTTTTGAGATTATTTATTTGTTTCACTTATGGCTTCATCATCTCAAGCACCTGTGCCCACAGCCATCGTTCTAGTAGGATCAAATTAATGGTCTTTAATAGTTTGTGAATTGGTATGGAGTTATTAACTTTTTATGGCATAGTCACTTTGTGTTTGGTTCTGCAGTGACTAAAATTGATTTTGAATGAATTGATTTTAGTTTAAATTTAGTTGAATGTAAAGTGATTTATGTTTGGATATCTTCAGGCAAAAGTTAGTTGACCATTAATTTGTAGTGTAAAAATCACGTTTGTTTTGGACTCAGAAGCTACAAATCATAGCTTCAAGGTATAACCAATTCTACAGGCAAAATCAATTCTGCTTGATAGCACCCAAACATATCAGAATCAATTCTACACCTTCAAAATTGATTTTGGCTACTCCAAAAGTGCAACCAAACATGCACTCTATAGGTTTGGATGATGAATCATGAATGTTTGAATGATAATTTCTATATTTTTGTGTTACTCATTAGTTTTATATTTTGATTTCTTTGAATGGTCTTTAATTTTATTTACATTTTTTCTATAGTTTTTATGAATTTATTAATTAATAAAAAAAATCAAAAAGTTGACGGGGCGACCCGCCAACCTGCCTTGTAAAGGGGTGGGGTAAGATTTTCAACCCGCTAGCACTAAGTGGCTTGGCCCGCCCCTTTTTAGATGGGTTAACTACGGGGTGGGTTGACCCGTTTGGCCATCCCTAGATTAAGTGGATTGAGTTTGATACGATCTTCACTTAATTTGTTTTCTAACCAAGTTAGTTCTTGCATACCATGTATGACTTTTTAACCATGAGTATTATGTATTGTGCAGGTATAGAGTCAGTCTATCAGTGGGAGGGAAAGGTATGGTTTACAATATTCCTTTAAATGAAGAATGATGTTTAGACCTATATTACTAATATGAATTGAAACTTCTGTTTAAAGATGTCACCATTCTAATATTAGAAGTTCTTATTTTCTAGTGTGCTTTAATGCTCTTGTAGAGTTGTTTTTTAATTGAAACTCGAAAGTATTGTTCTAGCTTGACTTTGCCAGCTTTGTGCAAACTGACAGATCCAAACTGATTCTGAGGAACTTCTTATAATCAAGACTAGGCAATCCCTTCTGGAAGCACTGACAGAGCATGTCAAAGCAAATCATGAATATGAGTAAGGCTGATATATATCTAGAAAATAATCTTGCCATTAAATTTAAATTTGCTTTGTAAAACACGTTGCATTTACCATTTGATCCTAAAAGAAAAGCTTGAAGAAATTGAAACTTAAACCATATATCTGCCAAGACTCAAGAACTTCGACACTGAGTCCATATTGAAATGAATTGAGGTGTAATTTATGGACAATAGTGCATTCACATCTTATCGCATCCTTTTATCCTTTTTTCAGTGTGCCAGAGGTGATCTCCTTACCCATCACTGGAGGCAATCTCAAATATTTAGAATGGTTAAAAGAGAGCACAAGAGAGTGACGGTCAAGTTTATAGCCAGAGGCGTGGGTTCAAGTTCTTCTTCCTTTGTGTGTCAAATAAATTTGGCATGTCATTTATGTAACTATCAATGTGTCTAAATATTATTATGAATATTATTATGTAGAGGGTGTGACAATCAATATTGATTTACTGATGACGACTGTAATGGGCTGAATATGATTTAATGTGGAGAGTTTCTTTTCCCCCAACGTTTCTAAATAATCTCATGTGTCCAGAAGTATACTTTCGGACTGGAATAAATAGTGTTTTTGTCCTTAAGTATTCTCTTAAGGGCAAAAACAGTGTTTTTTTGGAGGTATACTTTCAAAGTGCATATGGGGTGGTGGAAAATGGGAAATGTTAGTGGACTTTTTCCGTGATTTGGGCATATATTTATTGTAGGCTGGCTTTTGTGTCCTGAACCATCCATCTCAAGGGTTTGCTTTTAGCACCCTACGTTTATTCTTATGCACCTCCCCCACTTTTCAAAATAGGCTATTCTCACATAGTCCCCTCCTATCGAAATCTCTCTTTCTCTACTACATCGCATCTACGTCAAAATCACATAATTGTGTTCAACAAAGTCCTTTATCCATTCATCTTCCTCCTCTTTGCACTCTGTTTCTTCCTCTGTCCTTTGTTTGGCATATTTTGTCTTTGCTGTCTTCGTGGTTTTTCTATGATATTTTTTTTTGTTATTTGGAACCATGATAAGAAGGAAACTAAGGTGTGATTACCTATAAGTTGGAATTTGTAGCTTTAGAAAAAGTCATTGTTGTAACACATTGGGGTGTGACAAACCTCAAAGAAACATCCAAACAGACGCTTCATCTTTTGTTATTTGTTAGGATAGTATATTAGAAGCCAATCAATCACTTGTGTTCAACATCTTGTTTAAAACTTGTGGTTATTATGTCATTATATTTGAGACTTTGGGTATGATTGTATCAAAGTTTGATTGCATCTTATTTTGCAAAATTAAATTAAATTTAGATGAACTTCTCCAACATGATTTATATTTGAGTAACTTTTTTCAAACGCATGGTTGACAAAATGTAATTTATTTATATGATAATTATCAGAAGTATTTTTTTAATGTGCAGTTACTAAAAATTACACGAACATTATACTTTAATATAAGAAATATGTGAAACCTCTAAAATAGAAAAGGGAAATAAAAAAATATAAGAGACATTGTTTCCATGCCAAGGCAAGTTTGAAGCCAAATTTAGTTCGACTAACAAACATAAAATGATATGAAACCTCTCTACAAACTTAAGTACATCAAACACCAAAGTCAAAGTCAATTTGCGTATTGAAAAGTATTTTTGTTCTATACATACTTTGTTAACTTTAAAATCGAACATACACTTGTTATTGCTGCGCTGTTAGAAGTTTGTAACGTCGTTGTAATATTTGGACTTGAGGTGGAAAATTTAGAAAGAAAAAAAAAAAACAATAAACACAATAAACGTCTTTCAATTTCAATTTTTTTTAATGGCATCCTTGAATCTGGCCTAGTTTTAAGAACTCCATAGGTGTTTTAAACATATCTAAAAACATCTAAATAGTGTATGGAAATGCAAATTCACTTAACTCTTTTATACACATAAAATCATGAACGATTTAGCGCATATTTATATCCATGGCGAGACCACACATTGAACTGAAGCTTCATTTTGTAGCTTTGTGATTTTTGTGGTGACCATGCATTGGAACGAGATTTGCAAATCCACCTTGTTTCCAAACATAGGTTTAAAGTGTAGGTATTGTTTACGTATCAATCCTCTACATTTAATAACTTTCTCTCTGTCTCTCTTAACTAAAATTATCTCCCATCTAAATAATTTTATTTTAATCATTTTCTTCTCTCCAAAATACACCAAAGTTACCAAATCTCAAAAGAATCCATTTGTAGGACTCAACGCTTGCTGACAACGCTTACAGAATATTAGTAGTCAGTGTCACTGTCGGCATATTATAAGAGGAAGAAAATCGCATTTTGTTAAATTATGTAATCAACTCTTTTTCACCTCAAGAAGGAAAATATCTTCAATCAGTAGTAGAAACATCTGATGATTGGTGGAGAGGACATAAAACATTGTGCTAAATGGTGTGGATAACCTACACATAAGATCAGGCGTATTTCTTTGGAATCTTTCAAAATAATGTTTGTTTGCTATTAGTATAGTTTGATATTTTATGGTTGCAAACAAAGTAGCCATCAGCATCATCATGTACGACAGAAGATATATTGGTCTTCATAGTTATTATGAGTAGTGTTTGTTTCTATGAGAAATGAGAATAACCACACTTCTTAGAGGACCACATCCTTGAATGTCGACTGACCAATACTTTTAAAAAGGACCCACTTGTTTTGTACTCGGGTTGGCTACTTTCCAGTAATAACCTTATGCAATATGTGATTGAGAAACTGAGAACTAACATTTATCAAACCAAATTAAATGTTCAGTTTGTACCATACAGAAGTACTCAATAGTGCGGGCGACCGAGCTAGGGATAGACTAGGCGAGACTGACTTACGCGCAGACAAACTGTGTTACCAGAGTATCTGCCATGGACCGTATGAATATAACCGAGTACTAGTTAGTCATCCCTAATGGGATTTGCCTTTCCCCAAACAAGGCATCTATCCTAATTGTTCTTCATTTACTATCATATTATACTGAAAGTGACTTTGGCATCAGAGTTTCTTTCACAAGGACATCCCCTCGGATCATCACCATCACCACAGAGGCCGCCCACACCAGTATATCTACCTTAGTTGAGGTTGACTCATTGAGGTTGACTCATGTTTTTAGACAAAAACACAATTGGCAAGCAATTTCATTTTACCAAGTATGAGTATTAATCTTTGATATTGCACTGAAAATAATTTAATTGGATCTCCCATTAAGACAATATATCCAAATCATATGAAACATAAAAAACGAGCTTGGTCCATAAGAGACTATATCACAGATTGCCAATCAATTTTTAAACTAGGGCGATTCTTAATCAGCAAATATAAATGACATTCATAGCCCACCTCCTTCAGAGGAAGAATACGACCCGTCCACCTGTAAGGGATATCAGGGCTCATCTAGCTGGTCCTGCAAGAAGCCAAATATAGCTTAACTCAGATTATGATCCGTTGGGTGCATTATTAGGAAGAGAGACAAGTTATTATTAATCAAAATTCTTAGACAGAAAAATGTTCTGAAAAGGGTGAGCTATATATTGAGAGACATTTTACCTGGACATCAGATGTCCAAAGGGTGAGGTTGTCTCTCAAAAGTTGCATAATAAGAGTGCTGTCTTTGTAGGATTCTTCGCCCAAGGTGTCCAGCTCAGCAATTGCTTCCTCAAAAGCCTATCAAAGAGGAAAAGAAAATCGACTCCATTCATTAGATTTTAGAATCAATGAAGTTGTGTTCCTGCTGCAGTACTCAGTGCAGTACAGTACAAGCCAAGCGTGAAAGAAAAAAAAAGAGACATAAGGAATAATTGGTGTCAATATGGATATATGAGTGACTGGATTGCTAATAGAAAAAGTGAAGTGTACAATTTTGAGGGGAAGAAAAATCAATCTTGGGTTAAACTTAACAACACATCCAGTTTGCTAAACAACTCTTTAATATCATACAATTAAAAGAAAACAAAGTATAATTTTTTTGCACATGAATAATCCTTTTTTCCCAACAATACATTTTTACTTTTTTTTTTTGGAGAAAATCCCATTTGGTTGCAATTTAGCAAGAAAATTTCTTGTTTGCAATAAGTTAACTATGATATAATTGCAGATGAATAACAATATTTATTACCAAAAGAAAAATATAGAATTCTCTCGAACCAAGGAGAAAATATGTTTGTCCAATTCCTACCCTGTGTAATTTCCCCTTTTCTCTTTGAGATAAATTCACTTATTCAAGTGAAAAACGTACCCAGCTTCATGAGCAGTATAAATTTATTCAATGCAGCATAACACTACCAAACACAATCATTTTTCAAAAACAAAAGTTTCCCCCCACAATATCTTTACCATGAAACTACCAATATCCAAATATTGGCTGTTAGACTGCTACAGGGACCATTGTTCATCAAGGTTAGCTACAACGGGCATGTAAAGGAAATAACTAGGATTTATTTTACAGACCCGGATTTTCTTTCAGCAGTTAGAATATCATGCATTGGGGAGTCATAAAAGTGGCTTGGTGGTTGGAGGGTGTGAGATAAAGGAGTTGAGAGTCATATGGGGGGGGGGGGGGGGCAGAGTTCAAATCTCACTCTCCACTAACATCTAACAAATATAACAATTTACTAACATTTGTCTTTCTGAAAAAAAAGATAGACTTCTACCACAAGAGATACATATAGAGAAACATCCAAGTCAAACAGACCTCTCATTAGTCAAAATCCAGTGGAACCTAGTCAGATACACATTCTTAGTGGTGAGAATCCCATTAGATTATAAAATAAACCCAATAATGATCAAAAAGTGTTGTTTAAAAAATAATTGAACAGAATTGATTCTTTGTTGCACAATTGTTTGACTTGACCAAAACAAGGTCAGAAATCTTGTAATCAAGTTGACATGGCAATTTCGAGGTAACAAATAAATCACAAATTAAAGGAAGCACACAGGTATTTAGTATGAATTCATAAATCAGAAAAATTATGTCATTACAGATATCACATCACATAAACATGAACAAGTTATTGCAAAAGAAACAAACCAGATCGAATGAACACAAACCTGTTTGGCCATGGCACAGGCTTTGTCAGACTGATTGAGAATTTCATAATAAAAGACAGAGAAATTGAGAGCTAGACCCAATCTTATAGGATGGGTAGATGGAAGATCCGCATGAGCAACATCCTTAAAAACAAACACAAAACAATAACAACAATTAATAAATTAATGAATCTTTCAAAAGAGAAAAATTAAGAATAAAAAAAATTAAAAAAAAAACCTGTGCAGCCTTGTAGGACAACATAGTATCCTCAGCAGCAGATTTTCTTTCATCGCCAATCTTAAACTCAGCCAAATACCTATGATAATCACCTTTCATTTTGTAATAAAAAACCTTAGACTCACTCGAAGAAGCAGAAGGAATAAGATTCGAATCCAATAGGTTAAGGATGCTAGCACAGACATTAGATAACTCTGATTCAACCTTAGATCTATACTCCTTAACGAGTGCCACGTGGTCTTCGTTCTTCCTACCTTCTTCCTTCTGTTCAATCGACGAAACGATTCGCCACGCCGCACGAAGCGATCCGATTACGTTCTTGTAAGCAACTGATATTAGGTTTCTCTCTTCGACGCTGAGTTCTGACGATGGTGTGGACCCTACCACTAGCTTCTGCATGAACGATACCATCTCTTCGTACCTCTCCGCTTGTTCCGCAAGCTTCGCAAGATACACATATTGTTCTCTGTTTAGGTTTTCTGGAACCGCACCAGCCATTTTCTTCTCTATTCTGCTTACCACACTCTCTCTGTATCACTCTATTTTACACGATGCCGATATCAATGATTAAATAAATACAATATTAATATCATTGGATTTTTTTATTTATAATAATATAGGCATCATGTGTGGGATTGAGCTGTCTTGTCCCTTACCCTTTTTATCATCTCATCTAAAATGTTGGGTCAGCGTCCTTTCTTGGACCTGGCCCATTCAGTTATTTGGGCCGCTTTAGGCCCATTCAGTCTCAGTCCCTCACACTGCTCCTTCAGTGAAGCCCTAACACCATTCACTGCTCCCAGTCCCTCCTCGTCCGTCCCCGCTGCTCCGCTCTCACACCCGCCGCGGCGCCTCCACACTCCGTTCAACTGCGAGTCACTCTTTAATTCAATTACATGAAAATCTCAGCTATTCACCGCTGCAGACACAGGCCAAATAATTCTGCAACTACATCTTCACTCCCATGGATATCACCTCTTAATTTTACAAAACCTAAATTAGATCCACCCCCTGAAATGACTCTCCCTTCTAATGAAACCAGGAGGAAAAACAAATATATCACTCACGACGTTGCTATCAATTTGATCAAAAGAGAGAAAGATCCGCAACACGCCTTGAAAATATTTAACATGGTATCTGAACAAAAGGGTTTTAATCACAACAATGCTACCTATGCAACCATTCTCCATAAACTTGCTCAGTTTAAGAAGTTTCAAGCTGTTGATCGAGTTCTTCATCAAATGACCTATGAAACTTGTCAATTTCATGAGGGTATATTTATCAACCTCATGAAGCAGTACTCAAAATGGTCTTTTCATGAAAAAGTGCTTGATGCTTTTTTCTCTATTCAGCCAATTGTTCGTGAAAAACCCTCTCCTAAAGCTATCAGCACTTGTCTTAATCTCTTGGTTGATTCGAATCAGGTTGATTTGGCACGGCAGTTGCTCTTGCATGCCAAGAGGAGTCTAATGTATAAGCCAAATGTTTGCATTTTCAATATTTTGGTGAAGTACCATTGCAGAAATGGGGATATTGAATCGGCTTTTGAAGTTGTCGAAGAAATGAGGAAATCCAAGTATTCATATCCTAATGTAATTACCTACTCAACCATGATGGATGGCCTTTGTCGAAATGGACGACTCAAAGAAGCTTTTGAACTTTTCGAGGAAATGGTCTCGAAGGATCGGATTGTACCTGATCCCCTTACTTACAATGTTCTGATCAATGGCTTTTGTCGTGAAGGGAAACCTGATCGCGCTAGAAATGTTATTGAGTTTATGAAAAGTAATGGATGTTGTCCTAATGTGTTCAATTACTCAGCCTTGGTGGATGGGTTTTGTAAAGTGGGGAAATTGCAAGATGCAAAGGGGGTTTTCGCTGAAATGAAGAGTTCTGGTCTGAAACCCGATACTGTTACGTACACTTCGTTGATCAATTTCTTTTGTAGGAATAGGAAAATTGATGAAGCTATAGAGTTACTTAAAGAAATGAAGGAAAATGAATGCCAGGCTGATACTGTTGCATTCAATGTCATACTTGGAGGTATGTGCAGAGAAGGTAGATTTGAGGAGGCTCTTGATATGATTGACAAACTTCCACAACAGGGTGTTTATTTGAACAAATGTAGTTATAGGATTGTCCTAAATTCCTTAACTAAAAAATGTGAGTTGAGGAAGGCAAAGAAATTATTAGAACTAATGCTAAGTAGGGGGTTTCTACCCCATTATGCTACCTCAAATGAATTATTGATTAGTCTTTGTAAGGAAGGGATGGTTGATGATGCCGCTGCCGCGCTATTTGACTTGGTGGAGATGGGGTTCCAGCCGCCGCTTGATTGTTGGGAACTTTTAGTCGAATTAATATGCAGAGACAGAAAGTTATTGTATGTTTTTGAGCTACTTGATGAATTAGTGACAGCAAATTCTTGATATCTGTATTGCAGAATGATGTGTTTTCTGGCCTTTTCGATCTCTTTTTCTCTCTCACACACACACACCTCACCACATGGCTTCCATGTCCTGTGTCTCTCTGCTCCAAATGCAAAACCTCTCGGTTACCTTTCCTCTCGAAAGACCCTCACTTCACTTCCCTTCCTAACCACTCTGCCTCAAAGTCTCTGATGACTACCATAACAATACCAACAACAACGACGCTGCGTGCCAACTGGCCAATGGGATTCGATACTCCATGACTTCCACACCGGTGCCATCAAGGTTCATTTTTGCCTTTTATTCTCTTTGTGTAATATACCTGCTTGAGCTCCAAGAGCAAGGTCCTGTTCGGGGTTTTTACCTTTGCTTTCAGTTTTTTGGTTTGATTTTTGCCTTGACTGTTATCTCACTTGGTTCAGTCTTTTTCTTCTGCAGATATTAGACGGAAGCTTACTTTGCTTGCTGATTTGAAACGGTTGGAACAAAAAGCAAGGTACTCATCGGTATTACTTCTTTATCATTGTGCTTTGGAGTTTTATTTGTTATGGGGGTATTGTTATTTTTATTTAGTCCTGTCAATGAGTTTATTGTTCACCTTTTGCGTTGTTATGGGATACATTTAATGGGTTTCATTTTTATTTCTCTCCATTTGAATAATTGCATTGTGTTCAGATTTTTAGTGCTTTCATTTACAATTATTTCTTTTGATGCAGAGAATGATGGAAATGAGAATGAGAGAGTTTATGGATTGCTGTGAAAGAAGTTTCTAAGAAGCAAAATGTGAAACAAATAAGCATGTGGATAAGAATGAAAGTGTCTGAAGATGGGGTCTAGAGGTACTGAAGTGAATCAAAGTTTTAATCATCTTGCAATTTCTGAAACCAGAAAAATGTTCTGAGTTTTAAAACAAATTCCGAGTTTTAAACAAGTTTTATATTTTGTTTCAGGTTTCTTCTTTCTGAATTTTGGAAGAGGGAAGAAACAATAGAAAAGAGAATTTAGGAGTTTCATATTTGGTCTTGGAGCCAAAAAGGAAATGAAGGAGCAGAATATAGCTGACACCATATAATTTTACTAGATTCAACGAGGGAGCCTTTTCAGGAAAAATGAAGAGAAAGAGGTATAAAAATAGTCTACTTTCGTTTGTTTAATATCTTAGGAAGTCATTGTGTATATCATATCATTAGTCTTATTAACAATTCAATGTTTTATGTTCTGCCGTCAAAATATAATAAACTGCAACATGATCATAACACTCCTGTGTGGTATACCGTTTATTGAATAAGCAAGAAATATTTCACTGATAATGTAACGTAGTGCATTGAATCTTTGCAAATGGACAAAAATGAAATCCTATAGAACATTAATTGAGATGAATTTTTTTATAGGTTAATTGAAATGATTGTTGAACAATTGTTTTTAAATTTTAGAACTGCCCTAAATTATGGAATTGCTAAACTAATTTGCAGTTGTTTGTATTAGATTTCTCCATGTTTTGGAATTACCTAATGAAGGCCTACTCAATACTCATAATGGCAAGACATGTTGGAATGGGGTTTTGCTGAATGCATTCCTATGTGTATAGAAAATGATGCATAGAGGATACCTCACCTCTCTTTGCTGATATTCAAAGTGTGAAGCCAACTCATATTTTCATCGAAGCAAGAGTGACCGGCGGCGACCCAATGTCCCATATAGAGTGTTATTTCTATTAGCAGAATTAAGTAGCTGTAGTATGCAACAATTGTTTATGCTAGTTTTAGTCTCACATTGAATTTTGTTGTAATAATTAGGATAAGAAAAATGGAAAAACTAATAGTGGTATTTCATATGCTTTTCTGAATTTTGCTTTCACAAGAGACTTGGTATGTGTGTAACATCTAATTACGTGTGGTGGTTAAACTATTCAACTCTACTGCAGCATCATGAATGCTGAATAATACTTGGTGCATAAAGAAAGATGGAATCAACCAAAACCAAACTGCACCTTTATGACTTATAAACCTCCCTGCAATGCCGCTGCAATTTTTTTAAACATTTCAAGGCTGTTGAGTTAGCTGCAACTACAATAGTTGAATTAGGTCCTAATTTTGTAAACCATTTTAACTTTAGGAATTTACATGCTTTTAGAATTACCAGAGTTGCACATATCATATTCAACACGATAAATAAATAAATAAATAAATAAATAAATAAATAAATAAATAAATAAATAAATAAATAAATAAATAAATAAATAAATAAATAAATAAATATATATATATATAAGGAAAAAAATTCCAAACTGTTAGACTAGAAAATTTGTATGGGAAGATACCACTGGTAATGAATATATTATAAATTGTTTATTTTCGAATACAGAATAATGTTCTTTTTAA
>JBBPBP010009777.1:63261225-63294646 GCA_037974735.1 Cicer chorassanicum | reverse complement strand
ATTCTACAATATAAAATGATTAATTGTCTTTAAATCTTAATTCAATCGGTAAATGTCAATATTAAGTTGAAAAAAATTGATCAATTTAATTCTACGAAATAGTAAAAGAAATTTTACTACAGATTTCTATGCTTAATTTTAACTGATTTTTTTTAATAATAAATGTCTTTCAAGATGAAAAATTTTACCATAAGTTTTTCTTTTGTGTAGTCTTTTTTTTACAAGCTGTTGTGTAGTTTATATGCATAATTTTAAATATATTTTTGGCTTCTAACTTTAGCCGCCATAATTTGAATAGAAAAAAAAAAGTTTAGCTAACATAAAAACAAGATCTCCGTGTTAATTCATGAATCACTCGATTAATTTGTTTTGAATAAAACTAACTACAAAGTTGTTGTTCTTTTGTTTTATAATTTCACGGCAGCTTCTAATAAGGTCAGCATGCTCAATATTATTGCTCTCATTACCATTTGCATTATTTCCAACAACAGCACAGTTTATTTCAATGCGACAATTCTTTTCTGAGTTTAGTCTCTCACTTATTCTACATTTTCAGAATTGGTCTCTGTAGTTTTTTCTGATGACAAAACGTCAATTCACATTATGTGTACTTTTTAATGTATGTCAATGTGATACTGTAATTTGTAGTTAAATACAGTTACTACTACTAACTGAACATAACACAGTAAATTGTAAATCCTATCAAATATATAGATTCTTTCAAATGATTTCTCTTTCTGTGTTGCATGAATTCTCAATATTAGTATGATACATATGGAAATGGAATGTCTGTCGATTTTTTTAATTAAAATATTTAATTCTGTTACATTTAAAGTTACACTTTATTATTCAACAAGGGGCACAGTGAGAATTGTAAACCCAAATTTGCGATCACAATCATGCATATTACTTCTATGCTTCGTAATAATTGTCACACTTGCACTCAAAATTGTTAAAAAAAATTATCACTTTTAATTTACAATGTAATTTTTTCAACTGTATTATCTAATTAAAATTATTGAATTATTCTCAAATTATTACTCTTCACTTTACATATATAATAATAAGAATATTTCAATAGTTAATGTTGTTTTGGTAAAATTGTTAGTAATATGTTTCTTTCATTTATAATAATTTCGCTTTATATATTTGCGACAATGGTTGATAATTAATTCTTATAAGAATAATTTTGTAAGATTTAAATATAGATTAATTCATTTATAACTTTTTAAAATATATAAAAAATCATTTATGAAAAATCATTTGGCAAGCATAGAATAGAATAGAATAAGAATGAAATGAAAGTGAGGAAAAGAAGAAAGAGACAGTCGTTCGTTCCAACGCAAAACATAGCATCTTGAAGTGTTGTGTTTGTTTTCCCTCCATCACGCATTAGGAAAAAGACCCGCTCCACTCCAATCTCACTTTCTATTTCCTTTGACCACCCAAACATTTCTCACATTACATTCCATTTCCAGAAGAGAGATAACACAACACACACATTCTTTTCTCTTCCCCCTTTCCTTTTCACACATTCTCTCTCTTCATTCATACTTTTCTTTCCTTTCCTTTCCTTTCATTCATTTTCTACACCACCACAGGTATACGCCACTATATCCATATTCAAAATTACATTTCTTTTATTTTCTATTCTATTCATTATCGATCATGCATTGTCTCTCAGGATTTGGTCAATTCAATGTCTTGATTTCTTCTGGCCAACCATTCAAGATAGTTCTGTGATTTTTCGATCACAGATATGACCAACACAACTGCTGAATTGTCCACTCAGGTTTTTATTATTCCTTGTCAAAATAGTAACATCACATTACATATACATTTTTTTCGTACATAAGTTTTAATTTAATTTGCAGGGAAATAATGGTGCTGCTTCTGTTCCCCCTCCTAATCCCCAACCTGGACCACCAGAGCCTCAGCGTTCTCATTCCAGCAACAATGCGGTAACTTTTTTCCCAAACATGGAAATTTCTCTTCATTTGGATCAATTGGTTTCAGCTTTAATAAGAATCTATCAAGTACGGACGTTGACACATACACCAGACACAACACTGACACGACGACACCAATAATAATTTGAAAAAATGAATTAATTGAGAGTGGACATTGATACACGCTTTCGATTAGAAGTGTCGGTGCCATAGAGATAATAATATGGCTGTGTGTGGGTCATTATCATGATGATATCAGTTTTGGCGCTATTGTTCTCAATATTTTCACTGTTAAATTTAGCTAATTTAAACTCCATACAGTTTCCATGTCCATCTTATAACTCATTTTGAGTTCATGTTATTCTACATCTTGCAGATTTTCAAGAGTGGGCCACTTTTCATATCTTCTAAAGGTGTGTTTCGCTCCATCAATTTTTACACGTTTTCTTCTAAGAGACTATTTATTTACAAGATTTATAATGCAGTGAGGATTATTTGTAGATATAGTGTCTTTCTAATTGTTGAACAAGTGGAAACTATACATTTACTTAGTGTGTGTTTGGAAAGAACAATTCTCACGTTGGTTCCATGCATCTCACCACATGCTGTTTCACTGTTTGTAATGTATAGTTTCACTTATTCTACATTTACTAAATGGTGTGAATGTGATAGACTAATAGATCTATTTCCCCATATGTAGAATAAATCACTCTGTTTGCCCATGTATTTTGCATCTATGCAAACCCCTCCTTCTCCTCTATAATGAAAACATCTAAAAGTTTGTTATCATTGCATAGCATCTATTTCTTGATGTGTAGGAATTGGATGGACATCCTGGAAGAAAAGATGGTTTATTTTAACACAAACTTCACTTGTTTTCTTCAGAAGTGATCCAGTAAGTAATTTTGTTTTGGCATCTGATATAAAGTAGGCATAATCTGAGACTAGATTTTATTTTTATGAATAATTATAATTATATCAAATAATGAACTCATCATTTTCATTTAGGGACCATAATCATTTTCAATTATTTACTGATGAAAAGGCCACAAGCCAGAGTTTTTGACAGAATGAGCTGGCAATGGCATGCTTATTAAATTTTAGATTACGAGGCATTACTCTTTTAACAAGTAGGAATAGACATATTCAGGTTTCATTGTACTTGTACGATTAGGCATAATAGGTTAATCTTGTTGGGTTTGAGTTTGATGCTGATTGTGAGGACAAGAAAATGTTAGGAACTGGAAATCATAACGATAATATGAACTAACCATGTATAAGGCATGAATGTGCAGCTTTCTTACTATATCCATTTTGATGTTGGGAATACAATTCTGCTTTTTCCATACAAGATTTTGTCATCTAAAGAGATATTATGAACAATGATACTGTTGAAGTTGTGGGGTTTTAGAGAAAAGGAGGAGAGAAAATAATAAGAGCTTCAATATTATTGATATTAACTTTATCTAACTTGATACAAAAGACTCAATAGTACTCTATTTATGGAGATACATAGATTCAATCCTAAATCAGGAACAAATCATATTAATAATGAGAGATATTCTAAGATATCTCTATGATTATAAATTGATCATAGAAAATAACTCAAGATACTCTAATATAATATAAAAGATATTATAAGATATTTTATAAAATTATAACAGATACATTGCTCAAATAAATTCCTTAGTGGCTTTTTTATCATATCAATTTTAAGTACACAATGCCAAATAAAAGAAACCTTAGCAACACTTACACATACACACACAAACAACTGTAACTCTAGCGTGTCTACTTTTCATCAATTGTACAAATTACGAACTTGTTACATATATTTTTATTGTTTTGTTTATTGCTTTTCAGAATGCCGTCCCTTTGAAGGGAAATGAAGTGAATTTGACCCTTGGCGGCATTGACCTCAACAATTCAGGCAGGTTGGCTTGTTTTTCACTAACTATACACTATTATCATTCGCAGTATTGGAATGTTTCGTTACCTCTTGTAACTTGTGTTGTTAAATTTTGTAGCGTTATTGTTAAAGCAGATAAGAAACTTTTGACTGTACAATTCCCCGATGGTCATGATGGACGAGCTTTCACACTTAAGGTGCTTAAATCTTCCTTTTTTACATATTCTGTCTCTCAGGAGATGTCTTTGTCCATAATTATGTTAGAATTGTATTTCCACACAAAGTTGTTTATACAATCCTCTGACTGTGGTCTCTTTATCTTCTTTTTCCCAAGATTTTTTGTTCTCTATCTGCATGATATTTATATTTTCATTGGTTCAACATATGGACAGATAAATATAAACACATAATGGAGAACATGAAAATTGTTATCTGCTGCTAACATATCATTTCATCTGTTGATGTTGTAGGCTGAAACTACAGATGACTTATACGAGTGGAAGACTGCTCTCGAGAAAGCTTTGGCCCAAGCACCAATTGCAGCCAATGTGGCGGAGCAAAATGGTATCTATAGGAACGATCAGACTGATTCAATTGATATTTCTTTGGACCAGTGTATGCTCTTGTTATAATTGTGCTTTACATATGTTAGCTGACCTCACAGATTGGACCTAGTGGTGCATACACTATGAATAATGTTCACGATCTATATACAGTGCTTCACGTAACAACTTAATCGTCAACATGTAAATATTTGTTGTAGTAACTGTTGTTAAAATTGTCGCTTTTCTGATTTGATCTTTGCATGAGCATTACTCGTCCATTTGTATAATGGCCCTTCATAGTGGTAACTGGTGGTGATTTTAAATTTGTACCATCTGATTGATTGTCTCGTCTGTAAATGTGGTAACCTGTTTTTTTTCTTTTCTTCCCCTGATTTAGAGTTGTGACATTTGTTGTGAACTTTGATGTGATTATACTGTTATTTAATGCTGGTAAATGTCAATAAATTTTCTTTCCTTTGATATGATTTCTACAGTGAAGGATAGAGAACCAGCCAAATCTACTGTAATTGGCCGGCCAATTTTACTTGCTCTGGAGGATGTTGATGGAACTCCATCATTTTTGGAGAAAGCCCTGACATTCGTGGAAGAGCATGGTGGGTTCTCTTACACATACACATGTATGTATTGGGAGCATGTTAGATGAGTGCGAGAAATGAGTTAACTTTGACCATCCATGACCATTCAATCTTATTTGGAGGGTCAAGATTAGCACCTCTCTCCTCTTTTGCTCTCGTTTAATTTGATACACTCTCTATCTATAGTAAATGTGACAGATTTTTAGTGCATTACTAAATTGGACTGTTCTACATATTCTATTAAGTGTTTTCTCTCTTTGATAAATGTCTTTGACCTATCTGGACTGTGTTTCTTTATGTTGTATAAAAGTTTTTACATCCTGGCATATTTAATACATTAGTATTTCTTATTAATGAAGAAAAAAGTAAAAGATTAACCCTCACCAATAAAAATTCAATAAAAAGTGTACGGACTCATGAATAAAAATTAGGATTCCAAGTTATTATTACACGTGACCTTGCTATCAAATTTAATTTCTTATTTCTAGTGGAGGGGAGAGGAAGCAAACAAAGAATGTGCATTAATTTCTTTGAGAACCAAAGCTGAGTCTGAATAACTCCTTTCCTTTATTGCTAAAACTAATGTGTTTCGCATGGAATACAAATCTAATTCAATAAATATTACAAAATAGGAGCCAGCGTAGAAGGAATCTTGCGGCAAGCAGCTGATGTTGATGATGTTGAACGTCGAGTTCGGGAATACGAACAAGGTTTGTGCTTCTGTTCCTGGCTATTCTTTAACTCTTATGTTGCTTTCTTAATACATCTGAACTTTTTGGCTTGCCATTGCCTCCATTTTATCTATATTGTATTCTAAAAATAAAAATAGTTCTCACATGACTAGCTATGGAGAACTTTCACAACATTTCAGCCTTTGCCACAGAAATACTCTGAGAAATATATATTTAGTGTTGTGTATCAACGATAATTCCTTATCATATAGGTCAACTTATAGATAATTATTTTGATTTAATGAACTTCCTTAAATATGCCATATGATTGCAGGAAAAGTTGAGTTTACTCCCGATGAAGATGCACATGTCATTGGTGATTGTATTAAGGTATCTTCATGATAAACGAAAGTGTTGATTCATTTAGGTAGCTCTTACATTATTATAACTTTATTTCTATAAATTTGCAGCATGTTATTCGAGGATTGCCATCTTCTCCCGTCCCTGCATCTTGCTGTAAGGCACTGTTAGAAGCTTGCCGTAAGTTTCACTTTATTTTGGTTCATATTTATCTAATTTTATTAAGGGAAATGCTAACAAGTTCCTTTAGGGCACTTGTTAAGAATCCAAATATAGAAATATTTTTTTGAAAGTGTATTGAAAATTGCGTATTTAACTACTTAAAAGTCTAAGGGCACTTGTTAGCACGACCCTTTAATTAATTTAATTAATAGTAATCTTGGATCAGTCAACTGACTTTACCTAGTATTTGTGTCTTTTATCTAAAATTGATTTTCCATGATTGTTGTCAAACAAAAAGGTTTTCAATTGGAGTTTAGAATATATCATGTATGAGTGTGACAAGTGAAAACACGTTGTTTAAAACTGAAAGCTAATTTTTGAACAACTTGAAAAGCAGCAATTGTGTATTTTATGGATCAACATTTCACCTCACTTGCTGAATAAACAATGGAACAAGAAGGCTTTGATTTTCAACACTATGACTTTTTTTTTTGGTTAAATTAAGAATCTGAAACATGATGGGATATTTTGATTTTGAAAAATAATTGTTTTCAAAATTTCAATCTATATTCCTGACGTTTAATTCTCCATTGTTGAAAATTGGAACAACTATTAGGAACTGATCGTGGTATTAGGGTTGCTTCTATGCGTGCAGCAATAAATGACACTTTCCCTGAACCAAATCGCCGCTTATTGCAAAGGTATTTGATTAATAACTTTCTCTTTTCCATTTCTTTCCTTTTGGTATAACTTATTGTTAGGGGTGTGCGCGGGTTAGGTTGAGCCGGTTTTGATAAAATCCGATACTCGAACCGATCAATTATCTTTGGGTTTGTTTGGGTTGGGCTGCCAAACAAATTTTAAAAAAACATAACTAGTCACCGGGTCGGGTCTACTGGTCGACGGGTTCAAATTGTTGAACCTATTACCCAAACCGAATATAAGCAAATTTCAAAATACTCTTATTTTCCAATTAGTTAATTAGTTAATCAATTATATCTATTGTTGATTTGGGTAGTCTTTTTTTTCAAAAATCTACTTGACCACAAAAGTTGCATGGAGCCATTGATATCTCTAGATTTGTTTATATTTGATGATGCACCCATATATATGATCTATTGATTGAGAGGCTATATTGAATTTATTGTTTATGACTCAGAATCTATTAAACCAAAAAAGTGGATCATTCGAGTGATAGGGCCTTATAAATTGCCCCTAATGCTCCAAAAGGTGCAAGTGAACCAAAAAATTACAGGTTGAATTTATAAATTATCAAAAATAGTTTCTTTAATAGGCTAGGTGTTTGCTATAGATTAAATGATATCATTGTGCTATTAAAAACACAATCAAAATGTCTGTCCACGTAAGAGATTCAACGAAGTTATATGTGGGATGGTGATTGGTTACTAGATGTACTAATTTATAACAATGATATAGACACAATTTTTTTTAATGGATAAAGATTGTCTCATTGCCACACCCCTAATTGGGTATGTATTAGGGGTGTGAGAGGTGTAGGAAACACAGATACAGAAAAAAAAGAGAGATTAGAGATGTGATGGGAAAGCAAGAGAAATAGAAGTACTTGGGTTAGTATTTAGGAGAGGTTACGAAAATAGCTTATGACATGCACATAAGCTATTTTCAGCTTATATCAATACTCTTTTAATGAGGATAACTTATAAAAACAACTTACAACTTATGTGAAAACTGTTTAACCACCTCTTTGATTGTCAAAATAGCTTATACATAAGCTCTTATACGGCAAATACTTTATTCTATAGGTGCTTAATTAAGTTATTTACCTAAACGCACGAGCTCATATGAGGCCTACTTTTCACACTTATTAGCAATGTCTGATGTAAATTGGGATTATATATTCTAGGATACATGAGAAATCATTTCTTGCACTGACAGTTACGCAATGTGCCAAATGAATCGGGTCTTTCTTTTTGCCAAAATTTCTTTTGCACTATACCTTTCTGTTACTTAATGTTTCCTTTGGCCATCTATATATATTAATAATTTCGCTCTTGTACAGAATATTATTGATGATGCAAACTGTGGCTTCACGCAAAGCTGTCAACAGAATGAGTTCCTCAGCTGTGGCAGCTTGCATGGCACCATTACTTCTCCGTCCCCTTCTAGCTGGAGAGTGTGAGATCGATAATGATTTTGATGTTGGTGGCGATGGTTCTGTCCAACTTTTACAAGCAGCTGCAGCTGCTAATCATGCCCAAGCAATTGTTATAACTTTATTAGAAGAATATAAAAGCATATTTGGGGTAATTACGTCTCTTGAAATTGCTTTTAGCATGGCGTCCATTCGTAAAATGAAACCACGTTGCATGCATATGTCTCTTTGATAGAACCCATTGGTGTTAATGGATCCATGTATCTAAATGGGATAAGTTTTTAATATTATTATTGTCTCTTTAGAATCCTAACTTGTTAGTGTTGTAGCAGGAAGGTTCTGCGTCCCCTGATATATACACTGACTCAGAAGAGAGTGGATCTGAGAGTGAGGAGGGTAGTGACGATGATCTATCCTATGATGAGGATTATGATGATGATGATGACCAAGATGAATCAATACACGAGTCTGATGAAGAAGGAGAAGATGATCTTGTAAGCGAATCCTACACTGAAGGAGACTCTGAGGCTGATGATTACAATGACAAGGTCAATGCCAGTTTTATTTATTTCATGTCAATTAGGAGCAAGTATATGTTTTTCATTTCATATTATTGGACTAATTCAAGTAAAGTTGTAAATTATAAAACCCATACCCCAGCTCTTAAAAAATGCTCCTAAAACTTTGATTAACTAGTTATATAAAGTTGATCTCATCAATATAATATACACATCTTAGCTTTTTTTTCCAAGTCAGTGACAAATGCATGCAATCACTGCCACTTGGGGGTTGGGGTGAGAGGAGATGAGAAGAGTAAACTTAAACTATCTAATTCTAATTTGTTGTAATGAACAGGATCATGATCATTCTAATTCAAGTTCAAAATCATCAAATGTGAGTGAAGAAATTAAAGTCAATCAAACGTCAGTAAAGTCACGTGAAGGCTCGCCAACTCAACATGAAAATAGCGAAAGCGGTGAAAATCTCATGAGTCCAAAGAAGGCGGCTTATGTAGATCAGTCCAATAAGCCTGCTGATATAGTTGGAGAAGTTTCCACTGATCAAGCTAGTAGTATGCATAATTCATATTCTCCTAGCCCTTCACATATGAAAAAATCTGCAACCATGTCCAATGGTCCAGCACCTCGGCAACAAACCATGTTGGGGCGCACCTCCGTGAGTAACTCTTTTCAAAATTAACAATGCAGTTTTTATATTGCCAGTTATGTCTTTGTCACTTGCCCTAATTTGGCTAAAGCTTATGCCATTAGTGTTTGTTTCTTACTTTTTTTTAGAGCTAAATTGACTATGTGCTAAACAGTTTGAGTTTTTATGTCTTTCGTATTTTGTCTAGGCAAGGAAGAACCTCTCCATGGAATCCATTGATTTTCCTATTGAAGAGGAGTAAGTAATTGCTATGTAGCACCAACACTTCTGATCGAAGACGTGTCCTGTTGTCCGGCACGTATCGGTGTCGGACACCGACACGTTACCGATACATTAATTACATTCAATTAATTCATTTTCTCAAATTATTACCAGTGCCATGTTCGGTGTTCGTGTCAGTATATCTAGTTCATAGAGTAAATGACATCTATCAGTTTCTTCATGTTTCTCTGTCCACTAATTTTATGTTTAACTATATATAGAGATGAAATTGAAAGGCTCGAAGCTGCTAGAACAAAACTACAAATCGAAATTGCAGATGAGGTATCTGTTGTCGATTTCTTTTATGGATAACCTTGTTTATCTGTTGGAATTATTTTCTTCGAAGTCAATAGCCAGTTTTACTTGCTGTTTGTAGGTGAAGGCAAATGAAAAGCTGCAATCTAAGATAGATGAACAAAAGAAAGAATTGCAAGGGCGGCGTTTGGCACTTGAGCAAGATGTATGTTCATTGTGAAATGAGTTACCCTCTTTCGCCATAAAAATAAATTTAAGATTGTCTAAAATATTCTTCTCACAGGTGGCTAGACTACAGGAACAGTTGCACAAGGAAAAGAATTCCCAGGCAACTCTTGAGGTAGTTCTCAAGTTTCTGATTTAGCCAATGTTAGTATTGATGAAGAGTGCCGCCAAATTTACTCAGATGATTAATAATGTGTTTTGGCCATTCAACTAATTCATAATATCCACATCTTATGCAGACTAGGGCAGAACTTGAGGATTTAGCTCTGGTAGAAGTGGATCTTACCAAGTTAGAGCGGATGGTTGAGGAGATTGGGCTGCGGCTTAAGGTTAAACTTGAGCAGAATTATGGATCTACTTCAGATATCAGTAATCCATCGCGGCAGGTTAAACTTGAGCAGAATTATGGATCTACTTCAGATATCAGTAATCCATCGCAGCAGGTTAAACTTGAGCAGAATTATGGATCTACTTCAGATATCAGTAATCCATCGCGGCAGTCATCAAATAAGGAAAGAAAATCGTATGTTTATCATATCACTACCCGTGTCCTTGTTACTGCAGTCTTTTCTCCTTATTTTTACAATCTCAGACTCCTAATTGCTTCAATTTTGATAAAATTTTGTTGCTCACGTCCTTTCATCCTGTATGTTTGTACTTGCCCTTTTGGCACTTTGACTGTTTCTATTACAATTTTCGGTGTTTTTTTTTTTTTTGCTTGATTGTTTATTTTCAGTGGTAATTAAATTTTACTCTTCATGGGCAATCTTTTTGACAGGAAACATAAGGCAGATGCTGAAGGTGCTGCCACATCACAATCTGAAAGGTCAATAAATAAGGTAAATCTAATAAGGATTTGTTCCATAGTGTCAGTGCCATTATTAAGGATATGATTGCAATACTCTAATGATATATTATTATAAAGATATTTTGAGAATTTGATTTGTTCCCGACTTAACTTCATAAAACTGGCTTGTAAGGTGAACGATGTATCATACGATTAATAGGATATTTAGCTATCTAACATTTCTTAAACCATGGATATTTGGCAATGTCACGACAGGACACTTATCTTAGTGGAACAGACAGTGATACTGAGAGAAAGCCGGAGTCAACACCTTTACCAAACAAACCAAACAAACAGCCACCAACTAGTTCCAAGAAATCCAGTTCAAGGGGTGAGGTAGGTATCAGAAACTTGGCTATGAATCTACATAAAAATCAGCACCTTCTTCAAATTGTATAATCCGAACTGTGACCAGATAACTACTTGTTAGTCTTGTGTTGTGACTAATTTCTTTGTGTGTTCCAAATAAGAAAAACCTGATAAGTCATAATGCAACTTGATAGGACTAGTGGAGTAGATAGACTTATTTATTTAAATGCTTTCGCAACAGGGAGCAAATACTTCTGCAATCACAAAACTGACATCCAGACTGAACTTTTTGAAGGTGGGCCGGAGTCAAGCTGTAAATGAACTACAAAACGCGGATAGAGGAAGCCGAGAGTCGAGTCACTCTTCACGCAACCAGGATAAAAGAAAAGGATCTGAACGTCACCAAACACTTCCATCTCCCAACAGTAAGTTTAGAGGATCTGATGTGCCAAACCCCGAAAAGGGTAGAGTCATGGACAGTTCTCAGTCACTCCAGCTTCCGGAAAAAGGATCGAGCAAAGGTAAATCACATCAGAATTCGGACAAACTGAAAAAATCGGATAGTCAGCCAGGCTACCACTCAGAAGGATGGGATCAACATCCAACATACTTGGAAAGAGGAAGATCAGAAGGCCATCATCATCAGTCTTATAATGTGGATAAAGGTCGATGATTACTATGCCAGGTTTTTGTTACAGCACAAAATCCAGATGATACGGGGCTATTGAAATCGGTCATTGTTTTTTCTTGTTCACTTGTGCAATCATTGTTTATGTCTTCAACAATGTTTTGTGTGGTTTGTGAGAAGAGTCCTTCTTTGCTAAGGTAGGCACAAAAACCTGTATTCAAATGCAGTGAAGTTCATTTACCCAAAAAAGAAAAACAGGATGTGCAAAGCATACATAAACTGAACTGTTTGTAACCTAACATGCTGGTTTTTACTGACTCGGTGAACAGCATGATGGTTTTGCAATTACATTGTAGTATTTGTAACTGCAATACCTTCAGTAGTTTGGCATAAGTTGGCAAAGCATTATTAAGCAGATAACCCTTTGTCCAAGTTTCTTTGTTTTGACATACTGTTTAGTAAGTAATCTTGTGATATC
Organism: Cicer chorassanicum; assembly: GCA_037974735.1. Taxonomy (NCBI): domain Eukaryota; kingdom Viridiplantae; phylum Streptophyta; class Magnoliopsida; order Fabales; family Fabaceae; genus Cicer; species Cicer chorassanicum. Next base: position 63,282,150 of record JBBPBP010009777.1, on the reverse strand, counting down.
TTCATATAGTCAGACTCTTAATCTGAATGAATGAAGCTAAAAGCTCCATGACTCACACACACACAAATATGCCCATAAAGCTAATTGTTCCGGTTACACCAAAAAGTCTCATATCGCTTTGTAATTGAGGCTAATGATAGTTAATAAATTACTCTTACACTCTTCAAAACCACTGAGACATTTTTTCACATAGGACAAAACTGTTAGGACTTGCGGCAGATCCAAGGCGGACAATACCTTGGAGACTTGGTGATGCGGACTTGAGGTCAGAACAATTAGAAAACTAATAAATAGAGGATTCTAAAAGGAATTTATGATTAGTCCAATTTTATTATTTAGTACTATTCCGATGTAGAATATGAGAAAAAAAATACTCATAATTTTAGTTTTAAATATTAAACAATTATAACTACTTACTTTACTTCTATTTAAATGTCTCTATTCTAAATACCATTCAATTAATATATTAAGTTTTATCTCCTAATATATTAGATAATTTCCCTTATACTATTTTTTGAGACTATTTGTTGAGATAATAAAAAAGATTATAATAAAGCAGTTTCAAACAGTTAAATCAGGAGCTACATAGATTCGAGCTCCGGTTCAATTTTGAAAACACTGTACATAATGCATGCCGTTGACAATCTCACTAGTACCAATTAGTGTCTGGTTCTTCATTAAGTCTTGTAAAGTTTAGAAAGTTTTGTCCCTTGGTGATTCATAATTCATCCATTCAAATTAGTTGAAAATCTGCATGAATTCTACTTACTAAGGTCTTGGCTAAAAGTTGGCCTTCCAAAAGTTTGAGAATAGTATAAATAAGTACATTAATTACTATAATCAATGTAAAATATTATGAGCAACATGAAAATCTCGTAAAAAATACTAATCCCTAGATAAAATAGAATGAAAAATTCTAAGTTAATACGTAACAGAACTGGTGCATCGATGATCTGAGAAAAAATAATGAATAGTGTATAAAAAAATTCAAAAATCCTTGAGCAGCTTCCTAACTTGTTCAAGCGTGACAAAAAGAACAACAGTAAAAGGACCCTGCCTTGAAATTGTAGGAATAAAACCCTTGTAAAGAGCCATAGGTCCTTCAGCACGAACAGTCTTAATCGCACAATCAAGTGCACCATTATAAGGTGGAGTTTCACCACCAGATTCCACCTTCATACTCATAACCCTAGTCTTTATCACATCAATAGGGTTCGAAGCAACTGCTGCCACAAAACCCGCCGCAAAACTCGCTGACACGTGGGTCCCAAATCCATCCTTCATCCACCCTTTCTCCACAATCGTCTCTTTAAATTGATCATACGAAGCCAACTGAGAAGCCGTTACGATCATCGCGCGGTTCACCGTAAGCGCTGAACCGCGCCACAGAGAACCAATCCCTTCCTGATTCGACATTCTCTTAATCGCGTCGAATACGCTTTTGTAGTTCCGTCGTTCAGTCACCGGAAGTCGACCGTCGGCTTGCATACGAACCATCGCCACGTCAGCAGGGTTTCCTACGGCGGCACCAATCCCGCCGGCGATTAAACCCGCCGTTATCTTTCTTGTTACAGGCATTGTTCCTACATCGGGATCGGTCCAGTTTTGTTTGAGGAGGTCGTAGAGACCCATGCGGGTGGTGGAATAGAGAGCTTGACGGAGGACGGTGGCGGAAACGCCGGAGAAAAGAGCGGAGACGCCTTCGGATTGAACGATACGGAGGCCGAGGGAAATAGGTCCTGAGACGGAGGGGGGTGTAGTTGGAAGTATTGAGGGGTGTGAAGAGTGAAAAGCAAAAGCGGGGCGAAGATTGTGTGAAAGTGAGAGGCTCTCGCCTTGAAGTTGCATGCGAACTTTGATGAGGTCGAGTGGGTGAGTTGTGCTTCCTGCAACAATGGAAGCAATGCCACCTTCTAGAAAACCCTTAACACCCATGTTTGTAGTTAATGATGCAGATTAGGATAATTAACTATTTGATTAATGTAAGTGATGGTGTTTTAGTTTTGGTGAGGGCGTTGTTGAATGTTGTGTTGTGAAGAAGAGAAGAAAACGCGCCGGCGCTTTCTAATTCTTGGTGAAGGCAAGGGAACTAGGGGAGGTATTTATTTGTTTTCACATGTGGGACCCAATCTTGTTTGTTTAATTTTTGTTAAATCAAGTTTTATATTTTGGGAACTTCTTTTTTTATATGATTTGGAAATGTATATTTGATGTCATAAAAGAAATAAACTGAACAAAAAACTAGTATTATTTTTCTACAGAATCACAAACAGATTGTTATATATTATATTTCAGCTCAAAATTTGGACACCAATCACTCAAGGTTGTATTTTTATTTTAGATCTTACATCAAAATTTATAATACAGCTTTGACATGGAGGTTCTTTTTCGTTGAACAAATTTTATTTTAAATTTCTAAAAAAAGATGTATTTTTATCATACACACTAGAAATTATATTCACAAGAGTGTAATTGTTTTTTTAACATTAATCATAACACCAATTTTGTAAGAGTTATGTGTGACATCAAATAAAGAGAAAATCATAATAATCTTATTAAAATCTAGGCTTTTGTTTCTCATATATAGATATATGTCTTCGTTTTATTTTATTTTTTGTCTAAGGATTTTATTTTCTTTTCATATGGTAAACTTCTTATTTTTGCAAAAAAAAAAAAAACTTATTTTGTTTTGGTATGTGACTTAATTAACTCTAACACCAAAATGTGATATAGAACAAAAATGTCAACAATACTGGAAATATAGTAGTAACAGGACATCTTAACTAAAGACAACATGGTTTTTTGCCATCCTCACAAAACTAATTTCATAGTTTCAAAGTCTCTCCACTCACCTTAATTATTCTGAAAATTGTAATGCACACTTTAAAAGGTACAAGAACCCTATAAACATTTCTATGGATAGAAACAAACATGAAAATCTCATTGATCTTTTGTGAGTGTGAAACTATATTTTTTAGATCGATAGGATTATATTAATGTGTCTATTTGGTAAGGTCAAATTGACCGCTTGTAAATAATAATTATAACATATAAGCTCGTATAAGATTGATTGGTAACAACTTTATGTCACGAATCACAAATTTATTATATTTGTTTACAAGCTTAATTATTGTATTTTTTGAGATACTACTCTAAGTTGTATTTGAGCTTTTAACTCACAACATATCATATTTTCTCTCATATTTTACACTCATTATATTAATTAAAAAATATATAAATAGTAATTTAAAATATTTTTCATGTTATTATATACTTATCGATTAGTTCAACCATCATTTTATTAAACATTCTAAATTTAATTTGCTAACTTATTATTTATTAGCTATCAATTAACAAAATATAATATTTGTTATAAATTCATGTGTTATATTTTTTACCAAAATAAGTCATAAGAGCCAACAGTTCTCCTATTGAATTTGAACTCAAGACTAATTAAGATATAATAACTTAGAGTACCTTTAAACTTAAATATAAACAATATTCTACTTAAACTATAATTTATACTACCTACCTCTATTTAAATATAAACAAAAGTTAAAATATAATTGATTTGATTTAAATTAAATACATTTTTATTTTTGCTTATATTTAAATATCGAGAAATAATAGGTATAAACCGTCTCATTCTAACATTCATGGATAATACAAAACTATATTTATAAAATCAGAAGAAAACAGAATAATTTGCAATGAAAAAAAATCCTAATTAATGTTGCAGTTTCATGTGGACATAGAAATGCCATGTAGTTGGATCGGATATGTCATGACTCATGAGCAGGATAATGACGAAGATTTTGGTAATGTAGCGGTTAAGGCTCAGATTCATAACATTTCGTATATTTATTGGCTTTGGCTGAATCCAAATGAAGCTTTGTAGTTGTAGTTGTAGTTCTAGTTGTTATCACTTTTATGATCCACCCATTTGTCTGGTGGAAAGACTCCTCCTAATACGCGGCAAATAAACTGTTTCTGAACAAATTGATTCACTATTAATTTATTTTAGCCATACAAATTAATCACAAATCAATTTCACAAGTTAAATGATTTTTTTCCTGAAGCTTTTTTTTTTTTTTTGCAATGTGACATAGTGAGAAATACATACAAACAACAAAAGGTAAAAACAAAAGAGACAAAGTAACGCATTTAGATTGTTTTCAAGGATTCTACCATCCTTGAATTTTCTTCATCAGCATAAGGGTTTAAATTCTCAACCGTGTCTTATTAAGCGCATAAAAAAATCAACGTCTTATTAAGGTAAGAAAAAGACCGTAAGAAGAATCACGAAACACATCAAAATTAAGGCATTAGACTAATTTGATTAGATGAACATTGTGGTATTCAAAATTCTTTTTTTCTTCTTCTAAATTATTGGTTTGTTTCTTTAACTTTTTTCATTTTAATCATTTAATTCATGTTATTCTATTTTGATTCATTAATTATACTTTCGTTAACCACTTTAGTGTTTTGGTTAGTTTTAATAACAAACGTTAAATGTTGATTACATAACACTTTGGTCTATGATGTTTTGAAGAGGGGAATGGATGGTCAATTAATGAATATTAATTTTTTTAATATTTTTAGAATGAGAAGAAGAAAAAGGGGGTAACTTAGTCATCTAGGTACCATACCAAAGTGATGCACCGACACCTAGTCATGATTTAGTGTTTTTCATTATAATTAAAGAAAATTATTAAAGTGGTTAACAAAATCATATTTAATAGACCAAAACGAAACATAAATTAATTAAATGACAAAATAAAATCTGTAGACAAAAAATTAAAGAACCAAAAGAGTAATTTAATTTTTTGTAGTCATAGTATTCAAAAAGTCATAATAATCTCTCAATTTTTTTTAATGTTATGTTTTAGATCGTCGAACTACTCTTAAATATATTCTTTAACGAAATGTATTTAAAAGGTTAATAATGTAAACATTGTAATAGATTTTAAATTCTAACTTGTTAAAAACATTGACTTAAAGAAAGAGCTAACATATTAAAAAAAAAAAAATTGAAGAACTAATTTGTTAAAAACAAATGACTTAAAAGGACTAATTGATGCATTTAAGTTTAAAAAAAATGTACATTTAGACTAACTATTTTCATCATATATTATTTGCACATTACCAATTATTTATGAATGGTTATATCGACAACATTAATTTTTTTATTTTACTGACTTCTTACTTTAAAATATTCAAATTAATTTTCATCATTCCAAACATACAAAGTTACTGTTTGTGATGTATCTTGGTAGAGCTTCCAAACAGACTACTCGGCTCCCATCAGGATGGTCCTCACCGAGCTCGAGTTTTTTCGAGTTGGATTTAAAAACTTGGGGGTGTAAAACAGGCTTAAACATCATTGTTCAAGCCAGACCTTTGCGGGCTGCGTGTATTTTTGGGCCGGCCCAACTTATCTTTTAAGTAAAAAACTAATTTAAAATATGTTTTAAAAAATAGTACACTCACTAATCTAAACAAAAATTAGGGTCTGAAACAATTTCCTTGCACCAAGTCCTTCCACTTGCACATGCACACACTACTGAAACAAATTCCTATTTTTTCTGGCTTTTTACTTCTTCAGTTTTATTTTATTGTTTGTATCCACTAGCAAGTTGCAACTACTTAGAAAAGGCCTAAACACACAAATCATTTCAATTGCACCGTTTGATTTTCCCTCAGCAAGTCAGCATCAAACTAATAATAATGGGTCTTTGGATTTGGACAGGGGGTGTGGATAAGAAAAATGGGCTATATTTTGTGTTTTGTTTTTTGGGTGAGTTTGGGCGGTGTGTTGTATAGTATTCTGCATTTTTATAAAAAAAAAAATCAGCTGCTACCTGCAGTCCGGTCGAGCTAGTCCGGTTAACTGTCGGGCTTCAACCAAGGGCGAAGATAGTGCATTTTTAAAAATAAATTGATGTTTTTATTTTAACCGGACCTATTATTGGTTCATCCATCAATTCAACCGGACATATTTTTGACTTGGTCAGACACGCATTGACTTGGTCAAGAACCGGTTGACTTCAATTATCAATATAAGAATATAAATAGTTATAAAAAAAATTAATATTGTCTTCTTTATTTTTTATTATTATCAAAATTTAAGGGGTACAAATGTAAATAAATTATCCATATAAGAAAAAAAAGCCACAAATACTAACAAAAAAAAATTAACTATCACATGATATTAATATTGTTATTTTTTAGTAACTTAACATTTATTGAGTAAAAAAATATAATTTTATTAATTTTTTTATATTTATTATTTTATTAGCTTTTCTTATATATAAAGGTCTAGTTTAGCCAATTTAAAAAAATATATATAAAATGTATCATTTAAATGCTTTAATGTGAAATAAATTTTAAAATATGCTTTCAAGTTAGGTCAAACTTTAAAAAAAAAAGTCACGTCAGACCAAAATAAAAAGTCTACGATAGACTATCAGGTTTAAAAAATTAATCGTAGGCCAGAACAAAAACTTAAATTAGTCTTAAGCCTATGTTATTTCGCGTGCAAAACGAGCTAAAACAAAATTTAAAACTATCAACATTATATATTTGGCAAGAGTGTATACATTAAGTAAAAAATAGAGGTGTCCGAACTATAAAAACTAGTATTCATTTCCACCCCCATTGCCCATTAATCCATTTATATGACACTTTTACCTTTATTGTGATTTTCAATAGCAAGCAAAGCAATGCAATTACCAAATACCAACCCAAACTCACATGTCTAGCATTTTGATAGGACCAATTCCACCTCATACGTTGCTCATGTAAAACAAGATACAATTTCAGTTTGAGATAAATACAAAGAGAAATGTTATTTGGACACATAATTAAACACAATACAGTATTTACTGGTTATACATACTAATATCTCATTAAATTTGACTTTTTAAATCTGCCGGTGACAAAAATGTGGGTCATACTCCCTCCCTCTCTCTTTCTCTGTCTTCTTCCACTTTGTCTCTTTCTTTCCTTCTTCCATTTTTCCTATTTCCCATTCACACCAAAAGTCCATACAAGTTAAACATTCTTCCTCTTTCTCATTCACTTTTTCTTTTTCCATTTTCCTCATTTTTCCTTCAATTCTTTCATTTTTATTTTCGTTAAACATTGAAATAGATAGAAGCAGAATGATTTAAGAGGAAGAGGAAGAATGATAGAATCATCTATTAAAGCCATTGAAGGTAATACATTGGTTCGTGTTTGAATTTATGGCTGAGTGTGTGATTATATTATTATATGTAAGATTGTGTTAACTTATTATATGTTGTTGTTCATGTTGGAATTAATACGTCATTCTTGGATCTTTTGTCACAATTCAGCACAACTTGGTGATAAAACGTAAATGTTGTATCATTTTTGTCACTTTTTTGTATGACATTTGTTGCAACAAATAGTCATGTAAATGGATTGTATGATAATTATCATGTACATGTTTTATCACTTTTGTCAAATTTTTTGTATGACAGTTTGGTTAATGGATTCGAACTAAAAATTTGATCATTTTTATCAAACAGGATATAAACCTGGTTAATCACTTAAAAAAATATAGTCAATTCCTTGCACAACTTGGTTAAGGAAATCGAACTGAAAACTTGGTCATTCTTATCGGACAAGATATAAACATGGTTAATGACTTAAAAACATATGGTTAATTCCTTGCACAACTTGGTTAATGGATTCGAACTGAAAACTTGGTCATTCTTATCAGATAAAATATAAATTTGGTTAATAGCTTAAAAAAATATGGTTAATTTCGTGCACAACTTGGTTAATTGATTCGAACCGAAAACTTGGTCATTCTTATCAGACAAAATATAAATTTGGCTAATGGCTTAAAAATTCATGGTTAATTATGTGCACAACTGGGTTAATGGATTCAAACTGAAAATTTTGTCATTCTTATCAGACAAAATATAAATGTGGTTAATGACTTAAAAAAACATGGTTAATTCCGTGCACAGCTTGGTTAATGGACTCGAACTGAAAACTTGGTTATTATTATTAAACAAGTTATACAAGTAAAGAAGCAGCAACGTTAATTATATGTCTAAACTCCTTCATTGCCTCACTTTCGAATTCAACATGCAATTCAAAGTAATTCATATAGTATAACTTCTATTGCACATACCAACTTCAATCCTCATTTGTGAATTTAATCAGCACAACAAAATCAACACCAATAAATTTTAATCATCCAAAATTTGCATTATTATTGTGATGCACACACTATTGCGTCCAACTTTACACAGTTGCTCAAAACAATAAATAAATAAAAGACCAACAAGTGCTTTGGGTACACATGTCACCACACACATGCTTAAATAACTTAAAAAGATAAATTCTAAAGTATTATTTTTTTTCTTCTTTTTTACACACGTCATCAAAAATACGCTCCAAGTGGACACACTTTGGATACGTTCCTTGAATTGTTTCTCCTTTCTTGATTGTGTTGTGCTAATGAACTAGTATTTTGCTATTTGCAATCATTATATACTTTTAAAATGAATTGTTTAATTTGATGGACAAAAATGATTGTGATGAAATATTTTACAATGGAACTATAGTTTATACTACTTTACAAATTTTCTATCAGTCTCAAATCCTAAGCATCAAATTCTACATAGTGTGGAAGTCTTTTTGCGCTTGTGTGTTAAATTAATGTCTACTAAATATTATATTGTGGAGTTGATGTCTCTTCAATCAACTTGAGTGTCCACTTCCTAAGTAACTCATTGTTAGATACATGAGATATATCTCATTTAAATCCAACTCCAAATCATCCAATAAAAAAGAACCAACCTGAAAAATCACATTATCAACTATGAAAGCAAATTGTCATGAATTAGAAAATAGAGTATTATATATATAAAGGAGGACATATGTCCATAACAGATACAAAAGAACTTCAATTCAGAACATTTATAAAAGACAAAATAGAATTATAATGCAACAACTATCACAAGTTGTACCAAATACAAATACAAACTAGTATTATGTAGCAACTATTATAATATTTATTTTAATGCCTATATAATGAGTAACTATCAAAACAAATAAAAATTTCATCCAAACAATTATCCTTGCACCAAAACTTGACTATTGCCTCAAAAATTGCCAAGTCATCACAAGCACACAAAACTATTGACTAAAAAATTAGCTACAACTAGCTATCATGATTGTAAGAAGCCATCAATCATACACCCATAACAAGTCTTCAATTGCTGGAAAAATCATCAAATGGTATGTATTTTTAATCAATTGCCAAGGTCAAAATCACCACAAGTTTTCATTCTTAAAGTGTCATATAACTTTACATGCAGTGAATACTCCCAAAGTTAAATTGTGCATAGAGATAAATCATTAACCATCTTATCTACTTCGTTAACCAACAATTTGTACATTATTAACCACTCTGATAAAGATTTGTAAAACCCTAAGGTTAACACATTTTTTTATGAAGAATGATCTAAATTATCACCATATCAGTATAATATATTTTTTTTTTTGCATTAGTGTGCAAAAAACACGCTTTAAACCTTGAAATAAAGAAAATTCACAATCAATTTCTAAAGCTCACTATCAATTTCTACAACATTGCAAGTACAAAATTAGAAATTTGAAAAATAGGGAAAAAAAACTATAAATCTTAAGCAATGCTAAAGGTATGAAAATAAAGAGGAATAAGTTGAAATCATAAGCAACAAAAATGGAGGAATAATCTTAACCAACAAAAATGTCAAATAAACCCTAAAAGAAAAAAGAAATTTGTGGGCCTAATACATTTTTCACCACCGCCGTTGTTACTTCCTTAAAGATGTGATTTTCATCATATCCTTCTTTCTCTTCCTCTTAAATCATTCTATTTCTCTCTATTTCAATGTTTAACGAAATTAAAAATGAAATAATTGAAGGAAAAAGGAGGAAAGTGGAAAAAGGAAAAGTGAATAAGAAAGAGGAAGAAGGTTTAACCCATATGTATTTTTGGTGTGAATGGGAAACAGGAAAAATGGAAGAAGGAAAGAAAGAGACAAAGTGGAAGGAAAGAGAGAGGGAGGGAGTATGGCCCACATTTTTGTCATTAACACATGTAAAAAGTCAAATTTAATGAGATATTAGTATGTATGAAGAGTAAATATTGTATTGTGTTCAATTACGTGTCAATTTGTGTGTCCAAATAACATTTCTCAAATGCAAAATAGTGAATGGCGTAACTCAAATTTCGTAGTGCCAACCGTTTTTCCCCGAAACAAATTAATATTCCATTTTAATCCACTCCCATAAAATCCCTCCACATTCCTATACCACCCTTTCACTCCACCAAAATTCAAAACAACAATCCCTCCCCAAAACTGCAACAACAAAAAAAAAACTCACAATCACACCATCCATATATTGATGAAAAGGTGAGAGCGCGAGACATCAAGCTACTGAGAGCGCGAGACATCAAGCTACTGAGACATCAAGCTACATTGTCCCAACCGTGTTGTTAACACGGAGGGACAATAATAATCTAAATTCAAGAAATGGAGGTTGAACGAATGAGGGCGTTGATGACACTTTGGTATTCTTTGCAAATTAACCGCGTCGCTCTTGTCGGTGGAAACCACACCGCCTCTAGATTTTGCACTCGCTAAAACTTTCCCTTTTCTCAATTCTCTCCCCCCACAATTACCTCTCTTTTTCTTCTCTACCTACATATAACACAATTCACCAAAATCATCTCAAAAACTATTTCCCTTGTTGTCAATTGATTTAATAATCTAACTATAAAATACCTCTCAATATGGCGATAGACCTTAATATTGATGATACCTTAGCAAAACGCTATTGCAATAATAAAAGCAATAAGCCACTTACTTTATACTCAGAAACCCGTTATGTCATCATTAGGCTTCCAAATTCAAAATTCATTAACACATGTTATCGCTTACTTCTTTTGATTTTGGCTTTAGTTTCTTTCCAATTCATAATAAGATCATTCTTAATCAATGCCCGAAGAATCTCTTCTTCAGATGATTCAATCAACGCAAATTCATTATCGATTCTATTCCGTGACTTAACAAACGAAGGTCTCCTCAAGAAAACACAACACAAAGCGGTTTTTCTCACAAACGACGCGTCGTTCAAAGCTATAACCGATTACAACATCGAAATGGAAGTTATTCCATTAAACGACATTGAGAAACAAAACTCTGAAAACGACAACACGGTTGATTTTATTTTCACGTCTAATTTCCCTTCTGCTTCTAGATTCATCGAGAGGGTTCTAAAACCTGAAGGCATTGTAACGATTTTAATAAACGAGAAGAATCCAACGACGTCGTTTTACAAACCCGAAAATTACAAAATCGTTTACATGAGACAGTTCGATTCTATCGCGGTGGCAATGAAGAAAACCGCAAACACCGTCGTAACCGCCGTTGATAACAAACTAAACATCGCTGCGCCGAGAAAACTCTTCAGTTACGCATCAGAAGCAAAGAAAAATGCGTTAAAGAATCTGGAAGATGTTCTGTTAGAGCCACCAAGAGCTGCATCAGGGAAATCAAAAATTTATCTGAAGCGAACAAAGTATCTTCCAGATTTAATGGGAGATTCACTCGAAAGCTATCCTCGCCGCGTTTTCATCGACGTAGCATTACCGGAGAAAGAAGGAGGAAGCGGAACGGAATGGTTTTGGAAGAATTATCCGACGAGGAACAAGAAATTCGAGATGTATAAGATAGAGACGGTGATGGAGGAATCTTCCGGGAAGGAAACTGGAATATCGGAATGGTTGAATAAGAATGTGAAAGATGAAGAGTATGTTGTGATGAAAGCTGAAGCTGAAGTTGTTGAAGAAATGATGAGAAGTAATTCTATTGGATTAGTGGATGAACTTTTCTTGGAATGCAAGTCATGTGGTCAAATGGAGAATAAAAATCGTAGGGCTTATTGGGAGTGTTTGGCTTTGTATGGTAAGTTAAGAGATGAAGGTGTTGCAGTTCACCAATGGTGGGGTTAGGAATTAATATTCAATTCAAGAATAAATATTTAAGCCCAAAGAAAAAGTGTTATAGAGAGAAGTGGTGTGTGTAGGTTAATTAAGTGAAAGAGTTTGGGAGGCATGAGGGGGCCGAGAGTGGATTGGTCTTGCTAAAAAAAAACTTTTTCAATTTGTGTGTTTATTTTATAATTTACTGGGTTGTTGTAATTCTGTATTTTATAATTATTATTATCGGTTTGTTTCTGGAAATGTTGTGTGTGGTTGTTTGGGAAGGGATTATGAAAAAGAATGAGTTAAATGAATATTAGGATGCATTCAAATAGAGGTGTTGTTTTGATATATGAGTAAAATGTGTAAGAAAGATAAAAGGGCGATACTTTACTTTCTGTCATTATTACTTTTGTTACAATTCAGAACATAGTTATCGATGTATTTTTTGGTTGATAAGCTATACTTCTGGCTGTTATTTAATGGGAAGTAGTAGAAAGGAATAGAAGCACACCATATGTATTAATTCTAACCTTTTTTTTTCTTCAAAAATATAAATAATTTTTTTAATGATTTTAATCAAAAAAAATTATGATAAGGTAAAAGAAGACAAATTCACCTTATATATATATATATATGAGTTTTTATTTTTCTATCAAAATTGTTTATAATAGTGAATATTGAAATCTATTATAATAAAGTTTAAAAAATTAAATATAATATTTATAAACAATGAAATATATTTTTTCTAATTAAATTGTCTTCTCTAAATATAAAAGTTGATAAATAAAATAGTTTTTTAATTCATAAAAATGTTCGTTAATTTATTAATTTAAAGAACAAGTGTATCAAAACACTTTAATTTATGAATGTATCATATAAGCTTTTATGAAAGAATATTTACATTTTATTAGCAACAATGGTACATATATACACTAAATTTTCATACATTCATTCAATACATCATTTTAATTTGATCTCTTTTTGCATTTTTTAACTGCATGCAGGTGAAAACATTTTGAAATGTTGCCACAAATGAAATGTTGAAGTTGTCTACTAACTAATGCAAAATGAGGTGAAATATGTTCTGAAACTCAGTTGAAAGTTCAATTAAACTATTTAAATATATAGCTATACCCATCTAAATTAGGCATTTTAAATGGAAGTATGTATGATAGTAGATGCATGGTTAGACAAGATATTCACATTACAACACATCAATTAAGTTTTTTTTTTTTTAATTTAGATTAAAGGATAAATATCACAAAAACTTTTTACAAATAATACGAAATTTTGAATTTTAATTTGAAACCTGATTTTTGTAAAGTTGATGGCTATAATAGCAAAAGTACAAGATTGATATATATGGCATTTAAATCAGAACAAAGATGGGACATCATCTAAAATCTGAACTCTCCCAATAGCTACTAGTGGTGTTTGTTTGTTATCACCAGTGCAATCACGTTGTCCGAAAGACAAAAAAAAAACAACACGGTGGATTCCATTCACGGACGTGCCTTATTGCAGCACACAAATAGAAAAAATAACTAAAAGGACTATCACGGGTTGCCTGTAGTTCTTCATCATCATATAATAATGTCAAACTCACAAGCCACAATGCACAAGATTGATTTCGCAATATAGAATTGACCACTAAAGAAAATTATAATAGAGCATTTGTCCAAATACGAGACTAATTGGATAATCAAAATGATCGACCCCCTTCGCGGTAACGATCACACTAATAAAGAAAATACATTTTACATTCATTAATTGAATATATCTTCTTAAGCCACAGGGTAAGCTTATTCACCTCAACCACAAGCTAAATTAAAATGTTACCATGCAACAAACTAGGTAGGTAACTAGTTACAAAGCTCACGGGCAATTCCAACCTTATTATTCACGGTATCAAACAAAACCCTCAAATTCTGTTGCTGAAAATTAGCGATCACATTCAACACAGAATTCACATTACTTGGTGCCGCAGCCATAGCAAGACAAGCCAACGACCCTGAACTGCTATGAATCAAACTATTCTCCATTGGCAGCGTCAAATTCAAATCCGTAAAACGCAATGTAATTGCCGGTGCCAATGTTTCATACGTCTTTACAAAACACGTGTCGAATGCTCCCAAACTCGAAAACGGACCGGTCACCTGTTTCCTAAACTCATCCCTCACGGCATTATAAACCGGTTCCACAAAACGGGTTATGACCGTACCCGAATCAATTATTGTTCCGGATCCAGTATTGGGGTCGAACGCAAGAAACTCGTCTGGCAAAGGAACATGAACACGCCCCACGCTAATTCCAGTAAGATTAACATAATAAAGAGATGGACGGTGAGGATTGCGTAGAAGAGGTGTGGTCCGAATACTCTTGGGTTGACCCACGGGTCCTAGTTTAAGTGACCCGGAAAAGTAATAAGATTTAAAACTAGGAAGACAGTAAGAAAAAACACCAGAGTAAAGTGAACCGGATTGGGATAACAAAGATAATGGGCCACGGCCCAAGCCCAAAAGTCCTTGGGCTGGAATTGAAGAACCAGAGACGGCGCTAATGCAACCGAAAGAGTAAGTGGGAATAACATCGGTGGATAATCTAAGCGAATCTTGAACGAGGGTAGCGGAGAAAGAAGAACCCGCGTAAGATTGGTTGAAAGAACACGCGCCTGAGCCCGTAGCTGGGCATGAAAGCCCACGGACCTGACCGCATTGTGGAACGGAACAGTCCAATGGGCCGTAACTGGTGGAGGAATTTGGGGAAAAAGTGGTGGCGGAGCAGCCAGTGCAACCGGAGCAAGGGGCAAAGGCCTCGTCGGTGCTTGTGTCAAGGACCATGAAGAGGAGTTGACCTGGTGTTCCGATTTTGACACGGACAACGTAGTTGCCAATGTTGAAGGCCTGGCCCGAAGCAATTGGGGCTGAGGAGACGGTTTTTTGGGGAAGTAATGTGGATAGGTAGTTCATTCGGGCTGAGTCTTTGGAAGCCATGTTGATGACTCTGTTTTCCCATGAGTCTGTTTTGGGTGGGTTGAAAGGGGAACATTTTCCGTAGATGGGAATTACGTTGAGATCGGTGTCATCTGCTTGAGATGCACATGGATCAATGGCGTTGCTCTTGCTCATGTAAATTACAGAGCAAACTATTAAGGCCGTAGCCAATTTAATGTTCATGGTTGATTTTATTAGGGGTAGAATGAAGATTAATGGTAGCTAGTGTGCATGCATGGCAAGGCTTTGTGACCCTTATATATACGCCAGAGCATAACAAAGAGCTCCTTGTTAATTTACTCAAACATCCTTTCAATTGGAATTCATTATTTTTTATACTAAAAATTTGAAATAATAACTGAAATTTAAGTAGATATGAAATAAGACTAAATCTGTTTCTAGTTTTGTTGTGATGTTAAACATGAAACGGATTAGATTGTGTTTTATACTGATATTATTATTATTATTATTATTATTATTATTATTATTATTATTATTATTATTATTATTATTATTATTATTATTATTATTATTATTATTATTATTATTATTATTATTATTATTATTATTATTATTATTAGTATTGTTTTTTATTTTAATTTTCGTTGTTATTTTAATTTTTTCTAGTAATTTAATATTAATTGGATATCATAATCTTTGTAAACCACATGTACCACGAAAAAAAATTATAAGACATTCTTGAATTTGGACATCTAGACTTTAGTTAAGTTAAAAAATATTTGTGTTATCTCATTCAAAAAGTCTATAGAACATTGAGGGCATTTTATATTACATAAACTGTAATTAATATCAATTTCTTTAGCTTTATCAATGTTCCTATTTTAAAAATTGAAAATTGATGTATTTAGTTTAAAATAGTTTCTTCTTGCAAATGGAAAGAAAGACATAAAAACAAAATTGACATAACTGATTTTAAATACACATGCAGGCATATGGAAAAGTGAGATGCATGTTAAAATAAAACAAAAAAGACAGAAAGGAAAGAGGGCGTATAATATATCATTGGTGTGGTGAAAAATGACAAAGTTAATTTGGGACTTCACTGCTGCAAGTGTCCCATTGAGTGTTACATGTAGCTGTTTGTGCATGTTTTTGAAATAATTGAAAATTTTCTTTTTGGGTAATTGTGTTTTGAGAAGGTAGTATTGGATGGATAAGAATTGTAGTAGTTAGAAAAGTTAGATCGCTCGTGATCATTTGTGGTTTTGTATGGAGATATTTGCGGTGATTATAAATTGACAACGCTGGATATTTTGTCCGTACATGAATATGAGTGTTTTGCACGAGATGCGGTCGGTCACGGGCATTCGAAGACTTTTTAGCTAAATTCTCATACCTAGATGGAGATGGACCCTTCCCTTATGATTCCAGTTTTGCATGTCTAGCTATAGATAAGTATACATTCAAATCATCAAAATATAAATATATATTCTTACAAGTTATTAGAATTCACTAACCCCACATATTATATGAATCAAATAATTAATTAATCATTCATTACCAAGTTGCTCAATAATTTTTTAGCTCTATATATTTCGTCTTCTATTGATCTATTTGCGTACAATGTGATGCATCCATTTCATTGCCATTTTAACGTCATGTTTTCATGCACCCGTGTTCCACTGAAAAAGGCACATGTAATTATACTAGTACAAAACTAACGGCTTAACGGCTACTACAATAAGTGTAATTGGGAATTAATTTTTGGAGGAAATTTTCTTAATATCTAGATGATATTTTAAAAAGATTGAAAACATACCATAATAAATAAATAAATATATAATATCATCTTAGTTTTTTTAGATAACACATAAATATCAAAATATAAATTTAATTCTTTAAAACCGTAAAAAAAACTAACTCACAATCATACCCTAAAGGAATCCAACAGAAGAGAAATTGATATGTTATTTTCCATCAAAGATAGGGAAAAACAAGCAAACGGATTTACATGGTTGACACAATTAATTAGGTATTGCTTCAAAATTTATTGTGACATTTTTTACGATAACAAACATTAGTTATACTATTTTATTAGTGGAGAGTGAACTCATAATATTCTTATTATTTAAATATCTATATTTATCTCCCGAACTACTGACAAATTACCTATATGCGCTCTGATAAAAGAAAGTACAAGAAGAAAAGAGAAATTCAATTATAACACACTATTTTTTTTTATAAGAACTTAAAGGTGAATTAAATGAACTAATTATAATTTTAAAAGTGTAAAAGAGCAACCTAGTTATGCCCTATTTTAGCAACAGTTTTATATCTCTTCCACCCACTGTTGGAGTCTTACACTGTACAACGTCTATATAGAACTCAGAATCTCCACTACACCATCGCAGCTTCTGTCAACATACAACTTTTCTCCAAGTGTCCACCTCTCACTGCCATGCATGGTTTCTTAGCGTCTCCCACCCGAGCCACCACCATAGCCTGTAAGCCATTATTGTGGCATTTTTGTGACCTGGTCTCTTTATTGCTTCATGTTCTCTGATTTAAGATCTATATGTTTGGTGACCTTTGGAATTGTATTTTGCATACAGTGCAAATGGTGGCTACTGTCAACTTCAACATCATATTTAGTCTTCGTCCATCAAATGACTCCAAAGCATTTGTGATCATTTATATGTTACTTGAATCTATACATATGAATGGGGGAGAGGGGGGAATGGAGAAACCCAGCCCCATTAAATACGGAGAAGGAGATCCAAAATTTAACTTCGACGATGAATGAAAACAAGTACAGATTTTTCCCGATTAATTTAAGACGTAGCAAAAGTTTATCCGCATAAATTTTCAATGTAACCTCCAAACTTGTTGAAAATGGTGAATAACAAGCCTTTTAAAGTAAAAATTTATCATAATCATATATGCACGAGTGTTATCATAAGCATCAGCACAAGAATAGATAAACTTTGATGGCATGCTACACAAGTCTTAACCTAATTACTAAAGGAACTACTAGTAAGTACTAAGATCGGTACACAAAGCTAGCAGTAGATAAATAATAACACTCTAAGTAGCACCAGATCATATAATATGTGAGTACTGATGAAAAAGCAATCAAAATTTGATAGGAAAAAAATAGTAAAAATGTTGTTTATGTGCATAGCCAGCGGCCACAAGACGTAAATTATATCTAACACCATTTCGTTTGGGGTGGTTTTTAATTTTATGTTATGAAAATTTTTAAGATTAAAATTAGTTTGAGTTTGGAATTTTCAATTTTAGTTTTGAGTTATGAGTTATGGATTTTAACTCTTAATGGAGTTTCAGTTTTTATTTTATTTAAATTAAATCACTCACTTTACTTATCTCGTTATGAAGTCACCAAATATAAATAAAATATTAACATGTAAAAAAAATTAAAAATAAATAAAATATTTAAATTTGAATATTTTAAAATAATTCAAATATTGTAAATTTCTAATTTATTTAATTATAATAATTTTAGTAATAATGGTAATTTTGAAAAATGATTATCGCAAGCCGTTGCGACCGGTCAAAAGAGATACTTGAAAGTTGATAGTTGGAGGTGATGGTCGGAGTACGACCAACGATGACTGTAGTAGTAGACTGTAGTGAGATATGGTGGTTGGAGGTGGGTGGTTGGTGGTGGTGGTCAGATGTGTGTGGTTGGTGGTAATGGTGGTGGTTGTCAGAGGTGGGTGGTCAGTTGTGATGTCACTAGCTGAAAGTGGGTGGTGATGATTGGGGTGATTGAAGACGGTGGTCGAAGGTAGGTGGTTAGTAATGGAAGATGGTAGTTGAAGGTCAGTGGTAGCGAATTGATGTTGGTGGTGGTTGTGGTTATAGATGGTGGTAATGGTCGGAGGTGAGTGATCAATGGTGATGGTAGTGGTTCTGGTAGTGTTGGTGGTGGTCGAAGGGTTGGTGACGGTTTTGGTGGCAGCAGTGGTCAAGGATGATAGCAATGGTCGGAGATGGTAGTCGGAGGTAATGGTCGATGATTGTTAGATTGATATTTATAGCTAATGATAGTGACACGTTAATTTAAAAATAAAAATAGGAATTATAAAACTTTTTTTTTTTTATTTTGAGTTTTTTAGGAAAATTTATTTTTAAGTTAAGTAAAAAATCAAATTCTATTGGACTCATTTTATACCAAACAAATTTTAATTTTAAAATTTATTTTCAAAACCAAAAACTAATACTCCCAAGCACCTCGAACGGAATTCCAAGTCAATTTTAGTATATATTTCCAGGAAATCTTTCATCTACAAACTACATATAGGATCCAAACTTACACTTACATAGTCAATACTCTAAAAATTATGGTTTGGTAGAAAATGGGAGCAGAGTTCAGCCAAGGGAACAAAAAATGAAAGTAAAGAGTGTAGACAATTTGTTCATACACAGTTTCCAATTTAATTCTCCTGAAACTAGATGACCACAACGGGTGCATGTGTAGAAAGTAGTTTGTTCTTCATCCACTGATCTCATATGAAATTAACAACATTTAGATACATAAAATTGGAGTGCAAAGTAAATCAAGGTCTCATTCACATGCATGTACCACAAAAAATACAGTTTATCATAGTTCTGTGACTTATATGTGGACATAATCAATTTCCTCTAAATAAGAATTGAACATAGAAGATATACCCTCTACCCAAACACCTATTAGCCCAACCATAGAAAACATAATAATATAAATCATATATTAGGCGAGGGAAATAACATGTTATGTTTAAACAGATCAATACAAAATAAGATAGGCAAAAGCCTACCTCAGCAGAAATTGTGTAACTTATTTCCTTCCTTTTAACACTCGAAGACATTGTCCTTAATTCATTTAATCGACAATGTTAACAAACATGTAATCAAAGAAAAACAAGCACACACATTATTTTGAAGAAGGGGCATTACTCTTAATGTTTTTTTTTTTCTTGCTCTGCTGTTGTTTATTAGTGTTTTTTTTTTTGTCAACGTGATTTGGTGTTTAATAAAAGAAGAAGAGTTTAGTGGGTCGTATCAAATGGGCTTCTTTAACACACAAAAAAAAGGGATGCCATTAAGTCCCCACAAAATAGGGTACTCTTGTAAGAGAGATTTCAGTCTTTAAAAAATAAAATAACAATACTGTTGGAAATGTGATTTCGATAGTATTTTTTATATTGGTGAGTAAAATTTGAAAATTGGATGAACAATCGCTCACAAAAAAAGTGGATTGACCTTTACAAATTTAAGAGATTCGGATTTGGATGAGATAGTTAGGAATCTTAAAAAAATTAAAATTTCAGTCAATTCAAATATTTCAATTGAATTTCTTCTATTTCTAAATTTTGTTATTTGAAAAAAATAATTGTTCTTTAAAATTGGGCTATTTTTATAAATTTCAAAATTTTTGAGGTAAAACTAAATATTATGTTTGGGCCAAAATTGAAATTTTGTAAAGAACTATTTGGAAGGACCAATTTGCAAAATCTGAAAAATTTTAGGGACCAACTTGGAAAATATATATAAGGACTAATATGCAAATTTTGAAACATATTATTTCAAAATTGTAAAGATGCAAAAAATTCTATGGACCATTTCATGATTTATTTACTAAGTAAATGGAGAATTTGAAATTCTTAGATTTTATGTGGTATATAGAGAATTTACTAAAATGGAGTTCTCTATAGTTGCTTACTAAAATGGTTAAAATGGAGTACTCTATATATCATTAATTGAAGTTAAAATATCCAAATTATGCATTTAAAAAAATATTGTTGACCACATTTAATCTATACAAGACAGTTTTATAATTTTTTATACTTCATCATTTTAATTCATTATTAAGTATTAATATTAGTTTATGCTTTTATTTACTTCACATACCAATATGTATTTTTGTTTTGGAAATACTAAGATATTTTTATTGTC
>JBBPBP010009777.1:63249925-63260023 GCA_037974735.1 Cicer chorassanicum | reverse complement strand
AGATATATTTACCAACTCCATACAAGTATTTAGAAATTTCTAATAAATGATGAATTAAATAAGAGTTTTTAAACTTATTGTGCTCAAAAATTCATATTTAATTTATTGTTTCTTAAAAAATTATAAATTTTTGTAGGAAAATTATTATAATGCCCCAAGTATTATTAAAACAGATCATTTAAAAATTTAATAGATACAGAATAGTTAATTTAAAATCATCTATCAAAAATGAAAATAAATTTTTTTAAGGAACTAAAATTTAATAAATTTTTTATTAAAACTAAATATAAAATAGTGAAACTTTATAAAGATTACAAACTTATCTAACATTTATATCTATGACACCCACACCTATCAATATAGTATCTTTATTTGCCTCTTTTATCTTTTTGATGTTCACATCACAACACACATATCATCACTATTTTGTATCTGAATAAAATTAATAATATTAAATATGTAAATAATTTTTTATTGCCAAATTTTTAAAGTTATAATTTCATTTGACAAGACAAAAAAATTAATTCATTGCTTATAAGCTTTTTTAGTAATCGTCATTTATAAATAGTATTTTTTATCAAGTAATTTATAAAGTTATAACTTTAGCATTTTTTTTCAATTTTAACTCTATTATGATAACTAAAATTCCTTGGTACCCTTATTATTAAATTGTTTGTTATGTGCTTGTGACGAGCGTAAGATATGAACTTTTTATCATCCCTAAGTGATTGGATGTAAACGACCCTTCTACATGATATCCCACTCATGTTTACTAATTGCCTCGAAAAAGTTAAGTTCATCGCTATCATATTAGTATATGAGAAAATTTCTTATCTATAAAGTCAAGTATCCTTTCCCTATAATCAAAAGCCGCGTGGGTCTACGTTCCTAGTATCGACCCACACGTAAAGAAGACAAATTTAACTTGTAAAATGGTGAACTTTATTAATTACATCCCACAGAATCTCTCAACACCACAATAGACAATTTACACCAGAAAACAGAGTGAAGACACTGTATGGTGAATGACCAGGGTCGAATGTGGACCCCACATCCACCGTCCTATTCCCGAATCGGAAACCATGAGAATATTTCCTATTGGTGACGTTTCAAACTAGGTCCTACTTTCACGTGTCCACAGGCAACATTCCAAGTCACACTGCTCAGCTTTTTTCTCTCAATCACTGAACCGGAGTCGAACCGGTTTTGATATTCGTGATCCGAGCCGAATATTTCAGACTACGAACGAGGAATTAACATTTCACGCTTTCCAACAACCAAATTCCTTTCCCTCCACAATCAACCTCCCCTAACTTCCAATTTATATTTATACATTAACACATTAATTAAACCTAACCTCTTTTTATTTATTTATTTACATATATACTTAAATTACCGCGCGAGGTTTCTCTCTCTAAAACGTTATTTTTGATCCCAACAACCGAAGAAAACAAGAAACTACGCCTTGTGAGAATCCAACCACGAGACTTGCGTTTTCCTTCGTTTTTCAATTTTCAGTGGCATCTTCAGTTTACTTGCAAACGTCAACAACAACAACACGATACATTTTTTAGCTCAACGGATCGATTATTTTCCTTGTTAATCTCACCGTCACAGGCTTCTGTAACTTCGTCACCGTCCAATCAACTAAGAGATTGAGTTTAGGCTTTTTTCAGGTTGCTCCGCCGTCGACGATACCTTCCGTGTGTGGCGGTGATGTAGCGATTTAAATCCTTTCGCCTACGCTGGATGTGTATAGGTGTAAGATAAATGCGTGTCACCGGGGATCTAGGGTTTTCGAGCCTGGTCCTTGTGGTGGTTTGTGTCGTGTTGCCGGTGATTGGGTTTGTAATTCGCCGGAAATGGAAGCTTGCGGTGGCTAGAAATGAAGAGATCAATAGGCTTTTGATTTTGGCAGCTGAGGAAACTGCTAGGGCTGAGACAGAGGCGTCTTGTGTGTACGGCACGGTGGTTCCCGCCACTCATAACTATCAATGCGCTCTCTGCTATTTTCCCGCAACTGCGCGCTGCGCTCAGTGCAAATCCGTTCGCTATTGGTGCGTTATAGCTGTTTTAATTTCAATTTGTTATAAATTGCGCTGAACGATTCGTTTTTTTTTTTGGTGTAGCATGAATTGATTGGATTCTTTTTTTTGTTTTCCTTATGGTTCTGCTGTGTTGTGTAGTGCTTTTTTTTTTAATTGTTGGGAATATTAATTTTGATGTTGTTGATTGGAGTGTATCTCTTATGGTTGCTACACTATAATATGTTGGATTTGTGTTTACTGATCATAAGCTACAAGGTAAAAAATATTCATAATCTTTGGCTTGTTTTGGATTCTCTATTGGAGTTCTTCTATTTTTGAAGCCCATTCTTGAATATAAATTGAAGAGCATAGATGGGCTTGTTGGCTGTTCCTTTCTCCTGGCTATTGCTGGTAGCCTAGTAGAAATAGAAATCATGCTGCTACTTTTGATAGAGGCGTGAGATTGTGGTTGATTGAAGATATTTAAGAATTGGTATAGGGAAAAGATATGTTTCTAAATGGTTTTTCTTTTCTCATGATTTTGAGACAAGGTTTTATGAGTTGTGACCCCTTTTACACACTATGTTGAATGATTGAAAGGACCTGTGATGTTTTGTATTAATGGGTTGTCAATGCATTGTTTTTTTTATTTTTAAACATATTTCTGTTAGAGTACTTTTGTAATAATAATGTCTGTTTCTCATTTGATTGGTTTCGTGATTTTCAGTTCTGCTCATTGCCAAACCGTTCATTGGCGTCAAGGTCACAAATTTGAATGCCATCCTCCCAGCAAAACTCATCAAAGTGATGGTGTAATAAGTGATATTCACAAAAGGGAAGTGGTGCAAGACTACACTGGTATTCGTGAGGAGAAATCTGAAAGCGGAGGGGCAGAGTGTAAAATACCCTCTGAAGACACCAGCTTTTCTCCTGAGGTTTCATTTGGAAAGGATGTTAATATTAGATCTGGGTCACTTGCAGAGGAAAAGTTAGCAGACTCAAATACCGAACTATCCAGTAACTCGTTTTCTGGATTTTCAGCTTCCACAACCTGTAGTGATTCATCTGATGATTCCTCTGTTTGTGAGAGTATCATCTCAAATGAGCATGACAGATCTGAGGGACATATTTCTGTTGTTCCCAACATTGACATTCCTGATAAAACCACAAGCAATAGCAGGATGGATTCAGCTGTATCTTCTTCACCAAAGTTTGCTAGCTTGCTTGATTCAATTGATGGTTTTTCTACAATTCATAAATTAAATAATAATGCACATGGTTCTAGTAAAAAAGAGAGGAAGCTTGCATCTAATGGTACATCAGGCTCGAGCTTGTTGAAAGGGGTGAAAATTGAGTCTTCTGGATTCTGGGATCAAGCTTTTGATTCCGGAGGGATTAAAGTTGAGACTAATAATGACACTTGTCCATCCCATTCTGATGAATCCACCGGCGAAAAGACTGATTCTGGATTGTCATTTCGCTTTCATTTCAGCCCCATGCCTCCTTTGCATGTACGAGATACTGAGGCTAAGGAATCTTTGCCCGATGACACTCTTCAAAACTCTGTTGGGAAGAATAGGAGAATTCTAGGATCAACATCTTCTGAGTATGACAGCACGGATTCTTTAAAGGCGAAAAACCTCTCATTCATCAATGACAAGGGTTCCAATTTTATGAGCAATATTCCCAGTGGTTGTGAATCTGATCAATTGGAATCTAAAGACAGCTCTAAGCCACCTCTATATTCCATTTCCTCCCGATCCCCCAATGTTGGTAAAGATCGATGTTCTGCTGATGCTATGAACATCAATAACTTGCAATCATCTGGCTCTGTGGCATCAAATCATGTCGTGGACAATCATGGCCATACCTTGAAGTCCACCGATATTAGATGTCAGCCATTTGAGCTTGCTGATTCTAAATTAGCTTCTACAACTGAAGGACATTCTCAGCACGGTACAGAACATAGGAATAATGGCATTGAAATTGGGACAGTCACTTCTTCTCATGTTGCTAGCTATTCTGCAAATTCCAAAAGTGCCTTGAAAACATCTGTTTTAAAAGTCGTTGATCAGTTTAGAGGATCAAATTTGTCTAAGCACATTCCTTTAGCAGTAGGGAGTGATATTGCTGGAAAGTACAATGACAAGGTTCTTCTAGAACAAATCTTTGTGCATTATTTTTTTGCCTAGAGGAACTGTTACCTCACTCTTATAACTGCTGCAGGGTCTTTTTCCGTACGAATTATTTGTCAAGCTTTATAACTTCAACAAGGTGGAGTTGCAGCCATTCGGTCTTATAAATTGTGGAAACAGGTATAATTTGAAATTAATGATGAACATGTTAGGGGGTAATTGGATCATGTTTCTTTGTGGATTTATATTTTATAGGTTTACAATATAATAGGTTGTAAAAAATAATCTTTCATTGCCAATACCCAATAAGGATTTTTTTTGCTGTGTTATAAAATGATTTATGCAAATGGTTGGGTTTTTGAATTTTTTTTCTGGAATCAATTGTTCTTTTACTTTTCTGTCTATTTATTTTTCTGCTTTTCTAACTTGTTAACTTTTTTTGCAGTTGTTATGCTAATGCTGTACTTCAGTGCCTAGCTTTTACA
This sequence comes from Cicer chorassanicum, assembly GCA_037974735.1. Classification (NCBI taxonomy): domain Eukaryota; kingdom Viridiplantae; phylum Streptophyta; class Magnoliopsida; order Fabales; family Fabaceae; genus Cicer; species Cicer chorassanicum. Next base: position 63,255,376 of record JBBPBP010009777.1, on the reverse strand, counting down.
CCACCCTTAACTTCTTATTTGCTTCAAGGACTTCATTCTAAATCATGTATGTGTTAAATGGGAGTTTCCATCATTGAATCATCACATGCCATATTTCTTGAATTCTATCTATTGTAACTTATAACCATTTCCCTTTGGTAAATTTCAGGTGCAAATAAAAAATGGTGTTTCACCTGTGAATTTGAAAGTTTAATTTTGAAGTCAAAGGATACAAAATCTCCACTGTCTCCAATGGCCATACTCTCTCAACTACAGAGTATTGGGAGTCATCTTGGTAATGGCAAAGAAGAAGATGCACATGAATTTCTAAGGTATTCTTTTATACTTTTTTAGCCTTGTAATACATAAAATTATGGTTTTATAATTCATTTGAAGCTAATCATGTGACATACATGGCAGACATGCTATTGACACGATGCAATCTGTTTGCCTTATGGAAGCTAGGGAAAATGTATCGGGTTCGTTGGAAGAGGACACTACTTTAATGGGTCAAACATTTGGAGGCTACCTTCGATCAAAGGTAATTTTATATTTCTATCTGGTAGATTAATACACAGTTATCTGCTATGATTTCTTTATTCCCCAGTCATAGTGCAATACAGTGTTGCTTGTTTTTGAAATAGATAATTTGATTGTCATGAGTCATTGTAATTAATCCATTATAACATCCGTTGATTGGAAATAACAAGGATAGTGAACATTCACCTCATATTTGGCAGATAAAATGCATGAAATGTGGTGGGAAGTCCGAGCGTCAAGAAAGGATGATGGATCTAACTGTTGAGATAGAAGGGGAGATATCAACACTGACAGAGGCTCTTCGACGGTTTACAAGCACTGAGACTTTGGATGGAGAAAACAAGTACCATTGTGTCAGGTTGGTTGATGTTTGGGAGGCCTCTTGCCCTTTTCAAAGCTTTCAATCTTAACATGTGATAGAAATTTCTTAAAAATAAAATATGTAGACTAGTTACTTCCGAGGTAGATTTTTGTGATCCCTCCAAAACAGAAACAAACCAAGAGCAGAAAATGAAGAAAAAGTCCTCCACTCATACTATGCCAGCTTCTTCACAACCTTCCCACATCTAACCAATTCCTCTTTTATCCTTTTCTGAGCTGCTTGTAATGTTCCCCCAGTCTTTCCCTTATTCCTTCTTTCACACACTTGCAGCCCACCATTCCCTGCATTCAGCCGCGATAAATGTCTATTGTCACATCTTACCTTAGGATTTCATCATTATGATTAAGCGGTTAATACTTTAAAAAACACATTGGTGCATACAGTTCTGAAGTTGAACGAGATATTGGGGGCTCTAGGATGACTTTCTTTTTCCCATGCTAGTAAAACATGTGTGGTCTAGTCTCTTCTTGACTCAGGAGAGTTCGGAGCTAAATTTAACAAATATATCCAGAATAATGGGGATAAGAGAGTTTGGCAAGTACCCGCTGAAAGTTTCAACAAATAATACTAGATTTTTGTTTATGTTTTACACCACTACAAATTGAGTATGCAAAATTAATCCTGCTTTCTATTAAGAATTTCATGTAACTAAGGATAATGACATTGCTAAATTGGCTCTTAAATTGACAAGTAAGAGAATTGGAATAGCTTGTGCATGCCCTTCATTCGTTGAGCCTGTACAAATCCCTTTTCTTAAGATCTATTTTATCACGAGGGAACTGTTTATAGTGATGTTCAGTTAAATTGGAAGTTGAAACTTAATGGCTGTTCATACTTCGTAGAAGCATCACATGATGCTACTACTATCACAAGTTTACACCCACAAAATATGGAATTATGCCTTTTGCCATTGATGATTGACCTGCGTAACAATCTCTAAAATCAATTATGCAAAGTTGTGTCTTATTGTGACCCCAGTTTTCCACAAATTTTGGTTCTAACAGCCAATTGAATTACATGTTATTGTTTCTGCTGCTCTCTCTCTCTTTCTCTGCCTTTGAAGTGTAATTATTCGTCTCTGGCAAGTTATTTGGATTTTGGATCTCTAAGATGTAAGAATATTATTTTGAGTACTAGAACTCAAATTACTTTTCATATTATTAATCACTATTTCCATTTTTAAGATGTAAATCATACGAGAAGGCCAAGAAGAAGCTGACAGTTTCAGAGGCACCCAATATTCTCACAGTTGCATTAAAGAGATTTCAGGTATTTCACATGTTAAATTTAAAGACAAGATGTTATTATCTGCATTTTCTGCAGACTGTATATGCAGAGTTTATCTCATTTGTTGAACATATGTTGCAGTCTGGAAAATTTGGGAAGCTCAACAAGCCTATTCAATTTCCAGAAATACTTGACCTGGCGCCTTTCATGAGTGGGACTAGTGATAAGACACCCATATACAGATTGTATGGAGTGGTTGTTCATTTGGATATTATGAATGCATCTTTTTCGGGTCACTATGTGTGTTACTTGAAGAATATCCAAAACAAGTGGTTCAAGGTTGACGACAGCGTGGTAAGTCCCTCTGTTTCCATTTGTTCGCACATCTTGAGAGCAATCTTCCGGTACTTCTCTTGATTAATGTTTTTTTTACTTAGTAGTCCATGGTACTTGTAAGTTCAAAGACCAAATGCATAACCAAAATTTGTTGTCACCGTGTTACGAATATGAACAAATAGTTCGAGCTACATATACTGTTTTAGGGGCGGGTTTTTCACAGGGTTTATTCATAGTCTGATTTGTCTTAATAACAATAGTGTTGTCCTTGGTTTAAGCTTCTTCTGTATGTATGTGTTGCAGGTGACAGCTGTTGAATTAGAGAGAGTCTTGACAAAAGGAGCATATATGCTTTTTTATGCAAGGTAACCCAGCTGCTTTTGTATGTTGTGTGTAAGGGGGTGGTTAATATGTGAAAAAAGTACACCAAGATTCAGCCGTTAAGGGCTGAGTTTTGGCTCAATTTGATTTAAACCGGCTAATAACAAATATAAACCAGACTGCATAATAAGAAATAATCAGACCAAAATCATAATAGGTTCATGTGCTGGCTGGTTGAACCACTGATTTTTGAAAGATTTGGCGGTGGCTTTAATCAAGGTTCCTTTTAATTATATTGTCATTTTTTAGCTTCTCTGACCAGTTGAATCATCTTGTAGGTGCTCTCCAAGGGCCCCAAAATTAATTAGGAACAGGATACTATCCCCTGATTCAAAAAGCAAGGTCAATGGAAAGTCTCTTACAACGAAACCAAGATTTATGTCGTCAAATTCTGATGCAGCTGAACCCATCAGTAGTTCAATATCTCCAGATGGATCACCCTCCTTGGAGTCTTTCTATTCAAGGTTTCACCACCTGAAAAGGATTTTAGAAGAAGACTCGTCAAGCGACAGTTCATCCCTTTTCAGCAGTAATTCTGATGAAGGTTCTTGTAGTACTGATAGCACCCGTAATTCAACCAGCACAGATGACTTCTCCGATTATATTTTTGGTGATTCAGGGCATGGATGGAGTAACACATGGAGGAATTCCGATTCTGACACATCCTCATCCTCCTCATCTCCCTTGAATTGTAGACATTCGCCCCTATCCGAAATGGACAAGTACGATTCAGTTTTTCCAGACCCCACAGGTTCAAATGCGAAGGCAGATAGTCCTTTATTCAGTAACAAACTGGGGGATGTTGAGAGGACGGGTGGCGGTATTTCTCATTTGCATTCTGACTCAATTTTACAGCCTAGAAAATTAGACAGTAGTAGCATTAGCAGCAATAGTAATAGTAGGGACGCTGACTCGTTTCTGAAACTAGGATCTAACCATTTTAATGGTATGAACTCTGGTATATCCTGGAGAAAGTAAAGGAAAAGAACGGATTGAAAATTTTATCTTTAGGGAGCCCCTGATGAAGTAAATAATGAGGGATGTTAGCTACACCATTTTGCCAATGACTTAAACTAAATGTAGATACACTGTAAATCGTCGTAAGTATATTCTTATAATAAAATCATCTTTTATGAATTATTGCATTGTTCTCTTTTCATTATTTTGATTTAAGAACTTTATACATATTTACCTTACTATGAAGTGTGAAAAAAAATTGAATTATCATGCATTTGGTTTGCTTATGATGTGTTTAGCATCAGCAAAATTGTTTGGGAATTGTGATTGCTTGAATTCAGTATTTAGCGAGCTATAAATGGCCATGTTACTAGCAAAACTACATATGCATTGTGGCATAGAACCAAAATAAGAAACATGGGAAGCATTCATCTTCAACCCCATAAAAAAAAAAAAATCAAACATCTCAAACACTGGAGCAATCATAAACAGAAGCAGTAATAGTTAGTTATAGTTGTCTATTTATACATACAAAAAAGCTAATAAATTTTGATAAAATCATTTATCTTTTCTTATAATAATACTCTTAACTACTTATCGTCATATTCTACGTATTTATCTTTTTACAGTAAATAATTAACAAACGAGTGAGTAGCTTTTGCGGTGACATAAAATCAATTCAAATTCATCGAAAATAGCATATGTATACACATACACTCAAAATAGGCTTTTTGATGCAAACATGTTTAAATATGAATGGATCTATAAATCAAATTTTTTGTAAATATATTCAAATAAAATTTAATTACCTATATCTACTTCTCTTTAACCAAAATTAATTTATTTTAAAAATCAATTTCATGTCACTGAAACTAAACACACTTTAGTATGACAATGAAGAGTGAGTAAAAGGAAACAAATGCCCTCTTTTTGCTTTTCGGTGGGCGTGCATATTACTTTTGTCTTGTTTTTCTTGTAGTAGAAAATTAAAAGACAAAAAATCTAATTCATCATAATTAAATAAGAAAAATAATATACTTAGATTAATATGCAAGCAAATGACATGCATGTCTTCAGCACAAAAAGAAAAAACAAGAAAAGCAAAAACATGCATGCAATCAATATCTTTGAATTCTTTAGCTTAATGAATGCATTTTTAGTTTCAAAAAATATTCAAGCTGCAAAAATACGACTTCTCAACATTTAGGAAAAAAATTGATCCTTTGGAGAAGTGCGGCTAGTTTCCATACTTTTTTGGAAAGTTCGACGCTAAATTTTTCCATGCAACAATACTTTGCAAAAAGTCCACATTAACGTCCCAGTTACAAGTCACTCGAAAATTTGGGTATATACGGTTCAGTTTCAATCAATTTTGAGATAAAAAAATCATTCAATAAAGATTAAAAAAACATGCAACTTGATTTGGATTGTTTCTTTGAATTTTTTTTTGTATAATCTAGTCTAATTAAATGCAGTTTTGATATATTTATATCAATTTTTTTACTCAATATATTTATATTATGTTAAATAATATATTACAAGCCAAATAATATGAAATAATAGTACGAAAGTGTTATATTAAACTACTAGTAAAATATTCGGGGGGAAAAACTACTAATAAAAAAGTGTGATGATACATTGGAGTTTTT
>JBBPBP010009777.1:63227036-63249862 GCA_037974735.1 Cicer chorassanicum | reverse complement strand
ATTACTTTTAGACACATTTATTGATATATACATGTAGAAAAATCCTATATGATAAATATTTTTCTATTAAATACATTTTATTTTTAAAAAAATTTATTCCCAACTGTGGTATTTTGAACTAACAAAATGTCTCGTGTACCTGTGGCTATGAAATAGAGGAATAGTCATCACATTTATTTTTTCATAGTTCCCTTTTTGGTAGCTCGTGGTTGGGCGATCAAAGTGTTCTACATATTTGTGTGTTTCATCATGCTCTCCAATTCAAGGGTTTATTTGTTATTAATTAAAAAAAAAAAAGTTGTTTGATTGACTTGTATATGAACTATCCGGAAAGAAGGTAATCATTTAAATATAATTTTAGTTATTTTATTTTTATTAATTTACGAAATTGATTTCTATTTTAAAAGTTGACATTTTTAGTCCCTTTACTGGATTTTAAACTAAAAAAAATGATAATTTGACGTATTTTGAATAATATAGAACCATCTAAATGCATTAATTTATTGATATGTCATTAATTAAATTACAAATATAAAAAAAATTTGAAGTTGAAAGTTAAATTTTTATGGTGTTTTATTTTTATTTTATGAGTGTTAATAATTCTATATCATATGATACGCTATTTAAATTATATCACATCACCATTTTTAGTTAAAAAATCAAAAAAATATATTAAAATTGTTGACTTTTAAAATAAAAAAATCAGTTTCATAAATCAATAAAAATACGAAAACTAAAAGTGCAATTAAATTAATTTTAAAACATTTTTAGTTGATTTCAAGTGTTTTTGGTTTGGATTTAGGTTTTGGGCACCTTTCAATTGATATATTTGTAAACCGTCGGTTTAACTTTTATTATTTTTATATTTTGATCTTATTTATTTTTATACTATTACTAATAAATTACTTTTATGCAACAATCATATTCTCTCTGTCTTTGCGGAGAAATTTATTTCTACTCAAAGGTTTAATATTGATACATATAATTACAAGATCTAATTATTTTTCAATTACATTTTATTTTAATTACGGTGTTGAATTTTTATTCATAATTACATTATCGTATTATTATTTAATGTATTTTAATTTTCATATTCTGATAATATTATTACAAAAATGTTTAATAAAAAAACATAATATATATGAACCAAAAAATTGACATCATGTCTGAACAAACAAGTTTTAAAAGGGAAAAAGTATTGCCTAGTACCTTAAAAAATGATCTAATTTGAAAAGTAGAACTTCAAATAATCTGATGATGATAATTATAAAACTCTCAAATAAAGTGAAAAATGTAAAATGTAACATGTAAAAATGTATGGATCCACCATAACTGACCCCGACATCCTTGACTAGTAGCAGTCATGGAGAGATAAGATCTCTCTCACCGCAATGTCCCTACACAAGTCAATCAATTATGATTCAATGAACTTATCTCCTTATTTAACTATCCCCACTGTTCTTGTAAAAAATTTAAACTCAACATTGCAATCCTTACATTTTAAAATGAATAATACTTAAAAAAGATATTATTTTTAATTTTCAAAATAACTTTAATTAATTTTTTTTTAATTTTAATTTTTTAATTATTAATATGTACACTACTTCTAAAATAATAATTATATTTTACATTTATCATAATAATTAAAAAAACCAACCAATAATTAATTTTTAATCATTGTATTTCTTAAATTTATATATATATATATATATATATATATATATATATATAAATGTTAACGGACACATTTTAAAATGGAGTGAATAGTATTTTCCTATTTAAAAACACAATAAATAGTAACATTTTGTTAAATGATGCAAAGGAGGATACATATGCATGCATATTAATAAGAGAAGATAAAATAGCCACACACAAACAAATGGCGGCCAAAAAGGCAAAGATGCATGTGCATCAATTATGGGACAATGTGGACACAAATTATCAATTGGATTTTTGCTGCGGTCATGCCACACTTATCTCTATTTATCGCATAGCATAACAAATATTTCATATTGATACATATCGCTATCGTCCACATTCAAAAGAAAAATAATAATCCAATCTTCTTTCAATTATCTTTTTGTCCCTTTCCTATTCCTTGTCTACTTGAAAGTATACAAGTGCCTCTATGAGTATGACCTTAATAATACTACTACTACTAGTTATGAGTAAATATAATCATGAAAATTATAACCCATGTCCACTTCATATGATTTGATATACATGATCTTCAATCTTCAAAATTAATTAAGAGAATTTGGTCTATTTAATTTAGTTGTTAATGGCTAATTAATACTACTAGTGGTTTAAACTTAGGCACTTAGCACATTGCAATCCTTTGAATAATCATATCTATGACATTATGCGTATTTGTGTATGTAAAAGATGCATAGTGCTGCAAACACAAAGTGGACAAATTAATCTTGTGTAACAATTCTTCCAAAATCAGTAGCCGACAAAGAAGCAGCACGATCAACAAAAAAAGGAGAATATGAATCATTAGGTTTATTAATGTCAATCCACATAAAGAGTTGAATTTTGATTTGGTAACGTGGTGGCTACGATCTTGGAGGATCCCACACGCTCTAAATATATTTGAGCTTCGAGTTATGGTTTCAACGCGGAGAGTCCCTTGTTTGGGTGAAAATAAAGATGCAAACATATTAAGTAGTATCTTTAAAACATTGGTTAACGTGACAAAGAATAAATAATTTCACTTCTCAACTTTAACTACATTGACTTTATTTATTTATTTTTTTCTCTATGTTCATTCTTTTTGTGATAAATATTTTACCAAATTATTCATTTTAACAATCGATAGATTTTTCATAATTATCAATGCAAAATATAAAGTTGTGTATATAATAATCATTGAAGAGTAGTATAAGAAAAAATAATTAAAATTAAATTGTATTAAAAATTATCAATGACATTTATTTTTAAATTTGTTTTTATTGATAAAGTGACACTAATTATAAAATGCAATAATACTATCTTTTAAGTTGCTTTGCGCTTTTTTTTAATGGTCTTTACTACCCACAAAACATTATTTCATCATAAATTTTATGAGAGTACATTTTCTTACTTTTATAGTTCATCAATGACAAAAACATCACATTACATATTTTAAAAGTAGAACATTAGTTGACAATTGTTAGGATTTTATTTTAGCACTTGTTGTCATAAATAGACGTCAATAAAAAAAAATTATAATAGAAAAACTTTTATTGAAGAGAGTACAAAGACTTTTTCCATTTACAATTATACGTTCATCAATTTAATATATTTAAATGGGTTGTTAAACCAATTAGCAAATCTCAATCTTGTGCCTAATTCCTTTCCGCGATACAAGCCAACCCCAATATAATGATTTAACCTTGTTCCTTTTATTGACACTACAACCATATGACTTCCTTGTGAATGTTAAACAAAACTTTTTGCACCAAATCATACGATAAATCTCATTTATTATATAATATTAATCTCTACGCATGAAGCATTGCCTACACCTTAACCCTATCATAATACAAGCATAGAAAACAATCTCTACACCTTAACCCTATCATAATTTAAGTATAGAAAACAACCCGTACTTGATGGAAATCAGAATGGATATCATAAGAAAATGAACAACAATCAATGGATTTATATATAGTCATAAAAACTTGTAGGTTGTGTAGAGATACTTTCTACAAATGAGAATATCAGTAAACGTGCTTTATCTAAATAAGAGTGAGCTTTTTGATAGTGAAGAGGGATACCCAAAGCATGAAATCAGACTCAACACAATTCTTCAAAACCAACACTATTAACTATTCAAGTTGGATGCTACTATATGTCTGATAAGACAATATCTTACATTGAATTATATGACGTCCACACAAATTTTAAACACGACATTCACTAATCGATTTTGTTAATGATTTGAAAAAATAAAAGTGATTGACGTAACTCGCGACATATATGCACCCGTGCACACACACATTGGGTCGATATCAAACATCAACAAGTTGTAAACATAGGTGGTGTAAATTCTTTTCGATATGAATTTTTAGTATTACATAGATATTAAATATTGATGGAATTGAGAGTAATGATTAAAGATTCAAATAAAAAATTGGTATTGCTCTATTAAAATTTAGAATTATTTATTGAAAAAAAGTACTGTAATACACTATTAAAACTCTACTAATTGCCATCTTCAATAACAAATGCGCTATTTTTGTTTTGTTTTGTATGGTATGGATTAACTATGTTGTTTAATTATATATGAAAAAATATAGACACTTGAACTTTACGATGAAATAATATTTTTGTTAGTATTATTAAGAATGAAGATAAAAAATAATAACTTTTTACTATAGAAAGTGATTGATATTTTTTTTTAATGTTATAATGATGACACACTTGTACATGGAAAAGCTAAAAGTTTGACACTAAAATTAAAGTTTTTTTTTTCACATCGCACTCTAAGTTATAGTTTATTATTTTGGTCCACGTAAAATATACATTTTTATATATTTATTTTGTCCTTGCAAAGTGATAGTCACTAATTAAATATTAATGTGACATTAATGATACTATAATTCACTCTCACAATTTATTGTCACGTGATCTCAAATCTCACATGATATGTTATATGTCATCTACATTAGATAAATAATGATAATAGAAACTAAAATAACGAGAATATTACATTGCACAAAATAAATACAATCAATTTTTTTAAGGAATTAAAATTTGAAAATAACCATATTATGAAGATAAAAATATAAATTACTTTTTTATTTTTTATTTGTTAACGTAGACAAATTTTATATTTCATATGTATCTTTACAATTATTTATTACTATCGTTATCCGATAGAATTTGGCTCAAATTTCCAACTTAAAAGAAACACCTGATAAGGATGAAAATGGTCAAGAAAAGAAGCGCAAGATACAATCAAAAGGAAAGTGTACTTGAAGTCTTAGGCTAAATATGATTAGCATCTTACCACTACAACAAATTTTATTGATTAATGACTATTTTCTAATACCTAAAAGATGTGGCGGATCTCATTATCAATACTTATATTTACGGGTCTACAATTAAAATTATAATGTTTATATAAAATTAAAAAAAACTGAAATATGTGAGATGCAGTTATTATTATTTTGAATGTATCGAAATTAAATACGCTATCAAATGTTTCTTCTATTAGTAATTTTATGAATCAAATTGATTAATAAAAAAATATATTTTAATATTAAACTAATTAACAAAAGATACATTTGAAGATAAAATTAACTAATAAAATATACATTTAACTATATTTTATGTAAGAATTATTTAGTAAATTGATTAATATATCATAGGATTATTTAATAATTGATTATTTATAATTCAAATGAACTTATAAAAATTTAAAGAGATTATTGTTAGAAAATTTTCTAACGATGATTTCATTATCCTGTTATTATATGTTGATGACATACTTATTGTTGGAAAAAATATTTCCAAGATTGATAGGTTAAAGAAGCAGTTGGGCGAGTCATTTGCCATGAAAGATATGAGAGCAGCTAAACAGATTCTTGGCATAAGAATCATGCGTGACAGAAAGGAGAAGAAACTTTGGATGTCACAAGAACACTATATTGAGAGAGTGTTGCAAAGGTTTCAAATGGAAAACTCTAAGGCTGTAAGTACTCATCTTGCTTCTCATTTTAAGTTGAGTTCTAAACAAAGTCCTTCTAGTGAAGATGATAAAAGATACATGGAACGAGTTTCTTATGTTTCTGCTGTGGGTAGTTTGATCTAGATGTCACTCTTCTTCCTCCAGTCCTGTCTAAAAGTAACTCCCCTTTTCAAATGAATTATGAACCTCAACATTTCTTGAATCTTTGCCAACTAGTTATAACCTTGTTGTAATTTAAATCATTTCAAATAGAGTAGTTTTGAGACATCTTAAGATAAAATATCATTTTTTGTAAGTTACATGTCATTTTGAGATTCCTAGATTTAATCAAAATTGCATACTTAAGGAATTTTATAGAGTTTTATAAGCCTTCGTAAAAAAAAAAGGGTTTTACTAATGTTTTATGTATTTTATTGGTATAAAAGTAGGAGAGAAAGAAATATGAAATATTGAAAAGAGAAAAATGATAATTGTGAATTAAGCATCTTAACAACAAAATATTTCATTGGATTAAACATTATATGAAATAGTATTATAAATTAAAATTGGCACATACAAACCACTTAAAAACATAAAATTGTTGGAATTAGGTTGATTTTAGAAAGAATTCATTCATCATATTTTGATAATATCAAAGGTACTTTATGAGAATAATTTAGTGTACTAATAATTTCATTGAATGTGCAACAATTCAAACCAGGAAACGGAGGAAACGAAGACATCAGAGTCAAGTGAAGTTAAATGAAATCAATGCAACGTTCAGACTCTGGTTATTACATGTGTTGTTGTGTGCGTGCATCTATCTCTGAAGATTTCCATCTAAAGCGTTTGTCCAGTGTGCCTCCGAAACTACTGTGTGTCTGCCTTTGAAGACTAAAGCATGTCTCTGAAGTTTTAAGCATGCCTTTGAAGCGCATACTACAGTAACTCTGAAGCTTCTATTTGAGCTGCCTTTGAAGCTCAAGTTCCACTCGCTTTGAAAACTACAATTTGCTTCAATATGTTACCTCTGATACACAACATGCTCTAAAGATGCAACAAGGTGACGTTACCTTTGCCATTAGTTCTAAGTCATGCAGTTATGCATCTGCCTCTGACTACCTAAACCAAGCAATACAACATCTAACTCCGATGATGAAGTTTTGTTCTGATGAAGAAAGTCAACAATTCTGATGGAAAGTCAATGTCTTGATGAAGACTGAGATGTTTCATAATTCTGATGGCCTAAAAACAAATTATGATATGTTCCCATTGCTCTTAAACAAACGTATGAAAGAAGATTAAAAATGAATTATTTTCAAACACTATCTTGACATTCTCGAACATAATCATTCTAGAAGATTTGATTGAAAATTCGTTTTGGAATTAATCAAGCTTCAACGATCATATTATATCAAACTATATTTATCAAGATTTATTTTTTGTGAAGATATTTGTGGACCTTTCACAAGGAATATAAGCTCTGAAGATTCAAGGAGAATTATTTTCAAGCGCTATATGGGCATTGTCCCACATAATCATTCTAGAAGATTTGATTAGAGATACGTTTTGGAATTAATCAAGCTTCAACGGTCGTATTCTCAAACCGTATCTACTAAAGGTTTTTTTTGTGAAGATATTTGTTGACCTCGCAATACGAAGATACATTGAGAATTTATTTAGGACAATATTGAAACCTTAATTCATGCTATATAAAAGGATCAATTTTGAAGAAGAAAAAACAACACAAGAACTTAGAAAATCTTACGAACTCAAAATTCTATAAGTATTCGAAATTCAAGTTTCAGTTTTAGCAAAAGAACTCGTTCAACTTTATATTACTTAGTGTTTAATGCTCTATTTTAGGGTGAAGTTCATTGTAATCAATCCACTTAGAAGAAGCAAAATAGAATCAAGTTTCACTCATTTATAACTCAATCCAGTAGTGGTTATTCTGCCTCAACGACTTGTAGGTTTTCAAGTTGGAAGTTGAGAAAACTTGACTATTAGGGTCAATGTGTTGTTGTGCCTCAACGGTATGTAGGTTTCAGGTTGGAAGTTGAGAAGACGGACTTGTAGGACAATGTGTTGTAATTCAAGTTTTGAATTAGTGGACAAATCTTTTTGTGTGAAGAGACTGAACGTAGTTGTCATGTTGGTAGTGAACCAGTATAAATCATGATGTTTTTCCCTCTGTCTTATTACTTTTTTTTATTGTTGCCTCTGAACTATTTATCTGTTTAAAGTATCCAAATTAGAATTTTAAAACAAAATTTTTAATAAAACAAAACACAATTTAACCCTCTATTTTTTGTATTTTTGCATATTCAAAAACGATTTCCCTAAAATCTTACACACTTTTGTAACCACCGGAATCCACTAATTTACATTCTAATAAAGTTACTGTGATACTAAATAATATACCCTATTATATACAACATGAGGTGATGTCAAAATTTGTTTTCATTACTTATTATGGAGGATATATTATCTTTGGAACAAGATTCTCTATCATAAATTCTCACTTGTGTGATTTTGATTAATAGTTGATATTGTTCTACACAATAAATTTAACTGTGTAATTTATATCAAAATGAGTTTTTCTTCAAATAACTTTTGTGTTGGTCAACCTTTCGAATAACTTAGTTGTTTATCTTTTTAAAAAAAAATTAGGCATTGTTTGTATGTTTAGTACAAATATAACTATTGTTAATATTAATTTTTGTGATATTTTAATTTATATTTCTTATTAGTAAAAATTATTGTGATTTTATTTAATTTTCAATCAAGTTTAATATATATTTTTTGTAGTTGTCTCCTTATAAAATATATGGTAATTTAATTAATAAGAGATTGAAACTAAATGAAATGAGTAAATTTGTACAAATGTGATGAATTTAAAATTAAATGTTTTTTTAATAGAAGCATTTATATTTAGTGTTTTATGTGCTACGAATAAATTTACTTCCAGGAGAATTTATGAAAAAGAAGTAACAAGTGTTAGTATTTTGTCTTTTTAACTATGACAATTGATAACTTGAGCACCGCGAATAAGAGGAGGTGACGAGAAAGAGAGAAAAGAAAGTAAGCACAACCCTAGCCACGTAAAGTAGTAAAGTGATGAGGATGGAGAAATAAAGTTGAAGAAGGAAGTTGTTGTTGATAGAAATAGAACTCAGATAAAGAGAAAAGATAAGAGAGATCCTGCTCTGCTGAAAACTGAAAAGAAACTACTGCAGACTGTACAATACAAGCCTAGCCACGTTCTTCACTTTATTTGAAATACACTCGAAAATGGAATTAATATCATAGCCTGCATCGGCAGCGTTATCGTCATCCAATGAACTTTCACAGTCACAGCAATGCAGCCAGGCCTATCTAGTATCTACTGCCACACTGCCCATATTCTATGCATCATCATCTTTGAAAAACATTCAATTGTTAACTTGAGCGGGAAACTGTTTACACATTAAAATAATGTTTTTAAATCATTCCAAATTTTGTTATACATACTCATTGATCGAATCCTACACATTCTCACCAATATATGTAAAACACGATAAACAGCATGCATACACATGATGATCTTCATAAAGTAAACAAATTAAATACTAAATATACATAAGCACAAATAAAGGCCTATTCCAAATGTTGATAGAGAAAAGCCTAACCAAACATAACCTCATTTAGATTTCCAAGTTTCCTTTCTTTGAAAACATGCTCTGCAGCTTTAGTTACCACTTCGTCAACAACACATTCATTACTTATATTCATACACAGTATAAATAAAGCAAGCACAAAGCCAACAAACGCACGCAACTACTAATTAGAGAAACTCAACGGTAATACATGATGAATTAAACAAATCCAATATTCATATGATATGATATAACACTGAAAATAAACTTTAATCTAGCTACATAACTAGCACTCTAAACTATTGTACGTAGCTAATATTTCTGTTTTATAAACTGAAGCTAATTATACTTAATAATAGTTAAACAGAGATAATATCAATCTAATAATTAAAATAAAATAACCAGCATATAGAAATAGAACTAAATTTCACAATCGCAGCAAAAAATAAAAAAAAAAACGAAAATGCGATTTATCAGTAAGGTGGTGGTCTTGCTGGTGGAGCCCAAATCACATCCGACGGCAAGTGACAGCTGTACATAGCAATCCCACACGATTCGCCCTGACCTTGACCGCTATCCACCGCACCGGAAACATTCGCCGAATTTCCATCACCACCGGACTCCGAGTTCCGACCTTCTTCCTCCATCGGTAACCTATGATACGAAGGATTATTGAAAGAACCAGCGATAACATAAACCGTTCCCGCCGCTATCAAGTTTCCGGCAACCAAACCTCCGACGATCTGTCCCTGAGGTCCGGCGAGCGTGATTGAAAAGCCACTAGGAACCGCTGGAGAAGCACCGGATTGTTGAGGAAGAAAAGTAGCGGTTACAGATAGAATATCAAAACGTCCGTGAAAAGTAACGGTAGCTCCAGGCGTAGTCGAAGGTTGACGGAGAGTAACGTTAGCGACGGTTCCTGAACCGGTTAACACACATAAACCTATATTCTTCCGGCGACTAAACTGTGCAATAGCTTGAACGACGTCGTTTCCACCAGAAACTTCTAGAATAAATGGACTCATAGCAGGTTCAGGATCGCGTGTTATGATAACTGGCGGTTTAGGTTTGTTTTTGGATCCAGGCGGACGTCCTCTCGGCCGTCTAATGACTTCGATTGTGGCGCCATCGCCGGAGGAATTCTGTTTGTTGGCGGTTGCACCTCCTCCGGTGCGGTTATTGTCGTCATCAGTAGCGATTGTTTGACATTGATTGGAGAGTTGGTAAGGGTTGTGAGGAAATGGTTGTGATTGATGAAGCTTTGAAAATAATAAAGAAGGTGGGGTTTGAATTTCACTTCCTTTAGGATTTGAATGTTGCTCTATGTATTCTTCTCCTTTCATTGTAAGTATTATTTTCTATTGTTTTGTTTTATTTACCTCTCAATCAATTAATTTTCTATGTTAAATGTGTTTGGATTTTCAATGGATAATATATTGTATTGATAGAATACAAGTAGTTGGAAATTAATATTATAGAGGGTGAAGAGAGTGCGAGAAGAATAGAGAGAGAGAGAGAGAGAGGTAAAGAGTGTGAAGCGATGTTTGGGTTTAGTTTATTGTTTATTTATTCTAGATGAGGGGTGTGCGATTATTTTATTAAGAAGAAAAAAAAAAGAAGAAGGAAAATGGTGAGAGAAAAAGAGGGAAGGTGGTGGGTGAGGTTGGAAAATAAGTAAAAAGAAGACTAATGGCGCCGGTGGTAAGAAAGTGGGTCCACATGGTTTACACATGAGACAGATAGATGATATAATAGCCGAATGCAAATTGGGTATTATTGGTTGGATAAATGTACCACCGCCTTTCCTTTTTCTCCTTTGTTGAGAGATCGTTAAAATTGATAAGGACGCTTTGATGGGTTTCGATTTTGGGTATGGGGGATGCCATTTTTTATTGTGTTTTATCTTGTACCCTTCTACCGTTGAATTCAAAGATTTGATAGGGTCATTTGTTTCGACATGGTGTTCTTCCTTATAGCTTCCTATCGCAATCATATTATTTGAGTTACTCCTCTATCTTAAAATGATTGATTTTATTTTATAAATAAATTGTTTTAAAATAATTTATTATTTTTATTTTATTTTTTAATAAATAGTTTTTATTATTATAATATTGATAATGCAGTAAATCCTAATAAAGATTATATGGTAAATATAATATATATATATATATATATATATTTTAATATTAATAAAATGATCAAATAATTTAATTATTTTAAAATAAATTAAAAGGGTATTGTCTTTGAAAATTCAGATCATTGTCATTTCGTTTATGTCAAATGGTCGTGAGTTTTATGATTGTGTGGATTGACATTAAAATTGTAGTGCAAAATTTCCAACTTTGTCTTTGAGTTTTAATACAATATTCTTTTTGACAGGTTTTATACAATCTTATTAATTGTTATTTTTTAATCATTCCTCTAGTTAATAATAATATTTACATAGCTTTTAATTTAAATACATTAATAATTAATAAATATGATTTAGTAAAAATATTTTTAAATTTTTTTATTTATATATTTTTTTAATTATGTGAAATAATCAAATTAGCTACATATTCTGAGGCAAAAAGGAATATTTTAAATTGTATAACTTTTTTTCTTTTTTTAGATTTAAAAATGAGGAAGTTTAATTATTTTATTTTGACAAATAAAATTTTATAATGAGGGAACGGTGACTCATTCCAAAATTAAACATACCTTAAATTTATTAAATATATATTAAGAGATTTATATTTGCGGTATTAGCAGATATTAAATTCACAAATTGAAGATTCAAATATATGTATTTTTATATTACACCAAACTATTAAAATTAAAAAAAATGTATAAATTTATAATTAAAAGAAATTCGGGTACTTCTAACGATGTTTATTTAGCACTACTAAAGTTAGTTCTGCAACCAAAGATGTCACTGAGCAAATAGTGGACATCAATAAACTACTATTTCAACTAAGTATTGTTTGTTTATGCGGTCAAACTCACTAAACATGACTTTAATCCGACCCATCAAATTCAAGTTTCTCGCATAACATTCATCGAAAGATGTGTTCAGTTGTAGAAACATGCATTTAAATATACAATAAATCTATATTTTGTTTCACTTTAAAATAGACAAAATCACATTAAATTACGTAATTTTACAAAAAATTATAAAGTATAACTTTTATAAAATTATAGTATCAATTTCATTGCAAAAATAAAAATGCATTAATTCTATCTCTATTTGTAGTGTTGTTCAAGTGCATGTGCATTCTTGATTAAAAAGATGTTATAAAAGATTCACCCATTCCGATTACAAACACAATTAAATATGTTTAACGTAAAACACAGAAAGTTATATAATGTGTGTTAAATTATTGCAAATAGGATTAATCAAGCACATGGAGATAGAGTGTTGGATTCGAGCTGCTGAGATGGACTTTCCTTAATAGGAAGAAAAAGGAAAAGACATCAAAGTACAATATTCTGCGCTTTTTTCCTCAATAGCAAAAGAATAACCGAGTTTTCTTTTACATTATTTGGCGAAAGACAAACAATTCGTTTCATTTTAAAAGCAGCATGGACATGCGAATTAAAAGATTCTTAAATAGCTAACCATTCTCATTCTCATGATTCCTTCCTCTAATACTCGACAGACACACACAAACACTACACATGCACAACAATGTCACTTGCATGATTCAAGAATTTGCGACTCGGTTCCGGATTCTCAAAGTACACAATAAATTTCAATTAATGAACAAAAAGACTGCCCTGGCTTCAAGTAATCTTCTAAACAAGCATATTGTTCTCCTTTCCTACTACTTAAAGCAAGACACAATAGAAGAGATTTACGATAAGATTCGGTACATATTTGGAAAAAGGTGAAATTCGAAAAATTACGCTGAATTATTGTAAGCTAAAATCAATTATATTTAACACAATCATTTATACACATTTAAATTCGATTTTACCACATCCAAACTAAACATATAATTAGAGATCATTAAACACAAGTTGTCAGATGCAAATCCAATAAATATGAGCCAGCATAAAAATTCATTTTGGGCCAAAATTAAATACGATGGACCAATTTTTAATTTTGACAATTTTATAATTGGAGGTTCTTTTCACATTTTCAAAAATACAATTCCAGAGGTGTACTTCCGAACAAAAAATATTTTCTCTTTCAAATGTGTACTTCTAGACAGGCTTATGATTATTTAAAAATGAAAAAGGAGTTAAAAGTAGTAGCTCCCTTTTTAAGGGGAATAAGGTAGGCCAAAGCCCAACAAGTCATTCCAAGTCCAATTGGGTCATCCCTGTTCGATCCAATATCTAATTCAGACTATGTTGACCGGGCCAAAAAGATTCAATTATATTAGTTTTTTTTATAGCTCATCTCAAACTATTCATAAAAAAATCTCATGCTAAAAGGCTAGTCAGTTAGGTTGGTTTCCATATTTGATTCCTCTACTAATTCACTACAAGAGCTATTTTTACCTCCCTCTATATATCTTAAAAACTACATCTTTGTTTGAAAGTATACTTCGGGCACGGGAAAACTGTGTTGTCCAAAAATATACTAAAGAGAAAAAAAATGGTTTTTTAATCTTAAAGCATAGTTCAAAAATATACGTAGGGTTGGAAAAAGAAGCCTCATTCACCACAAATTAAGTACCAACTAATTTCACTGCATTGGACACCTATTTGTTTGTACACTTCACTCAAAGATGTATATTACACACAATACACAAATCAAATCCATTTAACCTCTACCCAATCCCAGTAAAAAAGATATAGCCCTTGAAAGATAGAAAAAATTATTTTTATCCTTGTTAGTTCTAGTCCTTAAAATATGGACTATATAAGTACTAATTCCAACATGAAAATATATTAAACATACCAAAACAAAATAACAAAAACTATAAGCAATTTTTTTCTGTTTTAAGTACTGAAACAATTTTTGTTTACAGAATTCAAAAGCAAAAACTGATATATTACTGTAACAAAAAAGACATTTAGGCAAACATTCATGTTAACCATGCATTACGCTTTTCTAAGTACTAAAAAAATTGAGCAACAAAGTTGTCATTTGCTCTTGTTTTCAACTTTTCCTTCAAACAAGCAGGTGTAAAAGAACAGTAAAAAGTTTTCT
Source organism: Cicer chorassanicum (assembly GCA_037974735.1). Lineage (NCBI taxonomy): Eukaryota > Viridiplantae > Streptophyta > Magnoliopsida > Fabales > Fabaceae > Cicer > Cicer chorassanicum. The sequence continues at coordinate 63,235,428 of JBBPBP010009777.1, read as the reverse complement.
CAAGTGTCACATATCCCATGAACTTTCAACTTAAGGAATCCGAAACTAGGCATTTGAATCCATTTAAATCCATGTGCTAGATTACGAAACTTCCAAACAAAAATCCATGTGCTTGATTAAGGAACTTCAAAACTACAGATCAAACATTCCTTAAGAAGGAATTTGACTAGATGAGCATATCCTATTTAAAGAGACAGAATGCATTTCCGCAAGTTTTTCACATGCCTACAATTTTACATCCCCATAATCATGGGATTTTACGCCTATCTTTGATGAATGGTGAACCAGCTGGAGCAATGAGACCAAGGCTTTCCATCACTCTTATCCTCCGAGAACTCAACTCTTGGGGCTTTCCAGACGCTGTTTCCTGAGTACAACATAGTAAGTTAATGGAACAAAACCAACCAACACACAGAAATAAAAAGGTTCAAATCCATATACTTACACAACTTGGGCTACCCTGATCACTATCCTTCGATGCCTTATTTGGTTTCTGACGCTTGCTCTTAGTCTGCTCCTCATTTTTCTTGTTGGGTTTTCTCTTGCTATTAGTTTTTTTACTTGGTGTTCCTGTTGAAGAAAATGATGAGAGGAATTGTCTGTTAGGCTCCTTATATGTGCTGGAATTTATACGCTGATTTACAATCAATTAGAGAGTTCTATACTAACAATAACTAAAATCCAGCTTTATAATCAGTAACTGAGCATTCTGATATATTCAACATAACATAATTATAAATATTAATATTCCAACACCCCTTGAAGCTGAAGGTGCTACCTTCTCAGCTTGAGACAAATAAACCCAGTCAAACAGTGGTAGTTGGGGCCAAAAGTAATCATATATACAAGATCACATAGACATAATACAAACAGTACCAAAACATAGTGAACGTGCATCAATTGTTGAAACAGCAGCTGATCCAAAGAGGATAAGCCATAATCGATAAATAGATTGACAGCAGCTTGGAGATGTAGAACTGGTGAAAAAGGAGAGGACTAGGCTGGAAAAGCCCTGACGACCATCTCTTTCAAAGTTGCTGACAAGTTTGGTCAGGTACACGCACTTGCGTGATGGTGAGACTGACAGAAACGAACTGGTATTATCACGGAATTGAAAGAAAGAACAGAGATTACAAACTATTATTCCAGATGCTCTAGACTCCCCCAACTATTTCCAAATGACAAGATAATCCTCTCTCTAATCACTCCTCTCTATTTATATGCATGCAACTTAATGACACAATTCTCAGTTTATCCAACAAATCACCAACTCGGCCCAAACTCTGAACTTCGGATCTGATCCATCCTTCCTCTGTTTTTCTCATACATATCTTTCTTCTTCACCCGGATGCCGCCCATACGTTTAGTAGCGTCCAACAGTTTCAGGACAAAACCTCAGTCAACCAGAATTTTGATGCCGCTGATAACCCGTCTCTGTGCATGGAGGATCTTGCTTTCAGCAGCACTTTTGGCAATACCATTGCAGCTGTTACCATCTCCTTTGCATCACTGATTATGTTTTTGTCTCCATCTTGTGAGGTGGCAACTGTTTTAGCTTCCATCTTTGTCATTGGAAAAGTGTTGATGCCAACCTGCACCAACGATGTCCACACATTTCTCTTCACCAGCGTCTTGTTCCCCTTCTCATCTGAGATTGAGTACAGCTGTTTGGGTGGCAGTGGTGGATCATCTGGTCTGCACGAGACCCATACGACAATGGTTGTTGGTACCTCCCTGTCCAATGTCATCACCGTCATATCAATGCTACAACCCATACAGCCGTTGCTACTACTACTGTACACCGCCAGAGAGCCCATCAAGTGGATGCATACGCTGTTGTTCTCGTTCGAGATGTGCCTTTTGTTCCAAGATCATTCCTTCCTCCAATTCTTGTTTTTCTCTATATCAATTTCGGCCCAGCTTCCTTTTTTTGTGGGTTTCTTCTCTGTTAGATTCAGTTTTCTGCTAACTGAATAACTAACTAAGCCTCTTAACATACACTAACAGAACATACTAATCAGTGACATTATATCTTCCAATCGTTTGTGCATGAAGGCTCAAGCATCCAATGGACCTATAAGAGCGCGAAAAACCATCGAGGAGTGGCATTAATAGCTAGGAAGCTCCACATATAAGTGGGAAAACCTAGGGTCTAATTGAAGACTTTCAGGTGACAATAGACAATGCACCCCATTTGTGAAAGAAAAAAGAGCAGTGTAAAGGCTATACGGAGAAAATAACGAAGTAGAGAAAGCACTTCTGGAGTAGGATTTTCCAAGTCACAAACAGTTATTTGAATGAGGAGATGCAATAAATTCGGCCAGAGGATCTATGAGGTAAAGAAAGTACTGGTGGAGAGGGGTAGAACAATTGTGAAACACACCATCAAGCATTACGAGAAGGAAGAGGTGCAAGAAATGCGGACAAAGATCAAGGAGGTAAATGTTACTAGAACGAGCACACAGGAGAGGGAGTAAAAAAGTGAAAGGTTAAGTATGTTTTTAGCCGCTATAATTATTTCGAATTTTGTTTGTAGTCCCTGAACTTGCTTTTTAGTCCCTACAAATTACAAAATTGCATGCTTTTTAGAAACTAAAAAGTGAGTATAGGGGCTACAAACAAATAATGAAAATTTATAGAGACTAAACTAAACATATTTAACCCAAAAGAGAATAGCCAATTTGCAACAGCTGCTTTAAATTTTCTTGCTGTAGAAAAGGAACAAGCTAGACTTAGTTCCACTGGCACATTCAAGCATTATCCTGCAACATATTTGTTTGATGCCAAGAATATGAAAGTGATTTTATTTTTTCCAATGTACCAAAAACTAAATTTGTTCAACTACTACAAATATATATTGGGCATAGCAAAAAGTGGATCGGCAATAATTTGAGACAAAAGTAAATGTAACTCGAGTAACCTGTCGCCGTGAAATGAACTCAACCATTATAGGCAGTAAACCGTTATCTCAAATCTTAAGTGGATCAAATTGTAATGTCAACTAAAAATATAAAGCAATAATATCAATATGTTGGATTCAAGAATCTAACTGTAACTTGAAAACTTGATGAAGATCTGAAAGATTAAAAGCAGCCAAAAGAAAAGGCTAAAAATGTTATGTAAAGTGTAAACCCTTTTGAGTCTCAACTATAGTCGAGGGTTTGCTTCCATGTGCTGAGTACTAAGACTTGGCAAGTTGTTCATATGCATTTTTATAAAGATATGCAATCCATTATGTAGAATGATAGCGCATTCTGCAGAATATGTTCTCCATTTGAGATTTGCTTTTCTCAAGTGGATCTATCTGCCTAATATTCTTTGTTTTGTTTATTTCCTTTAACATGATTTGAGCAGACAAACTAGAAGGCAGTAATTAATTAACAATAACAACAAGTGGAAAGTTGATGCAAACCCTTAACTTCTTCACACTACACTCTCATTTTTTAAATTCCCTTGAAAAATAAAAAATAAAATAAAAAGAAAATAGATATGCTATTTGTAGTTAGTAGAGCATGCAAAACAAATAGAATTACAAGAAAATGTGCTAACCTTTGGCCTTTGATGATGACTTCTTCTTTGAGCTCGGAAGGTCCTTCACCCATTAAAAAAAATGACAGACAACATTAATTCAATATATTGAAGACAACTCACTGCCTAAATGAAGAAAGCTGTACATAACACTTATCGCCTCATTATTAGCAAACTAAAATAAAGAAGTCGCGATTACCTTTTCAAGACTTTCTTGGAGAATTTTTGTGAGATCCCCATTATTATTCTTGAGTATCTGAAAGATCAAATACATAACCACAGAGAAAATCATGCCAAATCCATAAGATTTACAAAGGGACATAAACTAGGCTTACATCAAATGCTCACCATATAAACTTACCGTCTCAAACTCAGAACAAGATTTAGTGGGATTTACATTCATGCTACAAAAGCAAAAGGGCACGTTAGTACAAAATTAATGCACAAATTGTAGAGAACAGCATAAATGGTATAAAGTACCGACAATGTATGGCTTCCGTACAGCCGAACAAGGACTTCCCCCGATCGACGACTGCTAGGTTTTAGGCTCGGAAGGATAGTCTTCTCATTAACAACCTACAACATTATTAATTATATTAAAGAATACAATCTAATCATCAATTGGTTAATTAACATGAAAGAGGGTATCTAGTATCTACAATCTAGCTTTCAATAATTAAGGTCAATTAGGTCATATTGTATAACTCACTCACCTGTGAAGGCCACCATGAGCCACTTCGAAGCTTGACGTAAATAACATCCCCAAATTCAACTGAATCAGCTTCAACTTGCTCTTTCACTCCTTCACTAATCTGATTCTTCTCACTCTCCATAATTCTCTTTCACTAACCAAGAAAACACAAAGATCCCAAATTGTTAGTTTCATTCACAATTATAACATGTAAAAAAACCATAGCATGCATCACATTAATTGGTTCAATTCCATTTTCTTTAACCAAAAGCTCCTCACATTTCAATTCTTGGGTAAGAAACCAAGCAAGAAGAAGAAAGAACAAGAAAACGTTTAAGAAAATGTAAAGAAAGAAAATTGAATAATAAATATATAAATCATAATAATAAACAACATTTAAGAAACGAAGTGAAAGAGCAGTACAGTAAACACTTACAGACCGTGCGAGGAGAGAGAGAAGTTGGAGGCAAAAACTAGCGAGAAAAAAGCGCAGTTTCAAGTTTGGCGTCGGAAGAGTAAAAAGTCCCAAACACTAACTGTAGTTTTGTGTCTCTTAAATGCTCCAACCAAAACAATCAGATTGGATGGGAACAAAAAATAAACATTCAATTCTTTAAATAAATAAATAAAAATAATATATAATATGTCAAATACGTCAAATTTCTTTGACTGTATTTTTATTTATATTTAGAATGGAAAATTATATTTAATTATATGTTACCATAATATTTGTTATTTGCAAAAGGTAAGCTTTTAAATTTGATTATCATTTTACTACTAATATCGTAAAAAATACACATAGATTTTTTTAATGTATTAATTGATAATTAATATGCTTTTATTTTGTCAAAAAATATACTTTTTTTGTATGAAAAGTCAAAAGGGCGTATGAATGTGTTTATTATTTTAATAAGTTTAATAAAAAAACAAAACTACTCTTAACTAGTATTTAAAAATATAACTCGCAAAAAAAACTTACACATACATGTGTTTGCATCTCATTGTGTCAATATGAATAAATTAATTTAAAATAATTACTTGGTAGAGAAATTAATTAATATTTCAAAATTAAAAGAGTGCAATTTAGTTTTATTTATTTATTTTTCATTACATGAAAAAAGACAAAAGAAAAGGGAAAACAAGAAAATAAACAAAATATCGGTAAAGAATGTCACCCCTATAATATTTACATGTAAAGTTGAGAAAATATCTGTCGTAAATGAATGGACGTGATTAACACCTTATTTGATAATAAGACTTGTACAATAGTTAGCTTCTTAGAGAATATGGTAAATGTAGATAGTTTAATCATGTATCAAATGTTTGAAAATAAATTCCAAGAGGTTCACATAATAATGAAATCTTGATGTCACATTTGCCACTAATTAAACAATGTAAAGAGAGTTAGAAAACACATAACTTTTTGAACAATGCCTTCCAACATAGCTTAATTCCAACTAAAAGAGTTTGGTTATTCCCATGTAAAATATATAATCACGGCGGAGTTTAGTTATTACAAGGGGAGACCACGACCACTCTAAAATTTTTTGTTTGGTAAAAAGTAAATATACCTACAATAATATTTATCTATTATATATGTATATATAACCGATGTCTATCAAATTGTAGAGTGACTTAGTAGTAACTGAAATTTTTATAAACCTTATGTTCCTGGTTCAATTCTCCCGACAAGTTCCACCACTGTATATAACAAATCTACACTCCTAAAAAAACTAAATTAGTATCTACCATCGGAATTGCGCAAAAAGACCACAATATATAGTTGGTCCCAGGTTATTTAAAGCACCACTATCAATATTTAGAACCCAAATATCATGGTCACCATGTTGCCAATACAATGCACGAGAAAGACACAATGAAGGGTCTGTGGTCATACTGCCATAGTCTGTTGCAGGACCTTAAGTTGGACAAACTAGTTCTGATATCAATATTTGTTCTGATATGTTTGATGCAAATTAATTTAAGCTTAATTATTAAATTTATGCTAGAGAGGTGAGTAATATTATGTTCTTGGATTTGCCTGTGGGTACTGGATTCTCTTATCCCAAAACATAAAGTGCTGCTCAACAAAGCACATGGAAACTAGTTCACAATGCTCATTAATTTCTTAGAAAGTTACACCCATCATAATTTTCGTTACATAAATGAATTTTTCATCTATCTTTATATCATTTTGCATTTTGAGTTTGGCAAATAAACATTGGAATAAAGGAAGTTGTAAAAATCATCGTTAAATATTTGTAGTGGCTGATTGATCATCCAGAATTTATCTCAAATGAAGTGTACATTGCTGGGGTATTCCTGTTCCAATCATTGTTCAAGAAAATTCATCTGGTACCACACATAATTTTTATAATGACTATTGTTATCGGCCAATGTTGAAACTTTTAATTTTAAAGTTTTTTTTAAAAAAGTTTTCAATTTTTAAGAAGACATATAATAAACCCTAGAGTTTAGCCGACATATAAATTAAAGTCTAATTAAAAATTGTTTTAACATTGACTTTAATTTGAAGCATAGAAAGTAATTGACTTAAACAAAAATAATATTGTTGTTGCATAATCCCTTTTATTTAAGGATACATATAGGAAAATTTCCTCCGACCTCAAATCTGCATCACTACATCTCTAAGGTATTGTTTATTTTGGGTCTGTCAACAATTTTGTCATTTATTAAAAAGCAGCTCGATGATTTGAAAAGTATAAAAATAACTTATAAAGTATCTTTAACCTCAATTATTAAAACAAATTTCAAATAGTAAATCCTAAGAATAATATTTTATTAACAATAAGAGCACCGCGAAATAATTGTAAAGGCGAGTATGAAAATATAGAGCCCCAAAACGTATTTTGTCTGAAAGACATTCAATGCTACCAAGAGGTAAGCCATGTAAACATCATGTCTCTATTGTTTTCTATCATTCGATTTTTGCACAATAGATATGTTTAATAGAGGAGTAAATCTACTAATATCGATTTTGATTATAGCTTATGATAGTTTTCCAATTACAATAAATTCATAGTTAATAAAATGTCATTGTAAATGTCACAGGTGAGTTTTTTTTTTAAATGTTTAAATAAAAATGATTTTTTTTTTATAAAAAAAATGAGTTTCCAAAGAACCGAGATGAAGAAATTAAATTATTCTTCACTTATATACTAAAAGTAAAAAGTTTTGTCCCAAAAGTTAAGTCACGCTATTTCTGAAATATGTCTAGATCATCGAGTCTATTGGATAAACTTATTGAAAAACACTTTTATTTATTTAAAAAATGAAAAAGAATTTTTATATTATGTGCTTTAAAATCATAATTTTTTTTCAAATTTTTATTTAACTTCATTATATTCATTTTAAAAAAAAATTTAAACATTCATAAGTTTATAAAAGTATTGTCACTTTAAAATATCTTACACTAACATTTAATAAAAGAACACTCTATTTTTACGTTACATGATCAATTTTAAAATAAACAACATAAAAAGCAATCATTTAATAAAATAATAAAGTTTTCATTAAATATTAATATAAAACTGTTTTACAATCACTCTTACGTTACATTTATGAAAAACTGTATAATTATTTTAACTATAACTAACAAGTTAATTCAAAATAGGCTTTTGACTATAGCATTGTTATGATTCCTCGTAATATTTCAGGTGTTTGGAATATTCATATTTTGGAACCAAAATGTGAGCTTGTTTTGCATAATCCCAATAGAAGGTATCGAGTGGCAAGATGATAAGTTTTTTATCTGTCACCCTCCATTAATATATTTCATCTTTTTAATACACTTAAAAAGATTATTTTACTCTTTCAAAAATTTAGATATTTTCAAAATATAATAGGAAATTTCAAAAAGATAATGTCATTATTTTGAAATAAAATTCACATTTTCAAAATTTGAATAAAATTCTAAATTTTCGAAACTTTCATCTTCTTTGAAATCTTCAAAATTTAAAATAACATTTCAAAAATTTAATTTTCGAAACTTTCGAAAAAATAATATTTTGAATTTTTGAAATTTCTGAAACTTTTATTAAAGGTAACTTCGAAAATTTCAAATTTATTCAATCTTTCGAATTTTTTTGATTAATTTAAAACATTAAAAACATAACTTGTTGTTTCTCAAAAAAAAAAGTTCAAAAATTTGAA
>JBBPBP010009777.1:63194750-63216699 GCA_037974735.1 Cicer chorassanicum | reverse complement strand
TATTTGAAATAATACATTCAAATCTTAAAATTTTAAAAACTAATATTTTTCATGTAAAATTTATCTATAAATATATATTTTTATTTATTAACAAAGATACTCATTAACATAACCCTAATAATATTATATGAAATAGATATTGAGTGTATGACATCAATTATTACTTTGTTCTTTAATTCTTTCACTTCCACGTAAAAGAGAATTAAAATTTAATTAATAGTTCGAGATTGAAATGAGTGGAATTTGTTTATCCTAAAAATAAGAGGATTAACAAGTTAGAAGAAGGAAAAAGAAAAGACTCGTTGAATAAAAAAGCAAGTGTACATATATTTTCGCAACCATAGAATCTGTCCAAAAATAGCCACTATATTCGTTCACAGATTAATCGCTCCCTCACTGTCCTCCGTTCAGTTCAGTTCACCCCCCACATGATTGAAAATTAATAGTACTAATCTAATCTCCATTCACATTCACCTGCTTCAACTTCATCCAACAACTCTCTCTCTCTCTCTCTCACTGTCTCTTTAATTGCTAACACACAACCACCTCTATCACATGGCTTCATCCTTCACTTTCTCCCTCTACTTCTTCACTACTCTCATTCTAACCATTGCTGCATTCACAGAACACAACAACACACAAACACAAACAACTAGTCCACCCCCAACTCCCATTCCTCAAGATGATGCCACTTCCATTCCTCAACAACAACAACACACCTTCTCAACGTTCAAACCAAGCGTAGCCATTGTCATCAGCGTTCTAACCGTCACTTTTTCTTTCACCTTCCTCCTCCTTCTCTACATCAAACACTTCAGCACCACAACCACCGCCGAAACTATTAACATCGACACTAGCAGTAGTACTGCCGCCGGAATCTCATCACTCACCGCCGGTAGAAAAAACTCCGGCATAAACCGTTCGGTAGTTGAATCGTTGCCAATCTTCAGATTTGGATCACTTTTAGGTCAAAAAGACGGTCTAGATTGCGCGGTTTGTCTTTCCAAATTCGAATCTTCGGAGATTCTACGGTTATTGCCGAAATGTAAACACGCTTTTCACGTGGAATGTATAGATACATGGTTAGAAGCACATTCAACTTGTCCTCTTTGCCGTTACAGAGTGGATCCCGAAGATATTCTTCTCGTCGTGGAAAATTCATCATCAACAACAACATTTACATCAACATCATCGCAATTGCAATTGAATCAGAATAAAAAAGAATCAGATGAATTTGTAGATATTGAGAGAGGAAGAGGAATAGAGTATTACCGAAAGAGACATTCGTCGGTAGGAGAAAAGGAATGGGAACGAGAACGAAGGAAAACGGCGTCGTTTCGATGGTCATTGGATAGTTCTAGAAAGAAAAACGAGAATGCGCATGCGAGCGTTGGAATTGGGATTGGGAGTTGTTTTGTGGGTCCCAGAAAAGACGGGATGTTGTTAACGAAAGAAGAGACGGAGAAGAGGAGTAGCGTGGAACGGAGGAGGTTGGAACACAGGATAATTGTGTCACCGAAGGTGAGTAGTGGGGTCCACAGAGATCAACGGTGGAGTGATGTACAACCGTGTGATCTGTTGTATCTAACGGCTGAGATGATGATAATGAGTGAGTCGTCAGGGAGAGTGAAGAATAGGAATAGGAATGGCAGAAGTGTAATTAATTCGAGAAGTGTGTCTGAGATCACGGGATTCAGTAGGTTACCATTTTCAAGCAATAGGTGTAGCAGCAGCAGCAAGCAATAATAACAATAGGCGCAGAGAGTAAAGAGAGGGAGGGATTGGTATCTAGTTGTAGAACACAAGATGTACGGTTGCGATTTTTGTAATTTATCGCCGGCTTCTGATTTCATTTTTAGCAATAGTGTGTGTGTGAGAGAGAACCCTATATGTGTTCTGTTCTGACTCAACAACGTACTAGTACTATTCCCTCTCTCCTTCAACTGGACCCTGCACTGCACCCCCTCTTGTTGCATTTGTATCTTACGGTAGCTTAACAGTTAGTAGTACCAACTTAGCATAGGAGCATTTGTTTGTTATTGAGACCCAACCTAACACAACAGAATAATGGTAGTATCTTTTATTTTATTTTATTTTCAAAAATATTTTGTTTTTGTATGGCTTTGAAATTGGAGATGTTGTTGGATTTATATGGGTGGAATAGAAGCAGAAATATGGAAGGGATAGATGTGTGGGGTTGAGTGGGGAAGCAAGAGAGACATAACTGCGGATACCCCGAAGCATAGAGTAGGGGGTTGTTTGGCGCGTGGCGTGGAAATGAATGTTATTTAAATGAAAGCACGTGGATGCTATGCTATACGGAGATCCCTTTCTCCTGTCTTTCGCAGTTTCAATTATTTCTCACCTTTTCATATCCATTCTCTCCATCCATGCATCACCGCATACACAATCAAGACAAGGATACCTAACAAACGTACGGTAATTAATTTAAGGATACTACTACATGCTTTTATATTTCTACCGGACTCAAATTTTTATTTATTTATTTATTTATTATTTCCTATAAACCTCTTGATTTAATTATATAATTTCCACAAATATAAAACTAGTAAGCAAATAGAAATTAATTTTCGCATTGAAAGAAAACTGTGAACTGTGAGTAAATGATTATTTAAAATCTATGATTATTGTCTATCGTTGGTTTTATGTTTTTATTACTGGACCTTTATTAAATTTACTTGGGCTTTAGGTTCATTTTCAACTTAAGATTTGTCCGGAAAGAAAAGGGAAAAGGAGAGTAATCTTCCTTGCATGAAAATTTGTATCTCTCAATTTGATAACAATATAGTAACTCTGCGTTAAAAGTTTCACATGCATAAAAGTAACTATTATAAACTTGCAACATGGAGTGCAAGAGATGGATAAAGGAGAATGAACTTGAACAGTTTTCGTCAAGAAAAATAAGACTAAAATTGTAGTATCTAAAATAGCAGATATTTTCCCAACCTAGATCGCAGAACGTCATTAAAATAAAGGTTACTACCAAGCACCAACGATATGCACATATTAGCAGAGTAAAACATGAACAATTGTAAAACAAAGGTAAAAGAAGTCATAACCACCAATTTCTACATATTAGATTCTGTCTCAATCCCCTCACTTATACATTGCAGAGGCATAGGCCGCCTCCTCTTCGCAGCTTGTTCCTCACAAATATTAGGTGCCATGCCATCAATCATCTGACCATCATCACATGCGTCTTCCTCATCTATTGCATCAGAAACCCGATGCAATGTTTCTGTAGGAGTTTCCCGACAGTTGGGGTGAATATCTCCATTCTTGTAGCCATCACACTCGATAGTGGAGTCCTGAGAAATTCCCATGACTGAGGGAATTGACAAATTGTTGCAAGCAGAACCAGAATTCTCTATAAATTGCTCAGCATTTTCTATGGGTGAACAAATTTTTTCACCTTGTTCTGCCTCATTAGATGCTGCTGGTTCATTCTCATTGTGAGGACAGTTTTCAGAGACCAATATGTCGTCTGTATCATCAGAGGCACTACTTGGAGATGACTCGGCCTCTTGCAAAGAGATTTCTGGTCTGTGATTAGTCCCATTTCCACAATCTTTGGGAAGGAAAGGCAAAGAACATGCTTGAGGTGTAACTCCAGCCACTTGCTGGAAGTTGGTATCTGTGGCCAAATACATAAATTGCTCACCAAGATCTGAGTTTTCCTATTAAATGGAACAAAAAAAAGTGGGGCATGAGTTTCACAATATTTTAGGCTTTTCAGAATGTAGAAATATGCGCATCACTGAATAACTATGTTAGGAAATATGCCCCAGGAAGTGATAGGCCCCAAGTTAGTGCCATCGGTTAAAATGCAATGCACTCAGTAAAAATTATTCGACTAGTATAGAAGCCTCGTTTAGCCCAAAGGCTCAAAATCTCAGCGAGTCAGATGAGGCATTCTGGCCGATCTAAAAAACATGCTGGAAAAGGATACTATACAGGCACAGAGGAGAAATTCAAATGATACATGAAAAAAACAAATGCACATGCAGACAGATAAAAGTGCTTACCTCCATCGTAAATACCGAACTATTGAAATGATAATCAGATGAACGCTGGTCTAAAGATTGGCACTGTGCCAAGTTGTTTCCTGACGCAGCACCTGGGTCGAAAAGATCCTTAAGAACCATGCCTGAGTTGTTTAAGGATTGAGGATCCAAAGACGATCCGGACAGTAGAGTAATTTCTATTCCCTGCCCAGCACGGGAAGTTTTTAACAACCTATGAACTTCAGGATGCTCAACACCAGTTCCGTTCTCATTATTTTCAATGTATCGGTGGTCATCACTACAATCAGAGGACGAGATTGCATGTGAACCATGGTTTTCCACGAGTTCAAAGATCAACTTCTGGATCAGTGTTCGCTTGAGATAAGCTTCGGCAGGCAGAAACCAGTCCACATTGAGCTGGAAAAATAATAGTTATGCAGGGTCAAAACCATATAAATCAACAATAAATTTGTTAGTGTTACCCTTAAGATGTTAAAACAGGTAAATATAAGACAACAAGGCAAGAAACTACAAAAATTGGGAGATGTAATATTAGAATAGGAATTATCATATCTCATGAAGATAAACAAAGTTGAGAAAATTGCAATAAGGAACCATATGAATCGATAATAAAGTTGCCAGTTACCTTGTGTAACAATAAAACAGATAACATAAAGACAACTAGGCAAGGAACTCCAGAAATTGGTAGATGTTACACTAATAAAGGCATGATCAACAGCTCAGATAAAGATCAACCAAATAGAGAAAATAGCAAAAAAAGATTCACAGGCCAAAATACTTCTAATTTTAAAAACAATTAACCCATTAAATGGTTAATTAAGTTAATGAGTGGTTAATTACTAGCCACTCTTTGACAATTGACAATAAAACGAGTGATTAATTGATTTTAGAATGACAGAAATTTCCAATGACCTTTTTTTAATGATCCTCTCTAAAAAGTTTGACATAAGCTCAAAACTAAGTTAAGGAAACCCACTTACGAAATTGGATAACTTGGTTAGTTTGAATGGATTGAAAGTAAGAGGAGCTTCAGCAAGGAAGAGCTCTAGGTAGTGCAGTAGAAAGAGACCACAATCATATGAGTTTTCTTGCTGTGGCAACTGTCATGGAATGAGCAATCAGTCACAAAACATTAGTGAAAACAAACATAAGAACAGAGAACAAAAAGGTTTACGGTAACCCACAATAATCATGGCATATTCCTCCCTCTGTTTTTACCACATCATATGAAGGGGAAAGTTAAAATTATCAAGTGATAGAATTTTCCTTTTCAAGTGTCCGTACACAAATGGTTTGCACAAAACTTCTTATCACATGGATGGATAGAAACAAAAATACATGTATTTTATAAGAACGATACTCATTTCAACAGTGAATGCAAATATTTTCATGCTGATCAATATCGCTATCAGAGATTTTTAATGTGGAGACAGCAATTTTTCTAGTAGTTCCCTGGACCATGTAGAATCTATTTATGTGCAAATAAAACTGAAACTTCTTTTGTTCGGCACAAGTAACTAGTAAGAATTTAAAGGAAGAATCATTTTCTTTGTGCTTCTTATTTGAAAGTCATCGAAGTATTATCAGACAATACCGCAAGAGGGAGAAAACGCAAATTTGAAAATAATGCCGAAAGGTCTTCTTCCCATGCATCTTTATGTCTCTCTTTCCATTCTTCCCACAGGTAACTGTCAGTATCAGATGAGACGGGATTAATGTATAACACTCTGATTTCAACTTGTAAAATGAGAATATGGAAAGTACAAGGAATAAGCTGAGAAGTTCTAAGGGTAAAAGCAAGAAATAAAAGCAAGCAAATGAGAAGTTCTAAGATACCTCTGCACCAGGTTTTTCAGACCGCTATGGCTTCCTTTTATAGAATCCATATGCAATATACAGGGTACCTTGAGTGAGTTGTCCAACTCTTTATCTGAAATATGTATCATAATTCATAACATAAACCTTTGACAATATAGTTCCATAGTAAATATCACAAACAGAGAGCTCACCGTTAAAATTAACCACTTCACCAGGATGACATATGACTATTAAACTCCAATGAAGACTGCCATAATTTAACGCTGATCAGAACTTGAATACAAATAGAGACAATAAAAGAAGCAAAACTGTGATGGAATCCTACTTGAAGTTCACAGGAATGAAGATATAGTCCTTTTCAAATAAATTTACTTTTCTAGTCCATTTACGAACACGTAGAAATGCTGCTTTTCCATCCGAAGCACTAGATGGATTTTTGTCCAAATCAGCCAGCTTTCGAAAGAAAAAACTATTAAAAAAATGAAATCTAGGCTTTTCCTCCTCTTGTATCTGATTCTTCAGATACCTGCCATAATAAAGATTATCAGAATTGTTAAAAACAATCTTTAGGAATAATAATGTAGATCAAGAGCCCTACAATTTTCTTTTCTTAATATTTTCTACTTTTTAACATCATCCTGCATTGCCAATTCTTTTATTACTCTTGCAACATGCACATAACATATCTTCCTACTCTTCTGCCCATAAGTGCTTCTATACATTATCTATTTTCAACAAAAAACGGCATGTCACAAAAATCATATAAAAACATATCTAGTTTTTGAAAGGAACAAGATAAAGGAAACTCCACAGTAGACAAAGTTACAATTAAGAGAATGTACAAATGCACATACACATGCTAACTTACTGGATGTAAAAGTCAATTATTGTGTCATTAATGAATGTGTCTGGTTGTAGTAGATCAAAGTCTCTCTTGCTTAGAGAAACAGCATCTGGATCCCCTTCAGGATAGATGACTTCATCAAAAGGCTCCTCAAAACTGGTTCAGATCATCAACTCTCAGAATTAGCCCCATAATGTATTTGGAGCACCCCCAAACCACACAAAATAAGAATAAGAAGACAAGTACATGTGAGGCAGAAAGTAATAGCTTGTAATGAGTATCAACAAGATAACATGACATTTTATGTACAATTTAATAGAAACATTAAAAAGAAGTATGGATTAGAGAAAAAACGCATTTTGTCCTCAATATAACAGAAGTTGTGTAAGTTTCTACCAAAAGGTATATGGGATTCGTGAAATATAATTTACAAACAGAACCAAGGACTCCAATCTCATATTTCCAACAAACATGTAATCAAGTATCTCTGCAACATCCTAACCCAAATATCTCAGAAGCACACATTTAAACATTGAATAAACCAAGGAACCTAAAAAAAAAAAAGGACAGCAAATACAATGCAAAGGCAAAAGAAATAAGTTAGCAGAAAGCACTAAAGCAGACATTTTTAAAACAAATACAATGACGTCAATACTTCTAAGTAAACTTGTTGAAAAGGGAAATTAACAATTCTTACTCACTTAGGAAAGTAGCACCTTGATCCACCTGATTTTGTTTCGTTTTCTTCTACATTCAAACTACATGAGAAAAGTTTAATTGTAAAAATATCATGTTGGATGAAATTATACAAAACAGCATTTAGAGCACAAAAATTATCCACTTCAATCAATTTTAAACCAAAAATGAACTTTACCATCTGAAATGGAAACATATTTTAAGTTTATATACAAAATACAAATATTACAAAGATACAATCAACAGAGTCTTTCCATGACTCGTGATCTGCAAACTACCCAACAACTATAGTTAATGGATACCAAAAGCCAACTGAAATTTTTGCAACATTTTATAGAACAGCTGATAACTCACTCACCAACGGAAAAAGTAATAAAAGTATACAGTTCAATTTTATCACTTACTTAGGAAAGATGTTCCAAATAGCCAAGTATTTCACATTAAGAGATGTGATCTGTTGATGTCTTAGGGACCAATTGAAATCAACAACCGCAATCTCCAATTCCTCAATGCCTAACATAAGTATAGGCATACGTTTACCATCAGTAACAGAGAAACTACTATCTGCAAACACTCTATAACATCAAAATACTAGATACTACCTAAGAAGTTTATATATGAAGTTTAAATAACAATGTCAAGCATGCCAAGCTGTAATTAAGACTATACTCACCTGAAGCGTCGCTTACATCATCTAACTGATTTGCATTCCTTGATATTACATTAATCTTTATGATGACTGTTCCACTCTGAAGAAAGTACACATCAAGAATTAAAGATTCCATACACAAAAAACAAATAATGCAAGCAACCAAACTAAAAAACTTACACTTTGAAAAAACTGACACTTAATATCAATGACATCATCAAGTGTCCATTCAAGATCAAAGGCCCCTTGCTTCCTACATGCAGGTGAAACATTGATCTTGATGCAATGATGTGAAAAAGTTAACATTGGCCCCATATAATAATTATCCTGGTAAATTAAATAATCAGGACGGAGAACAACTTCCGTGTTCGTGTCATCCTGAAGATTACATGAAAAGGAAATATAGTAAATACAAAAACCAAATGAAACAACACAATATGCTACAGAATAAAATAGTGAATGAAATATGGTAGAAACCATTTTATATATGAAAATATGAAATCTGAAGCTTCAATGAATTTTACAATGACATAAATTCTCTGATAAGTAGGTAAAGAGTGGTCGGGGGCGTAGGAGAGGGACCAATCCAAAAAATTACTCCCTTCATCCCTTAATATAAAACATTAAGACTCATTCACCTAATTCACGAATATTAAGAAGATCGGTTAATTTGGTTGGTAGTAATAAATTAGTCAACAATGTGTATTAGTTTTCCATAATTGGCCTCATAACTCCACTATCTTTCTTTTTGTACTCTTTTAACCAATTCTCACAAGAGAGAGAGAGAGAGATAGAAATAAATTCTATTCCATGTGTAAAATAAATAGGGGTGCTTTTATAAAGAAATAGTTAATGCAATGGACAACTTGAAAGGAGTCTTATAAACAAGGACAAACGAATCTAAAAAAATGTCTTATATTTAAGGCCAAAGGGGAGTAATATACTTTTGTAATGGAAAAAGTAAAATTTCAATAAAGAACAACAGTGATTGAACAAAGCAGTGGCAAATTTGAAAAGCCTCTAAAGGCATAATATACAGCATGTCATATAAATTACTCTAGCACAAATGGTTCTGTAATTTACAAAAATACCGTGTCAGAATTGTGAGCACCATCCAATCCACAACCATTCAATGAAACTGAAAATATGAAAACTAAGTTTTGTGAGTAAGCATTAAGCTGCAACATAATATTTCCAAATCGAATGTGGTAGATTTGATAAGTTTCAGGGATCAAGGATTACAGTGAAATATGCCATTCTCTGCATTATCAGAAGCCGCACTTGTTGGAACACTCTCATAATTCATGCAATCATCATCCTCAGAACTTAGATCAACTGATTCTTTCTGCAAAAAATTTGTAGATATAAATCTCAGAATTAAATCTTTTCCTTAAGCTGTAATCTTGCAAATAAAAGTTACACTACACTGGATGGAGATCCTGAAGGACCAATCTGACTCGTCTCAAGCGTAGATGCATCGCCACTTGTATCCCTCTTCTCTGACCGGTCATCGTAATCAATATTTATTTTAAAATGACAGTGATTTTCAAGACTAATGGAATTAGATTGTCTGTCAGCTCCTAACTCAGAATTCTTCTCTTTGCTATCAAATGTATCTTCCATTGTTTTGAAAGAGGGGTTTGAACAATCTGTTTCCAAATTTAAAATACCACCAACTACATCAACATCACCACAAGGAATACTGGCGACATTCTTGACACCAACCTCGTTGATCTGGACATCTGTAAATATATTATGTGAGCTATGTACAATCATTTTAATTTAAAACTAGCTTAAAGATGGATGTAAACAAAGCAAGAACATTTATGTCATTGAAACCATATAGATTTGAAATGGTTATATAATATTTGAAAGAAAGAAAAAAGAAGGGAAATGGGATACATGTGACGACAACTATTTCAAATTCAACTTGAAAGCAATATTACTAAAACAAAGATTATCTGACAAATCCAAAGCACATTTTTCAACAATAAAGAGCAGAGATGCCAACCTTGAAATTCATTTTCTTATTTCACTTTCACCTGAAGTTGGTGAGTTGCCAAAACAGTGTCACTTTTGCGTGACAGATACACCATATCAGCCACAAATATGCCCAAAATACGGTAACAATAATAACAGATGTATCACACATGTCTGATATGGGCCTGTCGCATGTATGATAAAGTCACACAAGGAATTTTGCTATATGATTCACATAATATGAACATGGCAAAGACAGTTATTTAGGGTTTGCTAAGCTCTTTAATATTGTGGAATACTGGTCGCTAATCTTAAAAGATATTGATACTTTGATACCATTTCATAATGCAATTAAGATGTCTGATCTTGAGCTGGATAGTATATATGGGTATTATTCATTTGTTATCTTTAATTCGTTTTCATTTCCATTCCACACTACACATTTTTCATCATCCATCAGTTTAATAACTTAAATTCTTTAAGTTGTGTTCTCTGATCAATACCCCTCCACATACTCAACGGCCATGGCGTGTAGCTGTGTACACTGCAAATCTTAATTCGAAGTTTAAGAAATTTCCTTCCAACCACATCAACTCTTATGAGATAGTAGTTGTTCAGCTGGTAATGTTTCAACCACAACGAGACTACCTATGTGAATGATTACAATTTACTTAATAAAGATAATCAGCCATCATGATATCACATGTTCCTGGTTCCGAGTCCTTAGGGTAAACAAATTTTATAGATCCTCTCCTTTTAGAATTTCATATGACAGGCTCAAGTCAGCAGTTGATATCTCGTTAATATTCATAACATTCGATATATATGAAGAGTGAAATAGACACAACTTTCACTCGACAAAAATCATGTAAAATCTCATCATGACAAAACTCATTCCCCATAAATCGAAATCAAATATAAAGTCCAACGGAGTTCTTGAAAAAGTAAACATTAACGATATTTGCGCTCCTGATGCATTCTCTAGTTTCAGTTCTCCAATTTGCATCTCTTAAATCTTAAAGCACACACTAAACCCTTGAAAACTGAAATTACTAAATGTAACACAATAACTACAACTATATTTCGAACACGGAAAATCGATCAAAATTACTGCTAAATTTCCATCTAAAAGACAAAATTAGTACTAAATACGAATAATACCAGCTGAGAATCGTACTATTATGATTGAATTAGGATTATTCTGAAAAATCATCTTACCGTGAGTGAGAGAATCGTGATTAGGGATTTTGTTGAATTTGTTGGAGAGGTATTTGTCGGTGTTAGTTTCATCCTCTTCATTGAAATCGAAGACTTGTAGATCTCTGCGCGAAGACTCGTTCATCTTCGTTCGTCCCCAACCGAATAAACAAGGGTTTTTGAAATTCCGTACCCGGACTCGGAGAGACCTTATTAGAGCGCGAAATTGATGTTACATGTAAACAAAGAGACTCAAGTGTTGGATTTGGTGGTGCGTTGAAGAATGCGCAGTGCCCTAAATACTATTCGGTTTCGCCAATTAAAATAAGCCACGTGTTACACCACAGTTGGAATTGGAAGCTCCTTCGATTTTTTTGGTATCAGTTGCGAGCTTTCAGCTGTGTGTAATCACCGAAAAAATTTAAACAAATTCGCTAAGAAAAAAAAAATACTATATGAAGGTTAAAAGAATGAACAATCATATTTTTTTATCTCTTAACTATTATATATGTATATATATTGGTTAATTTTAAATAAAAATAAAGACTTTTAACATTTGTAATAAAGGAAAACTAGTAAAAACACTTAATTGTAATAATTAAATAAATATTAATATTATAGAAAAAAGCTAAATTAATTATTAATTTGTTATAAAAAAGAGATTAAAATATAAATAAGTATGTTCCTTAGCTTTGATGTTATTTTTCTCCTTTGTAAAAATGAAATAAAATGGAATAAATAGCTCATTAAACACAATTTGTTTGTGAATCGTAGAATTAGAATGACAAAAGAGCGTATTTACTTGTATATGGGTTCCCATTGCATACAAAAAAGTAAGTATAGATTGAAAGATTTTTAATTTTTCAAAAGTTATGGGAGCTATTTTAAAGGTAGCAGAGACAAAACGGTCACGGTCACACAAAAATCTCTAATAATTTTTTTAAAAGATACTACTATGTAGTTTTTGTATAAAATATAAGTTATAATTTCATTAATATTTGATCCATGACCAAATTCGACTACAAATTTTTGTTTATATAAATAAAATTTTCAATCTAAATTCTAACTTTTTGAGTTGTGAAATTTATTTAGAGATATAAAAATTAAATCAAATGATCATATAATCACAATAATTTAACCAAAACTAATTAAATTAATTTGATATTTTTTTATGATTTTGAGTTCAAGTTGAACTAAACCAATAATTCCAACATTTATTGATTTGAAATATAGTATTTTAATAATTATATATATTATTTTTGCCCTTGTAGTTAAGAAAGTTGTATTAATATTGTAAAAATTTAGATTTAATTTATATGCAACGACGATGTAAAGATATTTTCCACGGTCAATTAAACATAATTGACAGGTTAATAAAACAGTTGACTTTTATCATACTTACTTTTAAAGTCACACTTATGGATGTGTTGACATTGTAAAAAAAATTTACACCAACAAAACATAACAATTAAACTATATCAAATTTAGTGTTTGAAAAAAAAATAGATTTTTAAAAATTAATATTTAATTATTAAAAATGTCAACAAAAATTTGATCTACTAAATTTCTCTCTAATAACCGTTAAGAGTTTAATCCTCAATATAATTTTATAAACTTACAGCTTAAAATTCTTATATATAATACAATATTACACTTTTTATTTATCTATTAAAATTTTAAAAATTTGACCACCCAATATTTTTATATTTTTAGTCAAGCCCACTGGTTTGTGTGCCATTTTTTTTCTAAATTCAAAGTGTATTGTTGAAGATGCAAATGCAAATAGTGAAATAAAATAGACAAAATCAAATTGTTATAATAGCATACGAAATTATGTATACCATTCATGAGTTTTTTTTGTACAAATTACATTACATTCAGCAAATATATGCAAACGATATCAAGAAACACATGCAACCAAGCTTTTAGCATTACATGAAAGACATATATAATTGAGATTAACATTACAATATCTTTTACAGCAAATCAGTTATTACCTTCTGACTTTATTGGTCCTATATGTATATGTCAATATAATGACAAATATTGCGAGTCCAATAAAATCATGATTGTATATATTAACATCTTCAGTTAGAGAAGGGTAACCTGTAAAATCAAAGGATCTACTTGTTAAAAATGTAATAAGCAAATAGCATATTTATATTTATGTAGAATTTGATAGTAAGCACATGAATTAAATTCCAAACTTAATTCTTAATTTGTCATTGATTGCTTACCCTAACTTAAGAGATGTGTCCGAGTAATCGTCCTCAAAAAGATGGTCACTGGCACAACTAATAGAATCCAATGAGACTCGTCCTTCTTGCATTCCAGTATTTGAGTCCTTTATTTTGTTCATCATAGATATCATTTGTCTTTCTTCAACCTGATTAAATGTATGTTTGTTTACACAATGAATAGATTTTAAATGTGTGGCAAGATCAATATTCAAGTTTGTAGCTTCATTGAAGTCTCGGTGAAATGACATCAAAGATTAATGTTCTTATTACTTTATTTCTCACCTTGTGCTTTAAGAGCTTGTTTTCTTCTTTCAACACCATTTCCTTTAAAGACACAAATGCACACACAAAACAACAACAAAAAATCCTCATAATTACGATGAATTACATAAATCTCCTAACTAAGTGCAAATACCAAGCAACAGGCTTAAAACACTAGTTAAGATTTCAAAAGTAATATAATGTCCAATGAAGTAAAGCATTTTCAATTAAAAAAATGATAAATAATTTTTATTCTTAAATTTGAACAATATGTTTTAATGTTACTATATATAACCTAACATGTTTTAATGTTACTATATATAACCCTGCGCATTTCATAATGCACATAATTCAAACATATACAATTTACTAAAAATGTGAGTGTTTATAGTATACCTTGCACTCATGAAGTTAAGGTCCAGAGGTCTGTCACACACGTACGTGACAGATATTCTCATGGGTTCGTTTATTAGAAGAGTGTCAATGTTTCGAACATTAGTACGAGTGATTAGGTTTTTTAGAGTATTATTCAATTTAGGTCTTTTGTGAGTTATCACGATTTTATTCATTATGAAAAAACACTTTAGTTTATAAATAAGTGTAAATGTTGACGTTGATTGAAAGAATATTTGGGACTTTTGGGTATAGGGGATGAAATTGTCTTACAATTATCTATAGCTATATATATTATTCCACTGTAAACTAGAAGTCAGCGATACCTACATGTGTATCATAATTTGATTAAGCATATATATTGCAAGATATTAACCAATCTTCACTAAAAAGCTATGAACAAACCATTTTCTGAAGATCAGAAATCTCACTCATAATCTGCTTTTCCTGAAAATAAATTAAGGCTGCATTGAGTTAGCAAATAGAAAAGATTATGAACAAGTACTATAGTTCATCTGAACAAAATTAATTAAGCGTGTGTGTACCTTTGTCTCAATCACGCGGTTAAATCCTATTTGAAGTGATTTCTCCAGCAGCTGCAACTCATTTAGATTTAGGGCTTCAATATCATCTCCTTTCATCTGCCTGCTCAATCAAAATATAAATATTTTCTCAAATTCAATTTTTTTATTTATAAATTTCTTGTATTTTCACTCTTTAACTCTTCAAGAAAATGGATATGTACTTTAGTAGTTGGGTTCTATCTGCAATTTCCTTGCCCAATTCGGTCCGGTTGCTAGCCTCAAGCTGAAATAAACAAGTACTATAACTGTCAGTTACTATTAATACAGCTTAATGTAATTTGAATGCATATATGGGTCTTGTTTTGTAAAAAAATATTATCATTGTGTTATTCTCTGATTGAAATTAGACAAAATGGTTGTGTCTTTTTATTTGGTTTTTCTCAACAATTTATAAGAGTTTTAGTTCAATCTCAAGATAGGAATTCTTAGTACGCTTTATGATTACAACATTGTCTCACATCAGAAAAAAAGAATGATATTGCGAAAGTGCTATTTTGGAAAGGTAATTAAGACTAGGAAAGACTTGATACTTAATTAAGTAGTCAATTGTGACTCAACTCTCATTCTTGGAACCTCCTTAGTGCATGGTTAACAATTTGAATATATTTGCAATGTCAAGTTTGACTATAGAGTTTGACATAGAGAAATTTGATGGAACAATCAATTTTGACTTATGAAATACAATCACGATCACACATGTATGTTTAATATGACACAAGAATTGGTTGACATTGATGCAATAATTGTTGTGAAGCTTTGTCGATGGTTAAAGAACCAACTAAGAAAGTCAACATGAAAATTGCACCATAGTTTTCATCATAGTTTTCGACATGTGAAAATTATTGGAGTGATTTAACTTCAAGCAAATTATACTTTTTAGAGTGGAATATGATAATTCTATTAAACTATGAGTGAGGATTAGATAATGAAAAAATATTGTTGTGATTTAACTTCAAGTGGAGTATACTCTTTATGACGGAGTATGATAAACTATTAGAGTAATTTAACGTCAAATAAAGCATGATAGATTATATATGATAGTTCTTTTGAACTATGATTGTCGGTGTTGACAATAGAAACAAAAGATGTGACAATTTCAATAAAGGTGGGCCTAATTGGAGTTTGTTGAAATTGTAACTTCTAGGAACAAGTCCCAATTGCCCAATATGGTAAAGGAAAGTGGAGGACAAATCTATCTATATTGACTTTATTTCTCCGTTACACGATGCACCAGACAGAAGCACTTTAAGTTTGTATAATGACTAATTTTTTTCTTTTATACTCTTGTCTTAGAGTGTTATGAAATGTAGTTCGGGTATTTGTTTAGAAAAGTATGAGTGTATTGGAGTACATGAAGTGTTTGAGATAAATCTAAGAATTGTAAAAAAATACACAATGTTATTATCTTATTGTCATTAATCATTGTTCGTAGTTTTTTCCTCTGATGTTATAGTTTTCACTTCATGATAATTATGTTCCTTTAATAATGTGATTAATGTCTCTCTTAGTCAACTCTTCCCACACCTTGCTTCAAGGATGATTCACTCCTTATTAAAATTTTGGATGAATTATCCCAACGAGGGTTGGAAAATTGCATGGAAGATTAATGTTGGAGAAGGGAATACACCTCTAACATCGAGTGATATTCACTCTAAATCAGCCAATTATGAAAACCATTAGACTCTTGAAAGATAATGTTATTTTGATTCCCAAGAGAATTTGAGAATTATCTCGGTTGTGGGAGCATCTCTATACACCTTAAATAGAAACGTAAAATGTTTAGTAACGAAGTTTGGTTAATGATGTTTTCGTCTCCAACTACAGAGCAATTGTAGTTCCATATTATGAAAATAATAAATTAGGATTTCAATACTATAAATAATATTTATATATTACAATTCAAATTACAACAATATCACTACCTCAACCCTTTTATACTGCATACGAGTCATATTCAACGATCTTCCTCTAAAATATTTGGAACCTAGACTTCTAATTGAGATTTAGAGTAGTGAAAAAAATTAGATAATTGAAAAAACAGTAGTTAAAAAGAAATTTAATTACGTGAGGTCAAAGTCTCTTTTCAGATGACAAGTGCACAGGTAATAAAATAGAAATCACAAAGAAAGTAAAGCAACCATATATAAATTTTACATTTTTCTACCAAGTATAAGCAATAAGTCCACATATATAGTCATATATAACAAACTAAATAGATGGAAGGAATTAGCTAAATATTAAAATAAAATAAAATAAATTGCAACCTGTAATTCTAGAGATGGTGTGTTCGATTTGTTGATGCCATGGTCCTGCGCATTATACCTTCTAATTGTGTCCTTCATACTTAACAACACCAAAACAAGACAGGTAAGAAAATAACCAAAAGAAAAGGTTAGTAATAATAAAGTTGTATTAAATCAATTTAAATTACTAGCATTTTAGTTAATGTTAAACTGATCAAAAGAATTTGAGTTTCACTGTTGACAGAAACAATCATTGATCATATTTTATTAACTCTTCGATTGAATTTGAAATTACCAAAATTGATTTATCTTGAAAATGAAATTGAATTAAGACAAAAAAATATATATTAAATCATGCACCGAAAGATTTTTCTTGCTCAATTATAAAAGTGAAAAAAGAAAGAATGTTTTTGTTTATAAATATTGAGTTGAAAATATATTTTAAATAGAGAAATATTAGTAAATTAGTTATCTATTAATTTTTAACGTTTTAACTAGCAGAACGTTCATTCACACATCTATCAATTTGTCTGAGTTAAAAATATATGTGAGAAAAACTACAATGTGTCTTGTAATTGTTATCTATCGAACTCTAATTGCAGTGAGAACAAGTCATATCAAGTCAAATACTTAAATATCAAGTTTAGATTTTTGAAAAAAACGATGGTTTTGACTTACTTCATTTATCTAAGAAGTCTAACTAAGAGCTTGAAATTAGGTTTGTAATAAATAATAAAGCTTGTGGTTGACTTATTAATTAGCTCATTTATAATTTTTATTTATACATCTTTTTATTAATTAATATATTAAATGAATCTATTTAGTATTTATAAATATTTTAATATTACATGACAATCTATACAAATAAAAATATGTACTTAACTTTGTCCAAAACAAAAAAGAAATTTGTACTTAATGTATACGTCCAAAATTTCTGAAGTATTACATTTTTATAATCCATAAAATAAAAAATCTACAACTTCTTAACCTATGTTGTTAATATTAGATAGTGGCATGGAACACCCAAACAGACGGAGCATGAATAAATATTTTGGTGTGTGGAAATTTTAAATTTTGAATTGATAAATTAAATATAATATTTTCTAATTTCTTTTTTTTTTTTAGCAAGGAACCCTAATCTTATAGTAACTTAGAGGCTTTAAGTGTAGCCTATAATTTTCAACAATTTCAATCATCAACTTAAAAGTTTTTAGACTCACAACATTAAAACAAATACCATTCCACTAATAGCTACTATATCTTATCAATTTTATTAATTTATTATACTTTACTTCTTCTTTTTTAAGATTTATACAGAAATTAGCAACAAAAAACAAGAACTCTTTAGAAACAAAAAAAATATTAATTATTTTTACTATTTCAATTATAAATATTTTATTACAAAACAAAAATTTATAGACTGTGATGTATATGTTATTATAATTAATAATAATTATAAGGAGGCTGGAATAATATATTTCCAAATCCATGCAACTCCATTCTTCTTGAGTTGGTGATAGAAATTTTTTTTTCTCCTTATAATTTATCATTTAATTTGTTATGTATATATAATTAATTTTATTTATACTACTCCATTTCCAAACAATCAGATCAGTCCATCATCATTAATTAACCCTATGGGATACAGAAATTATGCACACAAATATTACAATAGAAATTATGCACACAAATATTACAATATACTGCATCAAATATATATAGCATATTCTAGTTCCCAAATATTTCATGTAATGACATATATAGAACTAACTGGTTTGTTTCAAAGTCACATAATTATCATTTCTTGAGTTTTCAAAGGAAAACTTATCATTCCAAACTTTTGATTTCTCAGAACACTGTTTCCTAGAAGCTTCGATAAGCTAAATTTTCCATAATATTAAGGAAAATATTATTTAAGAGAGAAATTAAAAATGATATGGTGTACCTGGTGCTGGAATAATGAAAGAGGTTCCCAGTAGATGAGAAAACAATGAGTCCAACCTCAGCATCACATAGCACTGAAAGCTCTTCAGCTTTTTTGAATAACCCTTTCCTTCTCTTTGAAAATGTTACCTGCCTCGCCGTTATGTTGTCGATTTTCTTTATAGTTATTTTCTTCCTCTTCATTTTCATCTGCACAAAAAGTAGAATCAAAATCTTAAAAACTCTTCTTCATCCATCTCCTCATATATATTTTTTCATTATATGAAGAAATTAAAAAAGCTGCAACAATTGCTAACTGTGAAAATATTAACATAACAACAAATATATTAATTAACATTTGTGTATAAAAAAAAAATAATGTAAATTCATTTGTATATCCTAAAAGGCCAAAACAATGTATACACGTGATAAAGTAGAAAGAAATACTACATAAGGAAAGTACCATATATTGGGGATACTCAGTAACATAAAAAAAAAAACCCTAGAAATAATTAAAACATAGAATTTCAGATCTGGCTAAAGAAGGATAAAACAATTAATGAGCTACCATTGAAAAGGAGGATAACATGCAATGATATGAGAGGTTTTGATTTTAGTATTTCACCACTAGCTAGTTGGAGCACTCCATGGCACTATATATGTTGGTGAGTGTGAAAACAAGAAAAAGAAAACAAAAAAGGAAGAAAATATTACGAAAGAAAGGAAGTGGTGGAGAGACAGATTACCTTAATTGATCGGAATGTCAGTTGGTTATATTTACAAAGGAAAGGAACCCTTCCCTTTATAGCAAAAAAGAAACGAACACAATCACTCTTTTCTATATTATTTACTAATTATATATATATATATTTTTTAATTACCAACTATGAGAATCTTATTCTAAAATTTAATTAAAAATTATTTTAATTATAATATAAATTTGATTTTTTTTTTATAATTTATCTTCAATTAAAATTTAGTAATTGCTTGAAGCAATTTCATAAATAAACAAGCACTCATTTCATAAACGAAAATAAAATTTATTCATATAACTTTTTCATATTCTCGTACCGTCTTACCAAAATTAAATAACCAAGCACTCATTTCATAAAATTAAATAACCGTACATAGTGACCATACTACCTGTCTGGCATGCCATCAGTGCTTTATAGATAATTTTAATGTATTATTTGTACAATATTGGTGTAAAATATTAATATATAATATGTTATATGATCGATAAATATAAAGTATTATTTTTAAATATTAAATAAATAATTATATCTTATTTGTAATACAATATATCATTGATTGAAATGCATATATAAGTTTATAATCAAAGATTAAGTTATTTAAAAATAATATCATAATATTGAAAATTTTAAGGTACATTCAAAAATTACCATGTTTTATTATTATTTAATTAAATTATTAATAGTTGAATAATATATCATGTATAATGAATTTAATCATATTTTAAATTTAATACTATTAAATTTTTATGTTTTATCTTTTAGATTTATTTTAAAATTATATTTTTGTTATAATTTTAATTAAATTTTTAATTTTGATTATAGAAATAATTTATTTTATTAATAGGTTCAAATTAAATAAATAAATGTATTAAAAAAATTGAATTAGTTAATAGATATCATAGTAATATTTATATAAATAAATTAAAAAAATTATTAATCAAAATATTCATAATATCAATATTATTTTTTAAATAATACTGTAGAATTTTACTCACAACATTTTATACAAGTTTAGAAATAATAAATTTGGCGTGAGATATTATCATTTTGTGTTGTTCTCAAATGGTGTAACAATTTCAAAATTCGAGCTTTCTTTTCTTTGTCATTCATTCTTCAGCTTTCTGGGCAAACAAACATGACGAGTGTATCTCTGTGTGCTCCCTAAAATATATTTCAATCACAAACTGTCAGTCTAAGTGGCGAGGAGTTTATTTTCTTGGAGTTTCCTAAATTGTGTTTCTTTTAAAGTCGAATACATATTAAAAAATAATAAATTTATATTGATGTAGTTTTTTATTTATTAAGTTAAAATATAATTTATTTAATATATTTTTTTGATATTTTAAAGATATAAAAAAACATCAATGATTATATCTTAATATTTTGAAAGAATTAAAATTGTCGAATTAAAATAATATATTTAAAAGACCAAATATCGAAAATCAAGAAAACAATAAAGTCCTTTAGTAGTGCGAAGGAAAAATTGGACATTAATTAGTAGAGATTTATTCTCTTACATTAATCCACTCACCTCGACTTAGATTGCTTGTGATTTAATGTGACATTTAAATATTGAGTACTTAGACATAAAACACATTTTAATAAGATAAGACATATATTCATTTCTATTATAAAAATATTTAGTAATTAAGTGTCGGGGCCTAAATCTACTATTTGGGTAGTAGAAGTGTGATGGAAGACAAGGATAGGTGGTGCACTAGCATAACTTGAACTGCATAACTTAGAAGTAAAATATTTGGGTAGTTAAATTTTTAAAACTTTAATAGATAAATAAAAAATATATTGTATATAAGAATTTTAAGTTATAAATTTACAATAACGTTTATGGTAGTGAAGCAGTAGATTAAATTTTACTTGATATTTTTAATAATTAGAAATTAGTTTTTAAAAATCTAATTTTGTTTCAAGCAATAAAAATTTTAGAGTTTAATTGTTATGTTTTGTCAGTGTAAAAAGTTTTACAATGTCAGCACATCACAAACATCCATAAATATTATTTTAAAATTAATTATGATAAAAATGAAACTGGTTTATTAATCTAACAGTTATGATTAATTGACAATGTAAAATATTTTTACATCGTCAATGCATACAAATTAAATCTAAATTTTTACAGTATCAATACAACTTTCTTAACTACAAAAACAAGAACAATATATATAATTATTAAAATACATTTAAACATAACACATTGTTTCAAATATCAATATTGATATAGTGTTGATAAAAAATAATTGTTTAATTTGAGTATTAGACAATCTATTGTAAAATTACGTGAAACTATATTTCAAATCAATAA
>JBBPBP010009777.1:63165314-63194370 GCA_037974735.1 Cicer chorassanicum | reverse complement strand
ATTTTTATATCTCTAGATAAAACTCACAACTCAAATAGTTTGAATTTAGGTTAGAAAATTTATTTTATTTTATAATTATAGTAGTTGCTTTTGTAAATTATTTTTATAAATTATTTCCTCTGATTTTTTTTATAATAAACATTTGAATTATAATTAGATCAACAAAAATATATATATTTGTTTCTAAGGCTAGTGGCAAAGCTTGAATTAAATCATTAGGTTGGCCAAATTTATAAAATTTTAATGGATAAATAAAATGTATAATATGATATTGTATATAAGAATTTTAAGTTATAAATTTACAAAAATATATTGATGATCAAACTCTTAACGTTTATTATAGAGAGATAGTAAATTAAATTTTAGTTGACATTTTTAATAATTAAAAATTAGGTAAAATAAATTTTAGTTCATATACACAATCAATCTATACTATGAATTGAAGATCTATACATACCAATCTATATGATGGATGTCATTTGGTTAGATTAATTCATGCAATGATAACCCAACAACTATAACTCTATTCATAAAAACAATTTTACTCATAAAATACATCAATTATAAAATTCAAAATTACAACATACACCACAATATCTATATCAATTAGCATATTTATTAATATATGTCAGGTTTAGTCAAAACTCATCTCAATCAACGGGGTGCGGAGAAGAGATCAGAGAAGTAGGAGAGTATGATTAGAAATGTTAGTGTCATTACCTAATTGAGTTTTGTACATAGTTAAAGGAAAATTTGTTCCATCAAATAGATCGAATCTTTTGGTACATCCAATCTTTTGAATCATAAAATAGTTCAAATAAGTTCATTTTATTGACCAATTATAACTCAGATGAATTCTATAATCTGTTGGGTTAACATCACAGTTCGGCAACGATAACCCAACGAATACAATTTTACTCATAAAAATAATTTTACTCATAAAATATATCGATAATAGAATTCAAAATTACAACAACATACACCCAGTATCTATATTAATTAGCATATATATATATATTAACATATATCTGGTGTAGTCGAAATTCATAACATATATCAAACCACAATTATCCACTTATATAATTTGATTTTCACAACCTTGTCATAATTAATAATGATTTATTTTTAATTTCTTTTATCATAAATATTTTTCTTATAAAATTTATTTACTTTCGCACGTTCAATTAAATTTATATGTAAAAATTTCTTCAAAATCATATGTCAGTGGAATTATCTAGAGTTTTGCACAAAGTTAAGACTCGTAGGTACATAAAATATATCAAATAGATTCATTCTTTATATTCATTTTTAGTGATCAAATTATAATAATTATAATATAATAATTATTATTATAATTATTATAAGTAACAAAATTGTAATAATTATTATTATAAAATTGTAAAAAAGAATAAAAAATTGAACCACAATGAATAAATATGCAAATTGCAAAGCGTGTCTCACAACATATTGATGTGTCATAAGTCATAACTCATCACATTAAACAAAATCTTGAAGTGACACGCATTATAGTCTTATAGACCAATGTCCGCAGAAGAATATTAAAATAGTTTACCAAAAACAGAACAGTGGTTCAATATATTTACCGTGAGGTGCACACGTTGGAACTTTCATCCTCCAAGAAACCAAGCTTGAGATTGAGTCACATTCATTATTATTATTATTATCCAAAAGAAGAAGAAGAAGAAGAAATGAACACAAACAGAGCCGAAGCAGAACGTTTACTAGAAATCGGAGAAGAACTATTACAAAAACGAGATCTAAAAGGTTCAAGAGAATTAGCCATTCTAGTTCAAGAAACCGAACCTCTTCTAGAAGGTTCCGACCAGATCCTAGCAATCGTCGACGTCCTCGAAGCAGCCGAAAAGCCTCTCAATCTCAACAACCACCACCTCGATTGGTACGCTATTCTCCAAATCAATCGAAATTCTCAAGATCTAAATCTCATCAAGAAACAGTATCGTACACTCGCGCTTCTCCTTCACCCTGATAAGAACTCTTTTTCCTTCGCCGAACTCGCTTTCAAACTTGTTTCTGATGCTTGGGCCGTTTTATCTGATCCGGCCCAAAAGGCCCAATATGATAAGGGGTTTCAATTTCAAAATGACGGTGCTTCGTGTTTGGAGGTTAATTTTTGGACAGCGTGTCCTTATTGTTATCGTTTGTATGAGTATGCTAAGGTTTATGAGGGTTGTTGTTTGATGTGTCAGAATTGTGACAAATCGTTTCATGGTGTTTCGATTCCGTCTCTTCCGCCGATTGTTCCGGGACAAGAAGCTTATTATGTTTCTTGGGGGATGTTTCCGATGGGTTTTGTTTTTGAAAATTTAGGAAATGGTGGTGATGTTGTTGCTTCTGCTACGCGGAAACGATAGGTGGATTTGATTATTTTCTTGTTGTTGTTGTTTAATTAATGTTCTTTGTCTCATGGTTTTGTGGGTCAGATGTGGGAGTGTTGAGCAGGTTCTCTGTTGTTTTATTTTCAGGGAGTAGAAAATAATTTAAGTAGGTTAATTCCTTAATTGTTATTATTGCCTAAATGATGTGATAATGGTTGGTTAATTAAGAATGCAAACCTCACAGGAAAACTTTTTACATTAACAGCCAATAAAATTGTTTATTTTTGTAATGTCATATGATATAACCGTTACATTCAATTGTACTGGCAATGGATAGAATGTAATTTAATTGAAGAATGTGATGTCATTTTCGGTACTGTACTTTTTTATAAAAAAGAATGTGATGTCATTTTCGGTACTGTTTCTAAAGAAGTTGGATGGATGATTGGGTGCTTAACCGTTTATGGTTTATAAGATTAAATGAATCAACTGGAAATGGCAATCCCAGATGGAATATTTGCATGACAGTTTCTACTGTCAGTAATAAAGGCATAGTATCCTTAGCCTTTACGTTTTATCTCTAAAATATGAGAAACACGTTTCCTGAAATTTTATCAACTTTCTTTGCCCTGGAGATGTATCTTTTTGTTTTAATAAAAGAAACATTATTCTACTTCATCATAAATCAACTAATCAAAAAAACAATGGAGTATAGACAAATATTGTTTACTTGGCTCGGAATAAACACTAACTTATTATAGTTGCTCTAAAATGAAACAGAGATAGCATCTAGTACAATCTTACAGTTTGTTTTGGTCTTTTAGTTTCACCTTTTTAGTAGAGAACTAATTAAACTGCACTATTCTTTTATCTTCTAAATGCACCAATGGAAAAAATGCGTATGTTAACTCATTTTATGTTGTCTCATTAACAGGTGCTATTTGCTAATTCGCAATGCTGCTATTCAAAGAATCTGACACAAATTATGTACATAATATAAGTATTCAGTTAGGTTCTAATTTCTAATTCTAGTGCTAAAATCAACTTCATATAAATGCAAGTTAAGGCTGCGTGTAATAATAGATCGATAACGAATCCAACCATTCCCTAGACCCAGCATGACAGGAACTTGATAGTATCAGATCTCCCTTAATGGCTAATCAGTTAGGGATATCAAGTATCCAGCTAAAAAAAAGGACAACTATATCATTTTTCTTCATCTTGCTTTGATGGTGAAGACTCATTGGATGATAACAAAGTTTGTGGTATTGTTGCCGATTTAGATCCCTTCTGGACTGAATTATCAGAATCCACATTCTTGGTCTTGGCTTCAGATGTTGACTTTAATTTATCTTGAGACTTTACACTTGAAGAGGGGGTCCATGTCACAGCAACTTTTTCACCATCTACTTTGATCTCAGATACCAAGGTTTCATGAATCTTGGCATCTTTCTCATCGTTTACATTTGTCGATTGAGTC
This sequence comes from Cicer chorassanicum, assembly GCA_037974735.1. Taxonomy (NCBI): domain Eukaryota; kingdom Viridiplantae; phylum Streptophyta; class Magnoliopsida; order Fabales; family Fabaceae; genus Cicer; species Cicer chorassanicum. The sequence goes on along the minus strand of JBBPBP010009777.1, from coordinate 63,190,533 downwards.
GAAGACTTAACTTTATAAGGTAGATCTATCACTGGGAAAGAGCGATTTCTCTTTGCTGCGGAACGAGCAAAAATAGCGTCGTCAAATGGATCGATTTCTAAATCAGAGTCACTGTACATCTTCTGAATTGTGCGGATGGGTGTCGCTAGCCGAGCTCCATGGTGACTAATGACTCTAAGAAGATCCAAGAGAATGGCCTCCTGTTTTATCAAATGATAATTATCACTCAAACTGAAGTGAGCCACTCAACAGTTAACCAAACAAAATGAATTGTTTATAAAAAGAATATAAATTAAATCATAATGATATTTTATGATGAAATGCTTGACAGCAACAAATTGATAAACTGAAGAGTAGGGTCAAGAAGTTGTTAGAACGGGCAAGATTCTCATAAGTTGAGAACACCAATGAAACAATATATAATAAGCTGAAAACATCGATGAAACAGTACATAACAAATTTAGGCCACACAACTTTGTTTTGGAAACATATGAAAAGGGGCCAAAACATACAAAAGCAACCGGCTCGAATAATCGCAAATATTAGTCTAAAGAATAAGCCATCATGTTGAACACTCATTCTGCAAATTCTGACTACATAGAGTGAATGAAGAGAATAGTTTAAAAATCAGTTTAAAGTTTTATCGGAAATAAAAATAGTTAAAGGAACCTTAAAATTTGGTTTTTAATCATAAAAATGGGTGAGGAATTGAGGATACTAATACAATTGAGTTGAAAGAACTGCGTTAGTAATAGAGGCATTATTATACTACACCATCACACTTTATGTAACTGCAATTGCCAATTTTCTATTAGCAATCTAGTCTCACCTTAACACGGAGGTACTCTTCAGAATGTGCAGTTTTAACAAAGCAAGATACTAATATCTGCAACAGAAAAAGGCATTTATTTATAAGATACTGGCAGTTGAGAAATGAAAAGAAGAAAAGTGATAATTCATAGCTACTAATAGTAGAGTAGATAAGATAGGAGGAGCTAAAATCAGATTTGAACATATTCCAAAATGCTAATGAAATAAATGCTTCATTTCCGCCATGGATAAAGATAGAGAATAAAATTCCATGGATTGAAAAATTTCTAGACAAGACGTAAAAGACACTGGAAAACTATCATAGTATAAAATAAAAAATTGAGAACAATTTTGGAATGCAATGGATGATAAATAAATAAAAGTTTTTGTAAGCTTTCTGGAACATATATGATTGTGAAGCAGATATTTGAAAGAAAACCTTAGAATTTAGTCAGAGTTACTAGAAACCTGATTCACTGATGGTGGCAAATAACAGCATAACTATAGGTAACATATTTGACACTAAAATTACTTAACCGTCCCAAAATTAGAAGATTATTATTTTGATAGAAGTTATAGCTATTAATGGTAAAGAATAAAAAAGAATTCCACAAAGAAGATGAATACGCCCAAGATTTCCATACACTAGGCCTCCTATAAAAATCTATGAAGGTAGCTTTTAGATATTTAAACAAACAGAGGAAAGCAGTGCTTTTAATTCAAAGCTACAAGGTACTTTTCCCTGGCTATGATATCAGATGCATCTCAAGATTAGCCTTATAAATGTCTTTCAGAACCAATACTAAAAATAAAGAGAAGAAAATGGAATTCATAATCATATAAAATATTATATAAACCAATGAAGAGAAAAAAGGTATCAACCATAAGAGCCTGATTTTCTGGATTGATATCCTCCAGAAAAACCCTTCTGTGCAATTTTCTCTGCTCTACTAGAGGATTTTTGGCCAAAACCTTGCGCATATCAGCTACAATGCTCTGCATGAACAAATTAAGAAAGATATTGCCTCAGTTTTTAGATGAGGAGATAACCATCAGAAAGTCCCGGTACATTTTTTAAAGCAACTAAACCAAGAGTACTCACATTAATCTTGTTAGCATCAAAGTGACTGATAGCAAGGTGAGTTTTGATGCGCCAATGAGATTTCTTACTAAGATTCCTCACAACATTTACACTCAAATTGTGATTAGGAATGTGAACTGCTTCACAATCAGCACCTCTAACTACTGTTGGGGACCACCAGCCTACATGCTACAGAAAATATGAAATTTGAATGCAAAAAATAAATAAATAAATAATTATATATATCACCTATAATGGAAACCACTCACTTTGGACTAACATTATATTTTTCAGTTCTCTTAAATGACCTTTTCAGTAAGTTAGGTAATACATACTAACCTCAACTTTACCCGAAACCTCATATCCTTTTATCTTTGTTTTAATTCGCTCATTCACGACAAATGGCCGAGTTGCATGAATCATCAGACTTGAAAGGAAGTTTGTGAATATCTAAATGAATCACAAAAAATGAAGTGAGAATGGCACGACTATTCCTTGAAGAGTTGCTCTTAAGAAATCTAATGAAATCGAATAGAGGATTATCCATAAAAATTGAAATGACTAAGATGACTTAATTGTTCTTGTAGAAAGTATTAAAGAGCCTAACTGTACCTCACGACCTGCAAGTGAAAGCAATACTGTACCCAAACCACCAGCTGTCAACCACTTCTGAGTGGAAAAACCCAGCAACTCCATGAACAATGACACGGAAGCAACCCATATTGCAGTATATACAGTTTTCCCGATAAGATCAATGCTAATCTGTCATGCACAATACAATTTTACATTGAATTAAGCTTTGCGTTTACATTGTAGAATTTCCTCACTAAAATATGCAACATGAAAATGAGGGAAATCATCCTTTATTTTTTACAGTTTGGTTACTTTTCTAATCTTCATTTGGAATAGCACAATTCATCAAAAGCTTTAAGTGGACCCACAACAAAATTAACCCATTATTATGGCAAGAATCTGTTGAAAGAACATACATTTCTTTCATTACTGGAATCATTTGTCTCCATACAGAACTTTTGCGCTTGTCTAACAAAGCTGAAAATGGAAATACAGTATTACATTATAATTAAACAAAACAAAGGAGTAAGAACTCTAAATCTAAACACATAACAGTAATAAATCAGTGGCTGAAATAATTATTATTTACAAAATGGAATGACAGTTAACAGGACTCATTACTTAATCTGCATATTAGCTAAATAAAACAGCATAAAAGATCAAATAAAAAAATATAGTAGAATTTTCTTAAACAAGAAGACTCTTCACTGTGCATGTACTTCATTTTTCCTCCCCCCTTTTTCTAAAAGCTTTGTGTGCGTGCTACATCTTGTTCCAACAATACGAAAAACATAAGCTAATCTTACAATTAGGTGCAAGATATTAGTAATATGGTTAGAATAGCAACAAATGTGGACATAATTCTGCACGGAATCAAATCTACCTTGAGGAACAGTAAGCAAATGTAAGCACGGTTGACAATGATCTTACAAAACTCAGCAGCCGTTGCTTTATAATCGGACTGGTTTCGGATTGTAGGACAAGTGGATCGAAACCCCTGAAATAGTTTATGTCAAGGTGTATACCAATAGGACTTCACAAACTTCCAGAAAAGACTTGCTGATCTAGAAAGATACCTGCAGATGAGCATTACCCCAGTCCACAGCAGCAAAGGTTGAAAATAAGATGTCATTATATAACGTGAATTACTTTTCTTCCAACTTTTATCAGTCCACTGTAAATATATATTATGAAACAGAATGTCAACTAATAATACTATTCAATTGCTTTAGACAACACATGGAATAATATAAGATACTAACTTCTTGGAGAAATTGAGCCCTGCACAGGCGTAAGAGAGGTTCAAGACCAAAGATGGCAAAGCAAATGATACCAAGGGCGGGGATCAATTGAAGCACAATTGGTCTTCCAGATATGGCATTACATGACCTACATCAATTTCAAAAAATAAATATCTACATAGAGGTTGTGTTCACTGCTCAGGAATAGGTAGCTGAAAAAAGAAGAAAGGATGCAACAACTAAATTAAGCACTAGATAATATGATTTACGGTGGTAAAACTTAATACAAACAATAAATATAAAACATCGTAATATCACGCAGTCAGTTAATTTTTCTAATGAATATTTAAATTTAGAGTTTCAACGGGGTTCGGTTGATTCCCAATATCTACTCACTCCTCCACCACCACCATTCCCAAAAGGAAAACCAGAGCTCCGTACTTCATAATTCACACGCCCAACAGAAATCTCAACAAAATATGAAAGAAATACCATACAGAAAGGATGGGGGGAAATAACCATGCGGCCTGCAGCTTTAGTGTAACACTATGATAGAAACCCGAAATCAAGAGAAACAAAAATTGAATTATTGATGGAAACCGAGATGTACTACAGAAGAGAAACTCCCTGTAACCCTAGAGTTGTTACTCCTCGGAGAAGAGATGATACTCCCTCTGCCCAACCTATACAATTCTAACTGAAAATGACAAAAAATATTCCCTTTCCATGTTCCCTCCTCCCCTATATATGGTTGCCTGTCCCCACTAACTGCCACATAAGCAATACTCCCCTAACTTCCCTACTCAGCCCCTTCATTGGTCTTAGGCCAAACTCAGTATCCTGACACTAGATAGCTAACCACATAAAGTGGTCGGGAGAGGAGTGAAATTCGTCACCCAAAATATAGAGAAAAATTGATACCAGCATGTCAAAGAAAGCCTGCTGGTGAGATATACCCTTCAATCATAATCAGTGTCTGAACTTATAACTAGTAACATCTAAGTAAAATAATTTGCAGAAAATAGGAATAAGCATGGTTGTTTATACGTGTAGGCATTAGTTACATGACAGTGTTACCACAGAAGAAGTCTAGCTAGAAGTAAAAGTTACATAACCAATCAACTTAAGGTATCATGGCGGCTCACCATAATTCTGACAAACTCACCATGATACCTAACATATACTTACACTATATTGCAATATGGAAAAGGAAACTATCAGGAATTTTAAAAAACAAAAGATAAACATGGACATATGCTCGGAAAGAGGAAAATGAGAAAGCGAATGAGAGAATCCATGTATCTTAATTACATCCGGAAAATAGTCTGATTCTAGGGCACCCCCTTCTTTACGGGGGGGTACGTCAATGTTCCCTTTAGATTTAATAAAAATTCATGGATGGTTAAGATTAAAATTAGTCAGGTAAGTCTCTAGCGTTCATTTATACATCATAACTCATAACTACATGAATTTATAGTTATTATTATCCTAATTACCATAATTACATGAGTCCAGTCCATAATTGCCCTATTTAAATTAATTCTAACAACATGCATGCCAATGAATGTTGAAACTTCTGTCAACTACAAAAGGAGATAAATAGAAGGACCTTGACAAAGAAACAGTAGCCACTTTCATCAGCGGAGCCTCACACCCTCCAGCCGGTACTAGGGCAGATCGGCACAACAAAATATTACATCTAGAAGGTACAGGCTTAAGTTGAGAATGTAATCTGGAAAAGACGAGTGCTGAAGAATTCAGTCTCTGTCAATTCACAAAGAAAATTCTACATCAATTTAGAAATAAACTAAAAAGAAACACATGAATCCAATACAATAAATTCAGATAAACAGTTATTTTGGTCTCTGAATGTGTGAAGCGTTGTCACAATAGTCCTTGAATGTATCAAAATTACAAAAATATACCTAAATGTGTCTTTTGTTAGTCATTTCGGTCATGGAATGTGTCTTTAGTTGGTCAATTTAGTCCATAAAATTACTGACAAAAGCTATACTTGGGATGTATGTACTATTTTGATACATTCAGGGACTATAGTGACAGCTTCTCACACAATTAAGACCAAAATGGTTCTTCAATACAATAACTGCATATCCATGAAGTTTCAGGCAAAAAAATTATGAAATAAATAGCAAGCTAAAAAAATTATTATGAAATTTGAATACTTGAGACTTGAGAAACATACCAAACCATATGGCGAATGATTGAAGGCAACAAAACATAATCGATTACCAGGAACGGGATTCTGTGAAGAGATAAGTAAATTGTACATGAAATCTGTAGGAGAATAAATCATATGACATAAATGATATAAAATAATGAGCACATACATGACAAAAAGTACAGCTTCCATAAGTACTGTATAACCTAACGTCGTGAGATAATCGAATTGATCCAGAATATGCCATTGTTGAATTGAACTGAAATAAGAAGTCATTCAACATCGAAACTGCAAGAAGCTGGATTCCTTCCTTGAACAGTTAGCTCAGCAATGGAACTAATAAAAGTGATGGTGATGGTTATGTATGTAATGTAAAGATATTTTAATTTGATTGAACATGCCTGAGGGGGACTTTGGGAGAGATAACGGTGATGCGCTGGTATGTGATTATTTCCAAATGAATGGGGAGTAGAAAATAAGGGAATCAAAGATGCTAATATTCGACGATAACAATCGCCGCTTTGCAAATAACACAAACCAAAACATTTACTACTATCTTTTGACTTGTAATCGGACTCCCGTTGGCACACGTAATCGCTAAGAGGAGTGGAAATACTTAAGGCCGATCGACCTAGTCTAAGACACTTTGGGTAAGGTCATAATTATTTTTATTTTAAAACAAATATTATCCTCCACTAGGGTAAAAGTAAAATAGATATTAAAACATTTTATCAATAAATTTTATATTTAAGATTGAAATTTGAACCCAGTACATTTTATTAAAGTGAAAATGATATCGATAATTTGATAGATTTGAACTCAAGACATTTTATGATTGGATTAGAGAATGTCTGTAACAAACTGAATTGAAATTTTGTTACTCGATATCTTTAGGATTGTAAGTTATTGGAGTTAATTAATTTAATTTATCATTGTATTTCTACTTCGTCTTTTAAAATTTTATGGAATGGGGACAAGCTTGATAGTTTTGCCCTGTCTAGAGGTATTCGACAAGGTGACCCCCTTTCTCCTTATCTTTTTGCCATTTGTATGGATCGTTTGTCGTACATTATTGCTTATTAGGTTGATGCATGTTATTGGAAGTCGATGCGTGCAGGACCTAAAGTTTCTCACCTTCTTTTTGCATATAACCTTCTACTGTTTGCAGAGGCTATTATAAAGCAAGTTTACTGCATCACACATTGCTTAGATCAATTATGTCAAGTCTCGGGCCAAAAGATTATAGAAGACTCAAAAAAAAATTCAGCTAATGCAGATCCTCAGTTTCGACAAGAGATTATGCAACATACGGAGTTTAGAGAAGCTTCGATATTGGGACAAACATTACACATGGTAGGAGCTCTAGAAATCGGTTTCGACATATCACTGAGCAGGTTCAAAGGCGTCTGAGTGGTTGGAAGCAACAATGTTTGAGTTTGGTAGGAAGAGTTACTTTGAGTCAGTCTGTATTGAGTTCAATCCCTTACTTTTATACGCAGTATGCCAAAATCCCTACAAATATTTGTAACGAGTTGGAAAAATTACAACGAGGCTTTATTTGGGGAGACATTGAGACAGCCCGTAAGGCTCACTTGATCAGTTGAGAGGTTTGTTGTATGCATAAGGAGAATGGTGATCTAACCATCAAATGAACCCGGTTAAGGAATGATGTTTTTCTTTGTAAAATACTTTGGAATTTATTGACTAATTCTAATGACTTATGGTGTCATACTCTCTTGAACAAGTTGATGTGGAATAAACACAGAAACACAATAACAAGTAATACGCAGCGGATATAAAATTCCCCAACTTGTAAGAACCCGTGAGGAGCAACAACAAATATATGGCAGCAAATTAATCAAGATAAAAGAGTGTGAAGAACACCAATATTTTAATGTGGAAAACCCTTCAATGCAAGGGTAAAAACCACGGGTCGTCCAGACCAAAGAAATAGCTCAACTATAATCAAATAAGGATACAAGAGAGTCTCAAAAATATGCACCAAGTGTGCCTACAACCAGCCAAAATAACAAAGCACTAAAGCTTACAAATGAAAAGCAAGAAGAAGTAAAACATCTAAAAACCTGCTACTGTGCGAGCCTGATTTCTCCCTCTCCAGACGTTGTTTCGCCGATCCGACCGTTGAAAACGAAGCCCTGAATGTTGCAAACTTACAGTCCAAATTTCAGTCCGATCCAACGGTTAATGAATGCGCAATCGATGTTTTTCTGAGACTGATTTAACAAAAACGGGAATAGGGTTTACTCTTCTCTTTTCTCTTTTGGTGATTGTCTTTTCTCTCAAAATAGTCTCTCTCTTCCAACCCTAATTAGACCACTCTCCACTTAAATAAGTGAGACACATGGACTACGATATTTGGGCTTTTCTCCACATAGGAAGGGAGCTCAATACCCAACACATCTCCCCCTCACAACTATGTGGAGATAATCGCCAAACCGACGATATCACAACAAGTTTCAAACTTCCCTTTTGGTAATGTTTTAGTCATCATATCAGAACCATTATAATCAGTATGAACTTTAGGCAACTCCAACAACTTAGCTTCCAAAACATCACGTATCCAATGATACCTCACATCAATGTGTTTGGACCTGCTATGAAACGTCGAATTCTTACCAAGATGAATAACACTTTGACTATCGACAAATAATACATATTTATCCTAAATAAATCCAAGCTCAACCTTAGAGTTTTCCATTTGAAACCTTTGCAACACTCTCTCAATATAGTGTTCTTGTGACATCCAAAGTTTCTTCTCCTTTCTGTCACGCATGATTCTTATGCCAAGAATCTGTTTAGCTGTTCCCATATCTTTCATGGCAAATGACTCTCCCAACTGCTTCTTTAACCTGTCAATCTTGGAAATATTTTCTAACAAATACACAATGGTCAGAAGTAGTCTTCATGTATCCTTGGTCACACATAACAGACTCAAACTTTTTGTACCACTGCCTTGGAGCTTGCTTCAAACCGTATAGACTCTTTCTTAGTCTACACACATAGTCTTCCTTGCCTTCAACAAGAAAACCATCAGGTTGCTTCATGTAAATCTCTTCCTCCAAATCACCATGAAGGAAAGCCGTTTTTACATCCATTTGCTCTACCTCTAAGTCAAGAGTAGCTGCCAAACTCAACACGGTTCTAATTGATGACATCTTTACCACAGGTGAGAAAATCTCATTAAAATCAACACCCTTTCTTTGACGGAAACCTTTCACCACTAATCTGGTTTTATACCTCGGAGACTTTGAGTTACTCTCAAGTTTCACTCTATAGATCCACCTGTTTTCCAAAGCCCTTTTTCCTTTTGGCAACTTCACCAAATCATAAGTGTGATTATCATGCAAGGATTTCATCTCATCATGCATTACATCCAACCACTTTTGACTTTCTGCACTCTCCATGGCCTCTCGAAAACACTCAGGTTCCCCTTCATCAGTCAAATTCACATACTCATCAGAAAGATATCTTGTAGATGGTTGCCTCTGCCTCTTAGACCTCCTGAGTTGGGTTAGAGATGATTCAAAAGCATCACTAAGATTCTCTTTGTGTGACAACTCATGATCTTCACTAGTTGAAATATTTACCTTATCTCTAAGTCGATGATCATCAACACAATCATGTGGCTCATCATTCTGAACATTACCATCAGTAGTATCCAAATCAGGAACATGTGACTGAACTGGATCACCATCAAATAAGACGTTATCTCTCTCAGGTGTAGTCTTCTCCACCTTATCAATGTCATCAATAGTTTGGTCTTCCATGAACACTACATCACGACTTCTAATAACCTTTTTGTTTATAGGATCGTATAACTTGTAGCCAAATTCATCCTCACCATAACCAATGAAGATACATTGCTTTGACTTTGCATCCAACTTGGATCTTTCATCCTTCGGAACATGCACAAAAGTCTTGCAACCAAAGACTCTCAAGTGATCATACTTGACATTCTTCCCAAACCATACCTTGTTTGGTACCTCACTATTCAAAGCGACAGTAGGAGTAAGATTAATAACATGCACCGCCGTGTACAGTGCCTCACTCCAATAATGTTTAGGCAACTTAGCTTCAAAGAGCATACACCTCACTCTCTCAACAATCGATGTTTTTCTGAGACTGATTTAACAAAAACGGGAATAGGGTTTACTCTTCTCTTTTCTCTTTTGGTGATTGTCTTTTCTCTCAAAATAGTCTCTCTTCCAACCCTAATTAAACCACTCTCCACTTAAATAAGTGAGACACATGGACTACAATATTTGAGCTTTTCTCCACATAGGAAGGGAGCCCAATACCCAACACAAGTATGGCAGAAATCAAAACTTGGTGGAGAATATGATTTGCAAGTCGAATGATTCTCCGTTGTGGAGATATCTAGCGAATATTTGGGATAAATTTCAGCAGGATATTACTTGAAAACTTCGGGATGAAAGAAAGATCAATTTTTGGCTAGATTGTTGGATCCCAACGGAGCAACCTCTTTTCTTCAATTTATCGCAAATTGACTTAATTTTATATACTACTTTGATAATTAAAGATGTTGTAAACAGGGAAGGGAAGTTGAACTTTGATCTACTTCAAAATTGGTTCACCGCCAATATGGTTAATTATTATTGTTATTCCTCCTCCTCTTCCTAAAGATGATGAAGACAAGTTGGGTTGGAGTGATAATAGACTTAATGAGTTTTCTGTAAGCAATGCTTATAAATACTAAGTGTGCAAAAATCATTTATTTGGATTAAAAGACAGAATAAAATGATTTAGAGAAATGATTTTAACTCTAAAAATCACTCTAAATCCGACCGTCTTTCAATAGAGGAAGAACAACTACAACAAAAACAAACATCTAAATTTTGTTTTATAAGTGACATATTAATTGTTAAAATTTTAAATACTTTTAAAAATTAATATATATGATCCATATTAAGATATATCTATAAATCTATCCAAAACAATCAAATTGCCGATTATTAAAGTTTAAGGATGGGCGAAGCACAAATATAATACTAGTATGATATAATAATAATTATTCCATACATACTCTTTTAATAGAATTTATTGAAAAGAAATTGTCTATGAATATAGATATATCTTTAATTTAAATGTATTTGTAATTATTTTTAAACATATCTTTTATTAATATTATTAATTTATTTTAAAATATAAAAAATTAAATTTAACACATTAAATATAAATATCATTTTAAAAACATTCAACGGATAAAATAAATAGATTAACATTCCTGTGAACTTTTTTTCTAATAAGAGCGAAAAAAACCATGGTGTTTATAATAAGGGACTATTTGATAAACGATCTGATCTAACACCTCAATTATCGTACAAATCATATAATTAAGATTCAGAAAGAGGCAATCGTAGAAGCTTCTGTCAAAAATAGAAAATCGTAGAAGCTTTGGATTTGGATCCCTGACTGAGCAGACTCAGATGAATCAAAGGGAACAGAGCATATGAATCATCATCACTGAAACAAACACTATTTATTTGCCACAATGAAGCTTCACCAACTGAACAACTCTCAGAAACCCGCTTTTGCTCTCCTTTTCGTCATTCTCTTCCCATTTTTCTTTCCAAATCTCTTCCAACCTCTCGGTCGTGCTTCGCCTTCTCTCTTTTCCGTAACTCCTCATTTTCCACTTTTTTCCTTTATGAATTAATCAATCGCCAGAAATTAAAAATAAAATGATTGAATTAATTGATTGCAATTGCAGGAGTGGATTGCTCCTAAACCTAGGCATGTGACATTGCTACAGGCTGCTCTGCAACACAAAACTGTGAGTACAGTATGTTACACATTAATGTTACATGCTTTTGTGTTCGTGATTTTTTTCAAGATCATCAATTATTATTAGTGTTCTTCTTATTATTATTAATTATTTTTTTGGGTGAATGCTACGGTATACTGTAGACTAGTGTTTAAAAGTCGGCACTCTTCGGAATGGTCCCCTGATACTTTATGAATAAGACAATGACTCGATGTACAAATAAGAAAAAATGAATAGGTCCCTTAAAACCTAACTCGCCGAAGTGACATCAAAGACGGGGGAGAACCGTTAACTTATAAAAAGTGTTATAAATTAGTGTTTCGAGTATTGGTCTACGGTTTTAAGTGGTTCACCTTAGAATTTGCCTAATTTTTGTTGCTTTTTTTTGTTATTCTTTTCAGTCTGTTGAAGTACAAACTAATCTATGGTCTCCCTTGGCCTACCAAGGATGGAAACCTTGTACCATTCCTCCAAAATCACCTTGTGGGTTTCAATTTTTAAATTGGATTTTTTTTTAATTGAAATTCAGGATTGTTTTTCCTGCTAATGGTTCTTGCTTTTTTTATTTATTTCCTTAAAATTTATTGCAGCGCTTCCCGAAAAATCTCATGGTTATATCCAAGTTTTTCTTGATGGAGGATTGAACCAGCAAAAGATGGGGGTATGTTAATGAAATTGTGCTGGAAGGGTATAATTTGATTAAAGAAATGAAGGGTAGAAAAATTAGCGGTAATTTATCATGTATCTATTATATCTTAACACTTGATCACTTATCTAATACCCCCATTTTCTATTTAAAAGATATGTGATGCTGTTGCTGTTGCTAAAATTTTGAATGTAACGTTGGTGATCCCGCATTTTGAAGTTAATCCTGTTTGGCAAGATTCAAGGTATGTATCCAGAGTGGACTATTTTTTCAACCTTTATGTCTTTAATTTTCATAATAGCCATTTATGTGTCGTTATGTTTCTGCAGTTCATTTGCAGATATATTTGATGTGGATCACTTCATTGAAGTTCTCCGTGGCGAAGTGTCTATAGTGAAAGAGCTTCCCAGTGAGTACTCTTGGAGCACAAGAGAGTACTATGCCACGGGTATAAGGGACACTAGAATTAAAACAGCACCTGTTCAAGCTACTGCTGACTGGTATATAGAAAATGTATTGCCAGTACTTCAAAGGTATTTAAATAGCTTAACCTAGAATTCTGTTATGTTCCTTCATTGTTTTTGCCCCAAATGCACTTGGGTTTTACCACTATATAGAAAATGTCTTGACTTAGAAGCTTTTGCAACAAGCTATTAGAATGGATTTCCATTATATAATTTGTGTATAAGCTTCAATATTGAGCATGTACAACATATCTCAATTTCCCATAATTATTGTCTCACCCATAGGGGAAAAATCAGGAGATATTTCTAGAATAAAATTGGGTAAACTTATGAAATCTATTAAGATGCACTAGGCTTTGTGAAGATTTCTCCTACCAATCAAGCCAGTGTTGTTTTTTCCGACAAACTTACAGTTTAAGGCTTTGTTTATCTATAGAAAATAACATAAAGTATTTTAATTTATAGTTTCAAGAGACAAGAGATTTCTTCTATTCAAAGTAAAAATAATCTCCACTTCCAGACAAGTTATATAAAGGAAACTATTTCCAGCACAAGATCATGCCTTTGTTGCCATCTGTCAGTGTCACCCATCCATATTTCACATCTAACAACTACCCAACACCCTCAGGGCACTGCTAAGCAGGCAGACACTTTTTGTTGTCAAATGCCTATTTTCTTTGTCTACTATCACTTGTCATAGCTTATTGATTCGAATAGTTATCATGGTATAAGTGATTTAGTAACTTGAGGTATACCTAAGATGGAACAAAAAAAATGTCTTTGGTTCTTCCAAGAATTATGTGCAAAATTTTCTTATAGTAACCGGTTTTGGAATTTACGTAGTTTGAATTATGTGCAAATTTTTGTTTTAGTTGTTTTCTTCCTATTTATTTTCCTATTAAATATATTTAAAAAGAGCAATATAGTGCTATAAAGTGCCTGCCACGGCAAAGTTTAGGGAAGGTTGAACTCATGTGAATCTATTATAGCTAGTCTTACCTTGCATCTGCAAAAGACTGTTTTTACAACTCGACATGTGGCTTCCTAATCACACGGTAGCAACTCCAATCATTGTGCCAAGCCTCACCTTCATTCTTATAAATATCACATTGTAATTTACTCTTTGATGTATATAAAATTCTAAATATGCTTGCTGAGTGCCATAAGCCACTTGCTTAGTATCTTCCTTTAGATATGCATTATTTACATAAATACCCGTTTTCAAATGTTGTAGATTTTCTCGTTGATACAGTTATGGTGTTGCTGCCATTGCACCGTTTTCTCATCGTTTAACATTCAACGGCTTGCCACCGGACATCCAACGTCTCCGTTGTAAGGTTAATTTTGAAGCACTGAACTTTGTTGCACATGTCAAGGAATTAGGAGATATCCTTGTTCACCACCTTCGCAAGAATGCTAGCATCAACCAAGCAGAAGGGAATGACTATTTGCTAGAGGAAACTGATAAACTTGGAAAACAGCAAAGCGGGAAGTTTGTTGTGTTGCATCTGCGTTTTGATAAAGTATAGTCTTCGTTTGCATTTTTGCTAGGATTCAAAATATTGTCACTCTAATTTCATTTGCAGAGTCTTGTTATTGCATTGCGATTAAAATATTATATGCTGAATGTAGTTTGCTATGTAGTTACAGTTACAACTTGCATGTTAGTAGACTAATTGCTTTAATCAGTTCAAATATATTTGGCACCGAAGTATTTTCAATTTTAGTTTCTGTAATTGTGTTTGCATGTGTGCTTGAATGATAAGTTGTCGATATATGCTTCTGTAGTGGAGGGTCCAGTTAATACTAGTGGATGCTTCTGTATACAAGACGTGTTAAATCTCTTCTAAATACCTTTTAGGGGTAACTACAGCTTGAAGGAAATTTGTATGTACTGCCTCTGTGTTAATATATTAGCATGCTTGCATATGTTTGAAATTTGAACGACGATTATCCTCCTGTTGTATAGTACTGGTTAATACATGCTTCTATAGAACCAAAAAACTGCTTCATTTGTGAATACTTTTTACAATCGGATTATATAAATGACAGGTTATATTTTTTCAGAAAACTAAGGCTCTTTTTAGTTGAATAATGGCCACCGACATGTCTTTGATTCCAAATTTTCTGTGCAGGATATGGCTGCCCATTCAGCTTGTGATTTTGGTGGGGGTAAAGCTGAGAAACTTGCTCTAGCTAAATACCGGCAGGTACTTTGGCAGGGAAGAGTATTGAACTCTCAATTCACGGATGAAGAGTTGAGAAGTCAGGGGCGTTGCCCGCTGACTCCTGAAGAGATTGGATTGCTCCTAGCTGCTTTGGGGTTCAACAACAGGACACGGCTTTATCTTGCTTCCCACAAGGTTCGTTAGCAGCACATGACTCGATAGCTTGTGGTTATGCACAAGTTTTTCTGCATTATCATTTTATGCTTTAGTTTTGAACTTATTAGTCTGGATTGATTCTATGCTTTTAGGTTTACGGTGGAAAAGCTAGGCTGGAAACATTAAGTAAATTATTTCCTTTTATGGAAGATAAGAAGAGTCTAGTCTCTGCAGAGAAGCTGGCTAAGATTAAAGGAAAGGCATCTTTACTAGCTGCTGTTGATTATTATGTGAGCTTGCACAGTGACATCTTCATTTCTGCTTCTCCAGGCAATATGCACAATGCTCTGGTAAGAATCATTGTTAAATATATTTCAACAATTGTGAGGAATTACATTACATTGCATAGCTACTTATTAAAAGAGTCATTAACAGAACGATAATATGTTCTGCATTGGTGGAAGAAATGAAGTAAATTCCCAATATTTACTGTTTAAACCAAACATCTTTTGCTTCTTCAGGTGGCACATCGTGCTTACAGGAATCTGAAGACTATCAGACCAAACATGGCACTTTTGGGTCAACTATTTCAGAATAAGAGCATAGGCTGGTCAGAATTTCAGCGCACTGTTCTTGATGGACATAAAAACAGACAAGGGCAGATACGATTAAGAAAGGAGAAGCAGTCGATATATACGTATCCTGCTCCTGATTGCATGTGTAGAGCTTAATGGAAACAAGTTTTGGAAGATGTTAATTGATCTTTAGCTCAACTACACTTATGGCTTCTATAGTTGATGTAAAATAGCCAGAGTGCAAAAGTGCTCCTCTTTGACAGATTACTCCCCTTAGAAACAAATCAAGTTCAAAATACAATCTGATGTAACTAAATTTGTCATACTGTTAACTATGCTATGCTTTAGTCTTTGAGTTGTTCTACATCACAGGGGAGTTCAATTTTTCTCTCCCAAATTCTCTACTTGCAGTGTTCTGTTGGTTTTTAAACGCATGCAATTAAAGGTATATTCATCTAAATTCTTCTGAACTCGGTTCACATTTCAAGAGATGAATGTTAAATGGGAAAAATTGCATGTTGTTGAATGGTTATTTGAGTGGGTCCCAATGACGAAACAAACAGTTTGTTTTTTTATTAAATAATTTAATGTGATTTTGGTTCTATAACTATTTTTTAGCAGATTTAATCTCACTTTTTTTTTGTACAAAAGTCTCACTCCTTTTCAATTATTAAAAACTGAATAATTAAATTATTTTAAAGTTTGAGTAAAAAAATTACTTTTAAACATAAAAAACGTTATTTCATATCTGAAATATATCATAAACCCCAAATCTCTCGTAAAAGATTAAAAAAGAAAATAGATAGAAAGAAAGAAAGAAATTTATTAACTCAAAATAACTTGAAGGGCAAAAATAAAGTGACAAAGCTAGAAAGTTCAAAAGTATAATTAAGTTAGAGTCTTATAAATAAGATTCATTATCCTTACCCCTTCCCCTCTTTCCCTATGAGTATGTGTTCAACTGCACTGCTCCAATTAACTGCCAACGATAATCTAACTGAGATGCCAGTAATACAGAAAACAATACTGCAGTTTCATTCTCTTTATTATGATTCAAAACAGCATTCATGGCCCATTTTCGGAGTAGGAAACAGGTTTTCAATGAGATACAATAATACAACAAATCATCAATTGATAATTATGTACATATATGGGCAATCAGCTAGAGAAATACAATGAATAATTCCAACTTAAAAAAGACAGCTGGATCATTTTTCGCATAACTTCAAACTAAGGCATATAAACTACAATGTCAACTTTCACTCTGCTTATTTAGCTACCAATCTATTAAATCTAGTGACTCTAGTCATTTTGCTTAGCATTTGGAAATGAAGACATTGGACCATCCTTCTTATCTTTGTTAGCGGGAGGTCCATTCCCATTCCGTTGGACAGCAAATTCTTGTGACTCGGCTGAGTTCAGAGATGGACTCGTTTCTTCCTCAATTGGAAGAGTTCGTTTTGAGCCTTCAAGTGCAACCCCAAGAAGAATGTTCTCTTCTAAGGCCGGCCTAACCGATGATGATGGCACTGAAGATTTATCTTCCTCTTGCTTTGACTGTGAAGAAGTGGTAGAAGCAGTCTCTCCCCTGCCAGACTCATGGGGGGAAGTAACAGGTGATGTTTCAGATACAACACTTTGTGCAAGGTTTTTAGATACAGGTATTGTACTTCCCTTTCCTACATCTCCTGAACTTTCTTTTTTAGGCTGCGTGATTTTGGAGGACTTCTCCACTGAACTGTCGGAACCCATGTTCTGGATTTGGGCATCAGAATTTGACTTGGATTTATCCTTGGAGTTTACACCATGTGGAGAGGTTGATGTTCCTGCAAAATTATCATCGCTTTTGAAGTCAGATGCTACAGGTTCATCAATCTTGGCATCTTTTTCCTCATTTCCACGAGTTGAACGAGTTGACGGCTTAGCTTTTTCTTCGCCATTAACTTTATATGGCGGTTCTATCAGCAGGAATGGGCGATTTACTGCTGCTCTGGATCGAGTGAAAATGGTATCCCCAAAGGGTATATTTTCCGAGGCAGGCTCACTGTATACTTTTTGAACTGTGCGGATGGGAGTGGCTAACCGGGCTCGATGATGACTGACAACTCTGAGAAGATCCAAAAGGATTGCCTCCTATTTTATTACATGTGAATCACCTTAATTAGGCCACTTATGTTTATTAGAAAAACAGAATCATATGAACGTATATTAAAATAATAATGGTCATAAATGTTTTAGGCCACTTATATTTATTAGAAAAACAGAATCATATGAACGTATATTAAAACGATAATATGAAAATAATAATAATCTTAAATGTAGAAACAGATCATAACGCTGAATCTATGGCTTCATAAGTAGGTAAAACACTTTTTTTTTCACCCTACAAGGACACATGAAAGTTCCAAGAAATAATGACAATTGACAAATACATGATATGATTGAAATTAAGCTGAAAATATTCATGCTTATAAAAAAAACTGAAAATATTCATAAATATCCATAGAATAAGCATCATGCAAAACAAACAATGTCACGAGATGCACCGATGGAAGTCCAAGTACAGAAAATAACAATCAGAGACAGATATCGGTGACAAATAAGAATGAGGTGATTATATTATAATTAATGGATTGCTGACGGCATCTATAGGAAAAATCGGGATATAAGTAATTAGCAAAAATATTGTCAACATACAACATATTGTATTACATCATAAGATAAGTTACTGCAATTGCCTTAGGTATTATTTTACCTTAACACATAGGTACTCCTCAAAATGTGAAGTTTTCACAAAGCAAGATATCAATATCTGCAAAAGGAAGGACCATTAATTAGTAAGAATATGGTAAATTGATAAACAAGATTTTTTCCTATTAGGTTGAGTCGATGACATGAATCTTCTAGTAAATAGTATCTAGAGACAAACCATTTAAATCTATAGTATTCTCAATGGTTAAAGCCTATAGTTTTCTAGGTCTCCCTATTCCTAACTACTGGACTACCATCTATTTAATATGCTCTCCTCATTGCAGTTTTTAAAACTCTTCTCCGCACACGACCAAATCACGAAGTTAGATTCCACCATCTTTTTCACAAAAGGTGCCAACACAACTTTTTGTCACATGCATTGATTCCTAATCCTATCTTAACTTACTACTCATTAAAACATTAAGCTTATTTTCTTAAAAGGCTTTTTACTAACAGCATTCAGTCCCCTACAACATATGTTTTATAGCTATGTGGGAAATTCTCATTTCATTCAATCTGCTCCAATTTTATGTAAAACATACAAAAATGAACAAAGCAGACACTTACCTTCAGAGCCTGGTTTTCAGGACTGATGTCTTCTAAAAAGACCCTTCTGTGCAATTTCTGCTGCTCCACTTGAGGATTTTTTGCTAAAACCTTGCGCATATCAGCTACAATACTCTGCATGACAGAAAACGAAATGGAGATAACATTAGCTTTCACATGAAAAAATGAGCATCAGAAAGTACACGGACAGGTTTTAAAATTATGTTAACTAAGAATGCTCACATTAATTTTGTTAACATCCAAGTGACTGATAGCAATGTAACTCTTGATACGCCAATGAGATTTCTGACTCAGATTTCTCACAACATTGACAGTAAACTTATGATTAGGAATATGAACTGCCTCACGATCATCACCTCTAATAATGGTTGGTGACCACCAGCCTACATGCTGGAGAAAAGATGAAATTTGAATACATCATCACAGAAGTTATGCAAGGAAGGAAATTCATCAATACTAGTTCTTTTATTTGTCACATCATTGTGGAGAACACTCATTTAAAGAAAACTGAACAGGCATTATACTCCTTACTGAAGTTCCTGTAAGGTAGATACAAACCTCAACAGTGCCGGAAACCTCATATCCTTCGATCTTTGTTTGAATCCACTCATTCAATATAAATGGCCGAGTTGCATGGATCATTATACTTGAAAGAAAGTTTGTAAATATCTGGATTAATCACAAGTATGAACTCAGAATTGCAATAAACAAAAGTATTGAATAATTTATTTATTGGAAAAAGGTCACTTAATTGATAATGGCTACTGTCTTGACACCTAGAAGACTTACTCACAAATTTATGGGGATGATCCACAAAATGCAATGAACAAGGGAACTTAAACTATACTAGTAAACAGTACAAAAGAAACAACGCTTTACCTCACGACCGGCAAGAGTGAGCAATACTGTACCCAAACCACCAGCAGTTAACCACTTCTGTGTGGAGAAACCTAGCAACTCCATGAACAATGACACAGCAGCAACCCATACAGCAGTGTATACTGCCTTCCCAGCAAAATCAAGGCCCATCTGTCAATCATTTTTTCTTAAATGAGATGCCGATAAATAGATTAACAATTTTGGGATCTCTTATAGAAAGATCCAAACAGAAAACAAATATTTGATATAAAAATTCAATCCATATAGGAAAAACAAGTGTAAATAATATATAAACGATCAAATTATTATTCCTAGACGTCTAGTATAATCCTAATCCCAATTTCTAGAGATGTTACAAAATTCAGAATAAATAGTTCAAGTAGGCAAGTATTCATTCATATGTCCAGGTACGCTGATAATAAAAATAACAAGTTCATCAATATTATTGCAGGAAAAAAAATTTGGACACAACAAGTGAAAAATGACAAGAACTGATAAAAGCAGTAAATGAAAATGTAACAGGAACATACATTTCTTGCATCACTGTTGTCATTTGCCTCCAGAAAGAATTTTTGAGCTTGTTGAATTAAGCTGAAAACAAGAAATAAACCATATTATAATTTAAACACAAGGAGGCCCCAATACACTAAAATTTAATGATAGAGAAACAAAAAAAATGAGAAAAATGAAGCAGTACTTCTTCATAACTGATACAAAGCAGAAGACGGTAACTACTAACAAAAAGCAATGCAAACTGATTACAACATTGCAGGGAGGGGAGCTTATATATAACTTAGATCCTTAGTTTAAGATAATAGAAAATAAAATCAATACAAAAAGAAAACCATTTACAAGGTCATGATTCTTCCAGAAATACAATACCTTGATAAACAGTAAGCAAATGAAATCACTGTTGACAAAGATCTCACAAAATTAAGTAGCCGTTGCTTCACGACCTGGCTAGTCTCAGATGGCAAGACTATTGGATCTAATGCCCTGAAACAAATAATGCTATGATCAACACCGCTGAGGATTTAGAAGGGGTATACATACTGATCCAGAAACAAACCTGCATATGAGCATCGACCCAGTCCACAACAATAATGGCTGAAAATAAGATGTCATTATATAGCGTGAACTACTTTTCTTCCAACTACTGTCGGTCCTCTGAAAAAAAGCTTCTCAAATTAGAAGAAGTGCTAATTATATAGTATTCAATCATACTTGGAACAAATGAAGAAATAAAAATGAACAATAAGTTGGTAATTACTTGAAGAAATAGAATCCTGCTCAGACGGAGGAGTGGCTCAAGACCATAAACAGCAAAGGCAATAATACCAAGAGCTGGGATCAATCGAAGCAAAATAGGGCTTCCCAGTAAAGAATTATATGACCTGCATAAATACCTAAAATTAAATTTTTTCATAGATTATGCATTGAATAATAGGTTTTAAAAAGGAAGAGATGCAACAAGAAACAATACAAATCTAACACCAATTGATACCAGTCCCCCTCCTTCAAAAATAACACAAAGATAGATACAAATTAAATGCATCACAATATCATCTTGCAAACAAGTTCATATGTGATAGAACAAGGCACTCTAATCAAGTCTATGTAAGGAGGAAGCCAAATAAAGAGTTAAAATAGGTAACTGTCAGTAATTACAAACTGACAATAGTTAGGGGGGAGGAGCTGAAAGGGAGTCTATTAATAGGTGATATTGGTAGAGAGCAATAATATTTTGTCGATAATATTTTGTCAAATAATAGTTGTGTGGGAGGTTGCAGGTACCTCGAAGTTTCGAACTACCTGTGATTTGTTCAGTGATTTTCAATAAAGATTCTATACTCTCACCAAGGAAATTTCTCCTCTGTAATATACTTTAGAGTTCTAATCTGGTTCCAGTTCTATCAATATGCTAATTAATGTAAATCTTGGTGGCTCTAGTCAATGCCAATTTTTATTCACTCACAGAAAAAAGAAGCAGATCGTACAACAGATTTAAATTACTCAAAAATATATGTCAAGAAGGCACAAGCTAATAAATAGATACCGAAAACTGGGATGGGAGTAGGGAGGCTGGGGAGTATCCATGCAACTGTGGTTTTATACTAGATGACTGACTAGCCAGAAGTTTAAAGATGAGTCCAACTGAATTGACAAATATATCAAAGAAAATCTTACTGATCTACCATGTCATGATAAATATTTATATACCTTTAAACAATAACTACAAGCTGATTATAGTAAAACCATTAACATGAATTCAGAAGAGATGTAGAAAATATTAATGGCATAAGCATTAGTATATACATCTAACATTATGAGAAGCACAGAAAACTTAAATTTTATTGCACAAAAGGTTCACATCCTAACAAACATAAATTTCATAGTGAAAAATAAAAGCAAGGAATCACAAAACCATATATAAACACACACATACATACACACTAAATTGTGGAAACTTTTCTCAATTAACAGGAAAAGGCAAGAGCCCAACCTCGTTAAAATAACACTAGCAGATTTCATGAGGGCAGTCCCGCTCCCTCCACCCGGTATCATGGCAGACCGACATACGAAAACACTGTACCTGGAAGGTGCGTGCCTTATTGGGGCATGTACTCCACTCAAAAGATGGAGTGCCAAAGAATCTTGCTTCTGTTAAATTCCAAAAGAAAGTTTTCGATGGAGTCAGATTTCACACTGAGTAAACACAATCAACATTAACCCATACAGAAGCAAAATAAAAGTTGTCTAGTGCTCAAGAGACATTGAGACAAGACCTGATTTCAGCCCATGACCTAAATACTTTCAAAGCTAAATTTTAAAGAGAAAAAAGGACGTGAGATGTTGTCGGTATAAACTAGTTTTGCACTGATGTCTAATGAGAATCCAGAATTACGTAGTTACAATTTATGGTTACATGCCAATATAACGAGTTCTTATTAGAGATATCAGTATAAAACTAATTTACATCGAGAGTACATCTGGTGACATTACATCTACACTAAACTCATTTTTAAATCCACAAAATCCATACCAAAGTACACGGTAGAAGATTCATAGTGACCAAATGCAATCGACCAACCCGCGCCGGATTCTGTCAAATGAAATGGAAATGAAACTCAACATTCTGAATTTAAAACTATACAGAAGCAAAAAAGTAGCTAAAAACTAAAATTCAAATAAGCACGTACATGATGCTGAAAATTACGTAGTCCATTATTATTGTTGAGCCTAACGTCACGAGAAAATTGCACTGAACCTGGGTACACCATTGTCGAAATTGAAGCACAAGTTCATGCAATTGCAATCACTTCAAAGATGAAAATCACTTGACCCTTTCAACTCAATGTCACGAACTCACGATTTCTAAACGGGATTACATAAAACGCAAACGCGTTAAAATTGAACGGAAAATAAAACCTGCAAGAATTTTTTTTTAAAAATTAAACAAAACCCTAAAAAATCGGGCGGAGTATCTTATTAAAAATTCGATGTATCTAGCGGGTGATGAAAAATAGGGAAGAGAATATTAAAAAATATATATATAATTAAGGGATACATGTGAGATCTAAGGTACCTCAATGGTATTAATGAAATTATTCCAATGTTTTTGGAAGATAAGATGGTTTTCGCTGGAAATAGATTAATAGAGGTTCTTCATTTCTTGTTTCTCTGAGAAAATGAAAACTGATATGACAAGTTTACCCTTGGAGATTTGGGAGTGGCTATGAAGGAGACAGTGGAAAAAAAGCCAAAGTTGGTTGGATTTGTCTAAGTTTCTTCCTCATCCAAGTTACAGGGTTAATTTCTTTCTTGTACGTAGTAGTTAGTCCTATCAAAACGCACTTTTACGTAATGATCTATTATTATATGCTCGAAAGCCGCGAATTATAGATTTTATTCATCGTTAGATTCATTTATGTGGTGGCTCGTAAATGTTAAATCTAATCCGAATTGTTTAATGACGACTTACGCGGCTTGCGTGTCTGTCTAAAGTTTATTTTATCGTTGAATAAATAGATAAATGGTTTTCTTAACTAGTCTAACTAGAGGTAGGAATGAGTAAAAAATAAATCAAATCGTGGATAGAATCTATGGTTTTAGATTTTTACTTTAACATATAAGACTAATTATTTTTACAAGTTTATTTAATTAAAAAAATAGAGTCTAGACCACAAAAATTCTATTAATTTTATTAGACCGACGTACTAAGTTATATAAATAATATATATTATATATTATATTTTTAACTTTATGTTAAATTATAAATGTGTTAATTTTTTAGTAATTTAATTATATTATTTTTTATTAGTTTTTGTAGTTAAATATATTATAAAAAAATAGATTTGCAATATAAAATCATATAAAGTTGAATTCTTTAAAATGTCATGTTAAATTTAAAAAATTATTAATCTATTAACTTGTTAATCTACTAAAAAAATGTATAATTACTTATTTAAAAATATTAATATAAAATAGATTTGTACATAAACTAACAAGTTGTACCAAATTTTTATAAATGTATGAGTTAAGTCTAAAAAATCTACTATATGACACGTACCAAACTTAAGGATTAATATTTTTTACAAAACAAGTTTAGGTTTTGTAAAGTCTAGTTTGATTCAGCCTATTCTCATTTCCTATTTCTAACAAGTGTTTCCAATTGAAGGAATATTTTTATCCAAAATAATGAGTAAATATAAGATTATGATGAAAGGATAACGAAGCACGTACCGTAATAAAATGATGTCTTATTTTTTGTTTATAATGAAAATTTATGGTAAAGGGTTGTATTGAGTCTAATATAAGAAGACTTTTAGATTTATTGATTACTTAAAAAAAAAAAAATTATCTTCATCCAATAAAACTAACAATTATTGAATCTACAACATGCAAATCAAATGTTGATCCATTGACTACTTGACCGAATCATTCAAATTTTGATTTGTACCTACCGCGGCATACTAAGAAATTGACATGCTAACATAACATTAATATTTTAAAAAGAACATATGTTTCTAAAGGCATTTCTTAAATAAATAAATAAATAAATATATTGAAATTTTTAATATATTTTTACAATTCTATAATTTTTTTTTTATATTATGATCTTTAACAAGTTAACTTAGACATTTGTTAATATTCTCTATAAATAAATAAAGTGGTGTCTTAAATATGTAGTTAGAGCATTTTTGATGCGTATGAGAAAATATATATTGCGATATGAAACACGCAATTACATTTAAGTTAATTATAGTAATTAGTCGATATAGTTTGAGTATTTATAATTAAGAATGTAAGTTATGGTCATTTA
>JBBPBP010009777.1:63152040-63165220 GCA_037974735.1 Cicer chorassanicum | reverse complement strand
TAAATAAGTTTTTATAAAATATAACAAATTTGATTTGAGTCTCGACAAAATAAATTTTTTAATTGCAAAATGCAAACTTTTTACTTTAATCTTTAAGAGTTGAATAATTAATAACTTTAAACACAGTTGCCGTAAAATTCAATAAATATGATTTTAGTATTTGTAAAATAAAATAAAAAAAAATACTTTTAACTTATGTAATTTGCAAGAAATTTGATTTTAGCCTTTGCATAATAAAAAAAATATGTTTTTATTTTTATTGTAAAAACTATATACGAGACAAATATTTGTCACAAAATAATTAGTTGAAATTAGTATTTTATTAATATCTTCAAC
The DNA here is from genome assembly GCA_037974735.1 of Cicer chorassanicum. Taxonomy (NCBI): domain Eukaryota; kingdom Viridiplantae; phylum Streptophyta; class Magnoliopsida; order Fabales; family Fabaceae; genus Cicer; species Cicer chorassanicum. Next base: position 63,164,884 of record JBBPBP010009777.1, on the reverse strand, counting down.
ATAAAACGAAAACAATTATAATACAATAACTATAATGTTTTTACACTCTAGTTTTTTCACTGTTTTTCCTTTCTAAAAATGAGTCGCAAAAGAAGTTGTTTGAACGTACAATTCATGCATGAAACAAGTGTTTGTCTCTAATCAATTAGTTAAGTTTAGTATTATTTTACGTCTTCTAAATAAAAATGAGAATAACTATAATATACTAATTAAAAATGTTTTTTTATAAAAACCATACACTAACAAATATTTGTCAATAAATAATTAATTACAATTAGTGTTTTTTTTAATACCATCAACATAAAAATAAGAACAATTTCAATATATTGATTATAACTTTTCCACGTTGTTTGTTTGAAAATGAGTCGCTAAAAAAAATGATAAAATATATAATCATACACGTGATAAATCTTTATCATTAATCAATTAGTCAAAATTAATATTTTGTATATCTTATACATAAAAATAAAAATAATGATAATACATTGATTATAATTTATTGTAAAATCCCAACCATGGAGTAAAATCATTTTTATTTATTATGTAGTGATTAAAATAAATTTTCTTGTATTTTACATGAACTAAATTTAAGGTAATTAATTATTCAACTGTTAAAAAATCAAAAGTGTTAAATGATAGGACATAAAATAAAAATATTTTTATTCTGTAGAAATTTAGACTAAAAATTTTATTTTACAAGAGATAAAATCAAATGACTTATATTTTCCGTAACTTAATTGAATATTGAAGCCAATGTGTAATTATTTTTTTTGTACGTCACACTAATTCAAAATATAATTTGCTTTCTTCGAAGTGTTAGAATTATTATTTTTCAATAATTTTATTGCAAAAAATTATGATGTGTCACATCAAACTTATATAATTTTCAATCTTCAATACAACCTGCACACAAATCACGTGCCTATTTTCTCTAGCTCACAAACATACACGTAGGAAACATGTCACCTTTTTCATCTTATAATTTAGGATTAGGATTGCGTTTCGCTCTGAACAGAAATAGAGAGTAGAGAAAAAAAATTAAAAAAGTATGAGAAAAGAAAAATACTTGGGAAATCAAGTTGATTTGATATATTATTTAATAAAAGAGAAAGAAAATAATGAACTATAATGTTTTAATGAATTATCAAAAAATTTCTGGATGAAATGATATAATTTATATAATTTATTTTTGTTATTTTTTTATGATTTCAAATATTTTTTTTATTTAAATAATGTCTATTTATATAATTTACTCTTCTTCACATTTTATGAAGATCAAAATCATATAAAATAAAAGAATCAACAAACCACTTACTTGTCTTCTTTTATTGGTGAAAACTTGAATAAATGATTCTCAAATGTCATTGTAAAAAAAAAATTGTAGTCATAGTTGTCACAGCTATGAATAACTTTAGAAGATAATTATTTTCGTGCTCTTTACTAAATTTTTCAAGAATATATATGTAACTGCAATTTCTTTATATGAGTTGGTGAGGATAAGGAATTAGTTGCTTAATGGAAAAACATATCTGAGATGTGTGAAAAATAAAATTAATGGGCAAGGTTCTCAGATGTCATTGTAAAACAAAAAATTAAAATAATGTAGCATTTGTAGTTCTTAAAAGAAGAAAATATGAAATTATGAAAGAAAAAAAAATGAATTATATACTTGAAGATGTTGTCATTGCAATATTGACATAGCTTTAGTTTAAAATAAATTTTAAATTTTATTTTCAAAATCGAATATATTAGATGTTGTATTTTTAAAATCAATCTTATTAACAGAACAAATTAATAGAAAAATTATAAGATAGAATTATACTGTTTTACACAATTTTAAAGATTTTATTTATCCATTTATAAGACCTCTACAATTCAATGGAGAAATAAATTTAGTAATTTACTCGGACATTGTTTAACCATTTCACCATTATTATTAGTTTCCGCTACACGTGCCTCGCGCGTGCTCATATACCGTATTTGAATTACACACCGAAGCGCCTTTTTCTCCCATGCAGTTCAATACAAACCTCACACACGTTCTCAATCAAAACTCCCCTCTTATTCAAACCAAAAACGTAAACCCCTTTCGTTTCCTTCCCTTCCATTCTTTCTCCCACGCTCGCTCCTCACTTTTCTTCATTTTCACTTCTCTTCGATCTACATCGTTCATCATCTCACAGGCAATTAACCTCTCATTAAACAATATTCGTTCTATTTTATACAATCCAATATTTAATTAACCAGCTCGAAGATTTATATAATATGATCGATTAATTAATTGGATTCATTTTCGCATTCAATTTGTGGTTTTAGGGTTTCCATGTCAGGTTAAATTAGTTATAGATGGAGAATACAGATTCTACACAAAGCGTGCGAGTTGCTGTCAATATTCGCCCTCTCATCACGTCGGAGCTTCTCCTTGGTTGCACAGATTGTATTTCTGTTGTTCCCGGCGAACCACAGGTGCTACATTATTTCATTTTTTGGTTGTTCATTTTAGATTGCTTATGTTTGAATTATAAAAGTTATTATGGATTTGATACTTTGATGTGTTTGACAGGTGCAAATCGGGTCTCATTCATTCACATATGATTATGTATATGGTAGCACAGGACAACCTTCATCTTCAATGTATGATGATTGTGTTGCGCCGCTTGTTGATGCACTCTTCAATGGCTATAATGCCACGGTTCTTGCTTATGGTCAGGTATGATTTTCAAATGTTGCTTGTTGTGTAAGCCATAGGATTGCGAAAGTTTATTTGAGAAACTTAGGGGCCGTTTATCTTGTGAAAATGTTTCTTATTTTCATTTTGTAAAGTATGTTTTAAAACTATTAATTTTATTTGTTAAGAAGGTAAAAGACTTTTGAAGTGAACAATTGTCTACATTTATAGAAACAATGAAAATGTCAAAAAAAATATTTTCATTATTTATGGAACTGCATCTTGATTAAATGACATTTCATCTTCTCTCCATTACTATGGTTCATTTCAAGAGTATCACATTAAGGTAAAACGAGCACACATTTCAAAAAATAAAAACACAATGTTTTCACAAAATAAACGGAGCATTATGTTGTATATTAATTGATTGTAATCTCGACTTGTATTGTTGTGAGTTGTAATCGAGTATTTTCCCCATATTTTTTGTAAGACCGGCTCTGGGAAAACATACTCAATGGGTACCAATTATAATGGAGAGGGAAGTAGTGATGGAATTATACCGAAGGTCATGGAAAATATATACAAAAGAGTTAAGACTATGAAGGACTCTACAGAGTTTTTGATTAGAGTATCATTTATTGAGGTGAGCAACACTGTTATCGGTGAATGACTGATTTTTTCTGTAATTATCCATTGAGATCAGAAATTTTAAGATTTGAGCTGCTAAAAAAATTTACAGATATTCAAGGAAGAGGTTTATGATTTGTTCGATCCCAATTCTTCTAGAGGAGAAGTAGCATCCACAGTAAAGATCACTCTGCCCAACAAAGTTCCTATACAAATCAGAGAAACAGTCAACGGAGGAATAACACTTGCTGGTGTGACTGAGCCTGAAGTAAAGACAAAAGAAGAAATGGCATCATATCTCTCAAGCGGTTCATTGTCACGTGCCACTGGGAGTACTAACATGAATAGTCAATCAAGGTAAAATGTAGTTTGTCAAATACAGAATTCTTGGATTTGTGGCTAATTTTTTGATACCGACTTAATAAGTATGAAAAACGTTGAAAGAATATTAATTTGTAGTAATGTTAACTGTTTGGTTCATATGTTTGACTAGTCGTTCACATGCTATTTTCACAATCACTATGGAGCAAAAGAAGGGCGATGATATCTTATGTGCCAAATTTCATTTAGTGGACCTAGCTGGTTCTGAACGTGCAAAACGAACTGGTGCAGATGGCATGCGTTTAAAAGAAGGTATTTCTCTTTGCCAACAATACAACATAATTATAGGGTTAGGAATAGAATTGTTAAAATATAAATTTTGAAAACTGAGTCAATTAACAATCCCCTTTTTGCTGCTAGCTAATTTCTTTGTAGGTGCTAGCTCTTTTATTTAATAATCAATTATTCATGGATTAGGAATTCATATCAACAAGGGTTTATTGGCTCTTGGAAATGTAATTAGTGCTTTGGGAGATGAAAAAAAGCGAAAAGAAGGAGGTCATGTGCCATACCGGGATAGCAAATTAACACGACTATTGCAGGTTTGTGCAAATTTTATTTGAGTAACACAAGTCGTATGCTTTATTGCTTATACTCTACAATGGAACATAAAAGCACATCTTACATATTAAAGTTTACTCACGAGTTCACGCATTGTTGGAGTGTGCCTCGTCATTCTGTTTGACATATAAAAACCATTAAAACAAGTCTCACATGGGTAGAATGTATTACTGACTCATGTCACTAAAAGCTTTAATTATAGTATTTTGTATAAAATCTCTACCTCATGAATTGATATCTTAAAATGACACAGTACTTGGATGATGTATGTGTAGGATTCTCTTGGAGGAAATAGCAAAACAGTGATGATAGGTATGGTGAGAGACTTGTCATATTTTGGTACTCTCTATCATTACATGTATTTTCTTATTTGTTGGGTATGTTACAGCATGTGTTAGTCCTGCTGACTCAAATGCTGAAGAGACATTGAACACTTTAAAATACTCAAATCGTGCTCGCAACATTCAGAACAAGGCAACCGTAAGCGGTGTATCACTTTGCCATCTCACTCTTCTCTGGGCAGGATTGTTTGCCTTTATTTATTTATTTTTTATTATGATTTTGAATTTTCTTGTTTCAGATTAATCGTGATCCAGTGGCCGCTCAAGTGCAGACAATGCGGAATCAAATTGAGCAGTTGCAAGCTGAACTTCTATTTTATAGAGGCGATGCCAGTGGACCATTGGAGGAGCTTCAGGTACATCCTTAATTTAGAAAGCGTCAGAAGTGTTTAAATGTTTCTGATGTCCTTTGATTTTTTCTTCTTCAATTTCTCAGATTCTTAAACACAAAATATCCTTACTCGAAGCAAGTAATGCAGAACTAAAGCAGGAGCTTAAAAGACAGCAAGTAACTTCCGAGAGTTTAGTACAGCGTGCTCTCGATGCCCAGGTCTTCTTCTGATTCTTTATGTTTTCCCTCCTCAGTTATAATAAATGCCGAGTTCCTTGTGTTTTTTATTTCAAGTGCTTGGGTCTCACTTAAGGTATTGAAATTTTTTTTAGGTTGAAAGAGACCAACTGATTTTGAAAATAGAATCAGTTCGAAATGGTAAATCATGGGATGAGATTGACTCAAATTCAAATCAGGTTTGACTACATTAAGTCCTTGTTAATGCGTGGTTACAATTTTCAGAAATGGGTGCATGACTAAAGATGGTCTGAATCGATTTTTAGGATTATGATCTAGTGAAATCTTATGTGTCAAAGATCCAAGTTCTGGAAAGGGAATTGCTACGTTTGAAAATTCAAAAATCCATGAGTTCTAGCAATTTTGTTGATTGTACTGATTATGATGAAGATGGACATGGTGATGAGTTTTCATCTGATTGTAATGCCAAAGCTGTGGACTTGCCAGGTATACATTGGGAAATTTGATTTATTGAAGTATTGCGGTATAGTGATATTTTATCGAGTAAAAATGATACTCAGAGAACAATGTTAGGAGGAACAAGATAAAAAGGGAAGAGAAAAAAAGTTGGAAATGTGACAGTAAAGGAAGAGAGATAGTAGAAAAGGAGATAAAGTATAAAATTGATGTGAGAAAGAGATTTTGAGATAATCATAACTATTCATTGAGTATGATATCAATGCTTGTGGCTGATGCTAAAAATATTGCTCTCGCCTTATTTGTTTGGTTGAAAATGGTCCAGCTATTAAATTTTTAAGATGACTTCATGGGTTCTAAAAGATACTGCTGCAACATTTGAAATTCTTAAAAAAGGCAACTTGATGTCAGAAAACTGCTGCTATGTTGGGTGTGGGGAAGTGTCAACCTCTTGCAATTACAAGAAACAACAAACTATTCTCACCATTGGAATATATGATCTCCTAGTCACATGGCAACCATTTCAACTGTTACATAAAGGCTTCCCTTCAAACATTTGGAGTTCTAAATACTGTTTTTATTTATTTATATTTTCCTAGGATGTAAATTGGCATTTCATCCTAAATAAGGATGGATATTTTGTTTTGAACATCTATAATTTGTTTACAGATGATATGGAAGATGATGAGAAGGAGCTAGAACACTCATCTCTTCAAGAAAAGTTGGATGAAGAGCTCAAAGAATTGGATAAGAAACTTGAACAAAAGGAGGTAAAAGTTGTTGTTATCTAGTTGTACTGTATTACATGTTTTGTGGGGATGTGATTATCTTTCTGACATGTCTTTACTTTTTTTTTCTCTGGTTGAAGGCTGAAATGAAGTTGTACAGTAATTCTGATACTTCAGTTATCAGGCATCATTATGAAAAGAAACTCCTTGAGATGGAACATGAAAAGAAAATTTTGCAGGTAATTGGTCTGTGATATGATCTCTAGGTTCTCATTCATTTTAAAAATAGTGTAATAACGGCTTATGTATATTGTTGGTAGAAAGAAATCGAGGATCTTAAGTTCAATTTCACAAATATTTCATCCACCTCTGATGACGGTGCTCAAAAGTTAAAGCAGGATTACCTTCAAAAGTTGAATGCTCTTGAAGCACAGGTGATCAGTTATTTGGAATGTGTTAGTGCTGAATGCCTACTCAATGCCATAAACTGATTATTTGCTTTTCAGGTATCCGACCTGAAGAAAAAACAAGAAGCTCAGGCTCAAATTTTGAGACAAAAACAAAATAGTGATGAGGCTACGAAACAACTTCAAGATGAGATCCAAAGAATTAAAGCCCAAAAGGTGCAATTATCTTGTGGCACTTTGTATTTTCAGAGTTAAACTTTTCTTATAACATGCTTGGATTCGAGTTGAATTGTCCATTCTCGTGTCTCAATGCCAATTTGCCGTGATTTTACGAAGTTTCAATACATAGTTTCTCTCTGACCATGCGGTGACACTGCAGAACTGGTCATTTCCTTAATCCTTTTGGGGCATTACTAATTGTTTATTTTCTGTAGGTTCAACTTCAGCATAAGATTAAGCAGGAAACTGAACAATTTCGGTTATGGAAAGTTTCACGTGAAAAAGAAGTTCTCCAGGTAAATGCACACGGGAAGACTTCCCTTAACCTCTTTAAATAACAATCTCAATGTCATTTATTATTCCATTATATGGTTTTAGAGAGGGTAATCTTTTCTTAACTTCTGGAGTTCTATTTTCCATTACATTCTGGTCTCATCTATACATTGACTCTTTAACTAACACTCGTTCAACAAATTATTTATTCATGAATGATGATAACAAGTCTTCTGATGCATATTTTGATTCATAACCAGCTTAAGAAAGAAGGCAGAAGGAATGAATACGAGATGCATAAATTGCTAGCCTTGAATCAGAGACAAAAGATGGTGAGTTGGTTTACATCAGTTGCTGCTGTGGTCTATTTTATATCCCACTTTTTTATATGTTTGTCGCAGGTATTGCAAAGGAAGACAGAAGAAGCTTCCTTGGCTACAAAAAGGCTGAAAGAACTTCTGGAATCTCGAAGGGCTTCCTCACGTGAAACTATGGGTTAGGAGATTTATTGGGCCATATAACTCTTTCATATTTTGTGAACTTACTAATAACTGGCAATTTATTGTTTTATACACAGGTGTTGGAGGTGGAAATGGTCCTGGAGTTCAGGTAGTGGTAACTTTATGATGATTTTTTAAATAGTACAGGGGATTAAATTGCTTATTAAACATTGGTGTTCATTCTAATGATTATACCTCTCACTTGGCATACTGATTAGACTATGGGTCATAGTTTTGTGCATGCTATAATGAGTGGATGTCTTTGTTTTGGTATCTGCCACTTCACTAACATTTTTCTCTTTAAAAGGTTTTGATGAAGGCAATTGAGCATGAGCTTGAAGTCACTGTCCGAGTGCATGAAGTACGTGCAGAATATGAACGTCAAATCAGAGAGTATGTGTCCTTTACTTTAAGATTTTTCTAAAATCATTAGGTGGGTGCTTTATTAAATTTATGAGCGTAAGTTTGAATTTGGAAGGCTAGGATGTTGGAAACCCCATGCCTTTTATATCACTAAGAAATTGCAAATCTAGGTTATATTGTTATATTACCTTTTTTAAGTAGGCATCAAGTATGTATTAGCCAATCAGGCATGTTGATTTATTCGACCTTGTATGTATTTTTTGTATGCCGAATTTGGTTGTTATACCTTCTCCATACAAGTCTAATAGATAGGAAACCTTGGACCAATTATTTACTAATTTTTATTGGCTTTACAAGTCACTAAGTGTGTGTTTAAATGAGGTAATTGAAAATTCTAGGGAATTTAGGATTCTAGACTATTTAAATGGTTCGATTGAATTCCCTTCATTTATAAATTTCTATTGGTTATCACTGTAAGGTCTAGTTTGGATTAGAATGTAGTTTTTGGAATTCTCAATCAAAATAAGTTTATGGTTTTCACTTGCAAAAAATTCCTTGTAAGTTAAGTGTTCATAGAGAAGTTAAATGAGAGTCTAAGAAATTTTTACACCTAAATGTGATTTTCAACTTGTACCAGAAGTTATTTTTTTAAAACCCACAGACACTGTAACATTCTTTTAGTATTTCCTTTATAAGTGCTACTTGTGATGTCTATGCACTTTACATGTGAAATTTGGCTAACTTTTTTGCAATATATCTTGAACATAATAATTGAGTGGAATAATGGATACCCAGTGGCTATAGGGTAACTGGTGTGACAGTTGTATAGTGAAGCTTAAAAGTTCTCTGCTGAGAATTACTGTTACTCTACATTTTATACAGGCCTTTATATTATCTTTATTTGGGCTTTTGTCATTAGATCATGTAATCATTGTTTTTCATTTCAGGAGGGCAAAAATGGCCGAGGAGATGACCAGGCTAAAGGAAGAGGCAGAATTGATGAGGCAAAATAATACCAGGTGAAATGCCTTCGAATTACCTATTTTTTTTCCTTCAATAATTATAAAATGTAATCTCGAGGTTTTTCTTTGGCAATCTACTTTTGACTAACACTGACTGGTTGCTAATGTAGTGATTGCCCCATATCAATGTCTCCTGGTGCGAGAAATTCTAGGATTTTCGCCCTTGGAAACATGCTTTCTACTTCGTCCACAACTCTAGTGTCTATGGCATCCCAGTTGTCAGAGGCAGAAGAGTCCGAACGGGTTTTCAGTGGCAAAGGACGTTGGAACCAAGTCCGGTCCCTTGCTGATGCCAAAAATTTGATGAATTATTTGTTCAACATAGCATCTTCCTCCAGGTATTTACTTATCTGCATGTGCCCATGATTTTACCTTATACCTTGTTAATTTAAACTGGAGTCTGAAAGCAACATGTATTAAATCACAAGCAATGAAAACAATTTCCCTTTGTGATGATATGGCTGACATTCCCCTCTGGCTTTTTTCTTTTTTTAATCTCAGATGTTCATTGCGAGATAAAGAAGTAATTTGCAGAGAGAAAGACATGGAAATAAGAGAACTAAAAGAAAAATTAGTAAGGTTAAGCTACTCACTTCGACAGTTGGAAAAGATAAATGCTGAGCTTACTCATAAGCTGAAATTGCAGGTTTGTGTGTTTACCTGTATAGCATCATTTAGATGAAGCTTTATTACGTAAATAACTTGTCAATCATTCCCCTCCACAAGTTTTAGCAGCACTATATAGAATTGAAGCACTATCCCACCTAATTTAGCACTTTGATTCCTCAATTATTTAGTATTTTATTCTTAAAAAGACCTTTTTCCCATATCCTTTGAACTCTGGCAGAGTGCAAGTTTGAAAAGATACTCAGAATATTCTGACTTGAATGATGTTGAGGGTCACAATTATGACTTGCGCAAGCAGGTAGATCTCAAATATTACTATATTAGTATTACTAGCTCTCATACAACTATCACTATGCCTGCAAATTCACTGCTACTTATTTTACCTTTAGGAACTCTGTCAGTCTACCCTTCTAATGGAGGACATGGATACATGTGATGAGACAGAATCAGATGGTTATGATGTGGAGGAAACAGATGATGAGTGGAAAGAATCAGGAAAATTAAGGGTTGGGAAAAGGAAATCTAAGAGCAGGCGTTCAGAAAAGGAAAGTAATCAGTCAAATATCAGCAGTTCAAAAGATTTCACAAACAATTTAAGTAATAGACTTGGAAGTGCACAAGGAGAAACTAAATCAGATATTTGTTGTTCTTGTAGCAAAAGCTCAACGTGCAAGACAACAAAATGCTCGTGCAAAGCTATGGGGAATAGCTGTGGGAGTTCTTGCAGTTGCCTAGCAACTAAGTGTGCTAACCGAACATCAATCTTAAATGAGTCAAAGGAGCCAATACAATCTGAATTACTTCTTGTTACTCAAGGCGCAGAATTACTTCAGGGAGCACTAGCTGATAGGCCTGCCGAGGCAACCAATGATCAAGTCCCCAGAAAACCTCTCTCTGACATAGGAAATACACAGGTGCATGCTCATTAGTCATCATCCTCTAAAAAGTCTAAACTTCTTTCATATATTTTTTTTTATTTCCATGCATTTGTAGTAATTTCAAAAACTATAATTTTCAATAATTTGTTTTTTTCTAATTTTGATTAGAAAATCAGTACTTTTATTATTATTATTTTTACTAGAACCGATACTCTTATTATTATTTGAGTACTCTTATTACACTTGTTAGCATTTGTTAACAAAAATATTTCTTCGCATTTGGCAAATTTATTTAATTTAAATCATCTTTAGTAATACAATTTTAATTAGAAAACCGGTACTCTTATTACTGATTGAAATTCATTAATCATAAATGATTTTTGTAATAAAATTATTCATGTCTTTTAATGAAAAGATATTATATAATTATTTGTTATCTTTCATAGATTTCATAGATATCACGAGAGACTGTTAATGTCTTAAAATGGTAATACAATTAAATTTAATATTTTTTTAGTTAAGAATGTTTGTGTAAATTTTACCATAATTATAGTGAAATAAAGAGATTATAAATTTACTGTAATTAAGTAAACCGCATTTAAAATTTGTAACAAAACATGCATTTAACAATTAGTTAGCATATCACTCACTAAATTTTTTTAATATCACTATTTTGTATTTAAGGATAGGTGCCTAAAAGATACTAAAAAATAATAAAGAGAGCGGTTTCAATGGACTAATTTTGTGACAGTGCACTATGATCCTAGGTCAAATCGAATGCCCATGGTAATCAGAAAAAGAAACTGCGGAAATCCACTATAATTCTTGTTCCAAGTCTACCACCACCTTCCTTGCAATCAGAGAATTCGAAAGTATCCAAACTCAAGAAACAAATTAGCAACATCCATGAACAAAATGTCACTATGAATATACCACAGAAAATGCCCACATCTAAACCAGAATATGCTGCCTCTGTCCCCAAGGCAGAGCGTAATTTTGTGGACGCAGACTCGCCGGTAAAAATACCAAGAGTTATGCGTAGGGCAACATCATCCAATGGTAGTGTGCCATTTTGGGACAGGAATGCTGCGGGTAAGTCAGATGAATCTGTCAGTAAGGAGCCTGGAAATTTTGAAGATAGAAGAAAGCCTCGACAGAAAAGAACACAAGATGAAAAAGAAAACAACAGACGCTGATTAATGTTTTTCATTTGTTACCCTTTACGGTGACGTGTGTGTATATATACCCAAAAGACCATAGGCAACTAGTTTAATATTTAGGAAGTTGATTTTCCCTTGCCTGCAGCAGATAAACAGGGACATAGATGAATTGCCTTTATATTTTTTGTTCTTACACCTTGTTTGTTTAAGCATTTTTTGCTCAAGAACTCAAGAAGGTTTTAGATGAAAGGCATAAGAAGCAGGTTTAGGTGTTTTCCATGTTCTTCAAATCAGCTGCTGGGGGTATGTCAATGCTCAGCCTCTGTGCTGAAGTGGGATATATATTTTATGTAAAGCTGCCACATTTTTCACTGTAAATAAAGATGAAAATTTTGTATAGTTTCCTACTTTCCTTTATTTTTTAGACGTGTTTTGCCTTTTTTTTTTTTCTCTCTATAAGAAGTAATGTATCGTTCAATATTTGCATATTATGTCATGGACTTTTAAATTTGAAGTTTTTGTTTGTTATCTATCATATAGGTGCAGTAAAGTGAAATGTACCACCTGATTTTATACTGATATGATTAGTTTTTTCAAATCTCTTGGGCATCACTAATGTGGTGCTTTCCTATGGCTTAACTACGAGCTTAAAATCATTGGATAAATTGAAAAAAGACATGCTTTATCTCATTCAAATGCTCATGAAATTATTTGCACTATTTTTATATCGCATGCATAATTGTGAAAAAGCATCAAATAAAATCTTCTCTATAAAGAGGATCACACGAACACTTATTTTATTGTTAATCTAAATTTTACTAATTAATAGTAAATTATAATATTTTGATTTTGACTGGTTGTGTAAAAGTGAGATGTTAGGTTATGTCTATGTTTATATAGGAATTTGTGTTTGTTTTTACAGAAATTGAGAAAAGAGAAATTAAAATTTATTTAAAATTTTATTTATCTACTTATTATCTTATTCATGTTGAAATTAACTTTATTTTTGTCATTTATCAAGAATGAAAATATGTTATATCATTTTTCCTATTAAATTAATTCACATAATTAGAGTGCAATTCTACATCTCTTTTTTCATTTTTT
>JBBPBP010009777.1:63141249-63151699 GCA_037974735.1 Cicer chorassanicum | reverse complement strand
GTCTTATGGAATGAAAATATAAAAAAAATGTTAACTAAATTTCCCTTAATATAATTTAATTTTTTTTATATTCTTAATAAACTGTTTTATTAATTATTGAAGATAATTAAGACAATAGACCTAAATTTTTATAGAGAATAAATTAAATATGATCTTTTATATATATATTTTTTAAATGTGTAATTTGATTAAATTAATTTTTATTTTATTTCAGATAGAGTAATTTAAATATAGATTCATATTCTAAAAAAAAAAACAAAAGTATAGATTGATTCAGACATTTGAATCAACCAGGTTTCCCTCCATAGGGTTTCAATTACATCACTAACGTGTCACTTCATAATTGGTTATCTTCTTGGCCGAATCAACACATGAACGTTATATAGCGGCTTCAAAGCATTGTTCAAAATTGATCCATTTTGGCATCCATTGAAACTGAAACTAAAAAACAAGTTCGTTCCATTTCAATCGAGAATCATGAAGAAGACCACTCGCCGATCCAAACAATCGAGTCCGATCGATTCACCAGCTTCGGACGCAAACGAAAAGCTAAATTACGAGGAGAGGATTCGCGAACTTGAACGACAGAACAAAACGTATCTGGTCAGAGTTTTTAATTTCACTACGCGTTCTTTTTATTTATTTATTTGTTTCCGATCTTGATGACGCTTCTTTGAATTATTAGATTTTTCATTTCTGACAAGTTTACTTTGCTTAACATCAGTGTTTGCATTCGTTTTTTTTTTAATAGGTTTCTTAGATTTTGTACCGAAGCGTTTTCAAATTTTTGAAACGGATTAACTTAAGTCCATGTTTGGTTTAACCTGAATTTTGCACTCAAAATTATTGTTGAACTCACTTTTCTGTGTATCTAAACACGAATCACTTTACATTCAACTTAGTTTAGTTAAAATTAATTTTACAAGATCAATTCATTCGAAATTAATTTTCGTCACCCTATAACTAAATACATGCTCAATCTAGGGATTTTGATTCAGATTTTGCTAATTTCTAAATGTAATTGAAGTAAGTGCTAATTTGCTATAAATGAATAAATTGAATGATTTATAGTAAGATGTTGTTAGTATATTACTCTAGATTGATGCTGTTTGAAGAACGAAAATTGTTGAAGAGGAAGTTATTTATTGGTGCTCTGTAATTTGGCAGACGGAAATTGCGGAATTGAGGAAAGAAAAAGGAAATGATGCTTCGGCTTCTAATGATGGAGTTGAGAAGCTTAAGAAAGATTATCTTCAGAAGCTGACTTTACTTGAAGAACAGGTAAACATTAGTTTGCACTTTGTAGTGCTAAAGTGGAAAATGTTTTGGTAAAATTGTGATGTGTGTTTTTATGTGGCATTATTGCAGGTTGCAGAATTGAAGAAAAAACTGGGATCTCAATCCCAATTTTCAACTCATAGGAAAAGAGCAGATGAATCAACTAAGCAGTTGCAGTGTGAGATTCAGAATTTGAAGGCTCATAAGGTGAATATGTTTACGTGTACTCATTTGTTTTAGTGTTGCTTTAGTTCTTGCCAAGTTTTCTTTAGCTTTGAAATTAACAATTTGTGTTTACATATAGGTTCAACTGCAATGTAAGATCAAGTTAGAGTCCGTGCGATTCAGATTATGTAAGGCCTTACTGGAAAAGGAAGTTCTTCAGGTATGTTTTCAACATTCTCTTACATATCTGAGATTTGATGATTGATAATGTGTAACAATGCTCAAGTAATTTGTCAGTGTAATTTGATCTAGCCGTTGTCCTTGTATCTAGGACTAGTATATTCCCTTTGGATTAGTATATTTATCATACTGAAATCTGTAACTGCATCATCAGCTTAAGAAGGAGAGAAGAAGGAATGAAATCAAGGCTCACAGTTTGCTGACTTCAAATGAGATGCTTAAAATGGTTAAGTGTATCTTACCTGAATTACTTTGAACGAGTTTGCTGATTTTCAATGAGATGCTTAAAATAGTTTGTGGCTACCCACTTGTTATATTTCTGAGAGACCTAACTTTTCTCTCATTTTTCTTTCACTAGGTATTGCAACGGAAGACTGAGGAAGCTTCCGCTGCTACCAAGCGTCTAAAAGATATGATAGCAACTCGAAAAGTTATATTTAATCGATCATCTGGTTAGAAGATTTGAATACATGTTTGGTTTGAATCTTAATTTTCTTACTTGTGTTTGCCCTGTTAAATTCTCACATTCCCTTTCTTCTTTGCCATTTCTCATGTAGGTGCAAAAAATAAAAATGGTCAAGTAATTCAGGTAATTTTTAATCTGCCATAATTGCTGATTGGATGTTGGTCAAACAACATATGATTTGAAGTTCGATAGGCAGTCACTTTATTAGTTCGATAGGCAGACACTTTATTAGTTCGATAGGCAGACACTTCATTAGTTTTCCGTTGTAAATGTGTATTGCATGGGTTTGATTGTTGTTTTGTTGCAATGGCCTATTTATATGTTGGCTCAACATATTAAAACATCAAAACAATGGTTGGTGCAGGATGCTGAGGATGAACTTGAAGTCACAACTCAGTTGCACAAGTTATGTTCTCAATATGAATCCAAGATCGAAAAGTAAGTCTGTTGTCACTCCAATATTCCCTTCCTTGTCCTTGCCTTATAGTTATGGCCAGTCTTTATTGGTATTCAAAAGGTTCAACTCTGCTATTCAACAAATTTGATTTTTGGGCTTCACTTTTAAATAGTAATGCATATGCATATTTCTGGATTTAGTAGCACTGAACTTTATTTTGGTATTGCTAAATGCTGTTTTCTGGTAGTAATTGTGTTTATTTGCATGCTTGATAGTTTACGATCTTGAAATGTATCTTTTTTCACTCTAATAAAGGTAGGAATATGTACTTTGAGACACTTTAATAATTGTTAGTGGCATCACAAGCTTTTAATTGCTGGGCAGTGGAAAAAATTATTTAATTGTTTGAACTTCAAATGTTAAGCATAATTGTGTTAGATTTTGAGATAATTATTTTACACTGGTGTATATTTCGTTTGGAACTGTCAATAACATAGAGTATTGTATTCTTTCAGCAACTCTGTTAGAGACTTAGAGGTGCTACTTTGCTTATCTTCATTTTAATTATAGCTATGTTGCTCTACATTCCTCAAATATTTGAGGTATTAGTATCTTGTGCATTTGGTTTTGATGCAAATGAAATTTGGAATGAAATTTGATTGGTGTGGGGTACTAAAATAAGTGGTGTTTATTGGTGGTCCAGTAATTACTAGGGAAACCTTGCATTGGACAAAAATAAACAAATACCATACCGTGAATCAAAAACTTCAACACTGACTCAATAATACATCAGTACTTTGATATTTTCTTAATATATGATTTGCGAAACATTATTTTTCATGTCTCATTTGTTGAGCATGCCAGTACTATAACTTGATAATTTCCTTATACTATGAGAGGTTTTAAAATATAATTTGGTATGTCACAAAGTTGGTTACAAGAGTATCCTCATCATCACAATTTTGTGAATTGCATACTAATTTTATTAATTTAAGGGTCTTCTATTCTAACAGCTTGTATGGTCAGGATGACTGAAGAGATTGCACAGCTGAAAGAAGAAATTGAGATGCACAGGCCGGAACAATTAAGGTGAACTATTACCGGTTTAAATTTTGCAGTATTTAATGCTCGACTTCTGTGAGCTGGCAGTACCATATCTGCCCTCTAATTTAATGTCGTGTTTCAACTCTCTTCTTTTTTACTTCAAGGTCTCAGTTACAGGAAGAAGACCTTGACAGCCCGGAGAAGGATTTTGATGATATTCAAGATTTAAAGGAACAAGTAAATAATCTTGGTTGTCTACTTAAAGAATTACAATTGCGGAAGGAGAAACATGATTCCAGGGATACGAAGCAGGTTCGGGCCATTGACATCAATTTAGAACTATATTAGTATAATACATATGATTCAAAGTCGAAACAAGAAATTTATCATGGAGAAACATATTTATTTAAGAAGTACAAGTAAAATAGGTTGCTAATTTCTTCTAATCAGCAGGACCTGGTTCATCCTCTTTTTTCTGAAGAGAGTAATGACAAGACAAAAATGGCTACCCCCGAAATGAGCAGTTCAAATGAAAAAAATGTTAAGGAGAGAAGAGGTGGAGGGCTGTGCTGTTCTTGCAGTAAGAGATCCTTGTGCAAGACTACAAAGTGCAAATGCCGATCCATTGGTGGGAGCTGTGGACCATCATGCGGCTGCACACGCTTTAAGTGCACAAATAGGGAACTAGACACACTAGCAGAAGATGAATCACTAAAATCTGAGAATTTAGAATGCAGCACTAACAAAGATGAGGGTGTGATTGCATCCGAATGTGCCAAACTATTAGAGAGTGCACTTGTTCAAAAACCTGCTAGTCGCAGTGACAACCAGGAGCCCAAAAAGAAGCCATTGTGTGACATTCAGAACTCACTGGTAATCTCCATCCCAAAACTCTGATCTTAGTCATCAGAAAAATACTTAATTGCATTTGGCACCTATTTTAATGATTTGGCTGAGATTCGCCTAAATCTTAAAACCATAATATACAACTTAAATTTTGTACGTGCTGCAGTTTTTCCAACTTGCTTTCTAATCAAAAGGATGATTGCAGGGTAATTTGGATGCTCAAAAGCAAGGCAGGAAAAAGAAGGTTCAGAAGCCAGTAATTCACCTTGTTACCAAGGATCCAATGTCATCCTCGCCAGAAAATAACCGAAGTATTGAAACTGAAACATACAATATCGGAACTCGGGAAAATAATTGACTGAGGTTGGACTAGGTGAAGAAACCAGCTAGGAAAGAGTAATTTTGGCTAGCCTAATGTATTGGTGTCTGCCATTATTGAAGCAGCTGACGTTCGTTACCTAAGAAATTCAACAGAAAGATAACTTTGATTAACTCGTCATTTTTCACACCCAGTCTTCTTTTTTGGGGATAATACAAGAGCTGGAATTATATCTTTGTTATTCCTGGTTTTTGAAAATTCATGTCAATGCTGAATTGTCGAGTGCGATTTACATTGTTAATTTTCATCTCTTGTTTATTATTTGCTCTTGCCATGCACCAGTATGTGAAAATACCTATCTCATTATTTAGGAAGTTTTGTTCGAAAAATCCGTCAAAATATATCAATCTTATTTGACATTGTTTCTCTACTCTAAATATGAGGATATATTGTTGAAGTTTTCCGTTTTCGCATCAGCATTTTTCATGTACTCCCTTCATTTGATCATTTTCTATATATTAAAAAAAATATATAAAAAAATAGAAAAAAATATGACTTTTACTAAATGGTACAATAGTAAAAAAGTACATTGAAAAATAAAATGATCAATTATTCTATGATTACTTTTTTTACGTCAATTATGTTGGGAAGAATAAAGTAATTGATTATCATTTTTGACACCAACAAACTTATCTCATTTGTTGAATACAAGGTGAGATAAAATAAGCAAAATATTTATCTGCATCCTCAATTTTGTCCATCCGTTTTTTAATACACTACAAAAAATTAGGATTTGATAGTATATTTTACATTATCAAAAACTATTATCCATTTAAAATGAACAAACATGAAATTGAATGAACATCTGCCTTCAAAATAAAAATAAATGAGCTAACATATAACGACAATCTTGCTGGAATACGAGCAACAAGACAAGGCTAGATTATGTTGTGTAGTATAATTTCTGGAATTAGATCTAATAATTTTGTAAAAATTACACAACCAATAGGAGAGTATATTAAATAAACTTTCATTGGCATTTTATGGGACACAAGAATAAAACTTCACAGTTTTGAGTGGAATTTCAATTTTAAACCGACCTTATATTTTAATTCTTGGCATTTTATTTAAAAACATACATATTTTTTTTCTTATGTTAATTAGGAGGATAGACATTTTTTGTTCTTATGTTAATTAGGAGGAAGTGTTCATACTTGAAGTGCTAGTTTATCGGCAAAAACTAAACAGTGTAGCATCAAGAGTTCGAATATTCTTGATAATAATTGTAAAATGACTATGACTATTAGAGGATTTTATATTGCTCAAAATAATTTAAATTTAGACATTCCGTCATTTTAAATTTAGACTTCAAAGCAAATAGTGAAAACAAAATTAAAAAACCCCTCTACTACCCCCTATAATTTTTTTTATTGCTAATATATTATAATTAATGAATTATAGATATAATATGAAGTGCTAATAAGTATAAAATAAAGTGCTAATTTGACGCTCATATTGTGGATGAAGGGAATATTTAACTTAATAAGAAAATATACTGATTATTAAATTAATTAATGCTATTTTTTTATTAAATAATTAATGCTATTTATAAAATACAATTTGAATATCTGTTCATCCATTTAAAACATTTATTTAAGTTTGTTTTTTCATTTAACACATTGCAACCAAAACATACTTTATTTCATTAAGAAATTACTGTCCAACAACAGGGGTAATGTATGAGGCAAGAAGCTTAGGATTCCAAGGCATGCATGCTTCTTGAGATTCTGAAACTACCCATTCAGTAACCTTGACTTGTTTTTTCGGTTGATAACCCTGACTAAATTTCATACAATGACAAATATTCAGTAAACTTAACCTATTCAAATAAATATGCAGTAGGATCTTTGGTAGGCAAAGGTGTATTATTCTAAGTCCTAAGAAACAGCTTCACTCACATGATGAGAATTTCATGGCAGCAGGGATAATCTTTCACTTAATTTCAAGCTTTTGTATCCAATAATCGAGTTGTTCGGCAACACAAGCAGACCCGGTTGAACCGTAAGAAATAAATTTCTGGATTGCATTTTCTACCCCAAGAAATTCATACACATCCTTGTCAAATACTGGATTTATACTTCTCAGCTCATCGAGACTCAAGTCCGGCAGTTGGCAATTCTTCGATGTGCACAAGGCAACAGATTTTCCAGCTATATCATGAGATGTTCTAAACGGCACTCCCTGAATGTGAAAGAAAAGGAGTAAGAATTTGTGGCATATTTGAAGAATAAGGAGAAAAGTGAAGACATAATTCCAAAGTCACAAATAATTCCACATAATAACAATAATAATACACAATGTTGTGTCTTCACAGTTGACTACAACCTGTGAAAAATGCAGCATATCTATATTTGCTCTCACCTCTCAATGTCAAACAAAAACATATACACATTTCTTACTAAAAAGGAAAGGAGTAAGAGAAAGACACAGGACCTATGGCAAATCTGAACTTGTTCAGTGGCTTGCGGCTTGATGTTATCATGCTTTCACTTCATAAATTTTATTATGAACAGAATGCTTATAGAGAGAAGGCTAAATGCGACTTACCTTCTTAACAAGATAGTCAGCAAGTGTTGTTGCATCGAGATAACCAGCGGGTAAAGCCTTCTGTATTCTCTCCCGGTTGAAAGTAATGTTCATTGCAAACTCTGTTGAGACCTCAAGCATCCCCAAAATAGTTTTAACACTGTCGAACACTGGTTCTTTGTCTTCCTACTTACAACAGAAAGGAATCCTTTTTAATGAATCTCAAATATATAGTGTTCAAAGAAAACAAATGAATACAAAAATTGCACAGTAAACATGCAAGGCAAGAAAAGTTAAACTTTCTTCTTTGATTATCTAACCACCTGCAAATCGCGATTGTAAGCTTGGGGAAGTCCTTTGCACAATGTGAGAAGAGTCATCAAACCACCTATGACTCTGGCAGACTTACCACGAACAAGTTCCATTGGATCTGGATTCTTTTTCTGAGGCATTATACTGCTTCCTGTTGAAACAGAATCGCTTGGGGTGATAAATCCAAATTCCTCTGAAGCCCACAATACCCATTCTTCACCAAGTCGAGAAAGGTGCACTGCTGTGATGGCATTAGCAGAGAGAAACTCCAGTAGAAAATCTCGATCAGAAACTGCATCGATACTATTAAATATGACAGCATACAATCAGTTATCCAGGAAAAAAAGGATGAAAGGTGAACATTCACATATTTAACATTAATCACAAGCGTGGTGCAACTAAATGTACCGATTTCAAACAAGTAAAAAGTAAGATACCTATTCCTCAACGGAGCTGTAAATCCCAATGCATCTGATGTCATGAATCGATCAATGGGGAGCCCTGTACCGGCCAATGCACAAGCCCCTAAAGGACAAAAATTCATCCTAGTTCTACAATCAATCAAACGGCCAGCATCACGCTCAATCTGCAAGAAGGCTCAATAAAACCAAATGAAATAAAAAAGTATTCCCCAAACCCAAATTGCTTACTCCACAAGTGTTAATAAACAAATTGGAAAGTATGGACTTCTTTTACAACAAGTCAACAACAATGATGTTAGGATTTGATTCCTATAGTACACAATTAACTTTATAAGGTGAAATACGCAATCTCAAGTCTCAACTGCTAATTTCAACGGTTGATGTTACATGCACGTGAATAACAAATAAAAAATGTGTTGGATCATTATCCTTTGATTTTCTCATCAACAGTTGAGAATATTCATTTTACATTGTAAAATAAATAGCTCCTTTTACAAAAAGTAAATTCATAACATTAAATGTGTTTTCAGGAAATGTTTTATGAATCATGTGTATCAAAGCAAAGCAACATTAACACAATTTAAAGTTTGCATGAGAGTAAATTTGGATCAAGCATCAATTAAATTTAAGAGCATACCTCCTCGACATAAGCAAGCAAAAGGTGTTGTAGTAAAACAGGTTGTGCACGCTGCAAATGAGTATAACCAGGAACAATGAGACCCTGATTATTTAAAGCCAGCTTAAGAAGCGAAACCTGTAGCTGTTTCATACTAGCCACAATCCTATCAATGGCATCGCGACACCAGAGGCGTAGATCAGTAACAACTTGATCATTTCTACTACGAGATGTGTGTAGCTTCTTAGCAGGTTCCCCAATCATATCAGTAAGTGCAGCTTCAATGTTCATATGCACATCCTCTCTATCAGCTCTCCAATTAAACTCACCATTCTCAATTCGCTTCTCAATCTCTCTCAAACCTTCAATAATTGAATCCCTATCACTCGTTGTGATTAAACCCTAAAAACAAGTGTTCATAACTATTTAGTGAGTGATTATGGGTCCATTTGTTAAAGCTTTTTCTGTAAAAATAACTTTTTTTTAAAAAACTAATCACTTAAGAAAGTTTTCATCCCTTTGTTACATTTCTAAAAAAAAGTGAGAATCTGATAATAATTTAAAATTTGCTTCAAATGATAAACTGTTTTTAGTAGCTTCTAAAAAAAAATCATTTTTTATAACTTTTTTTTCTTAAAATTGATTTACACTGGAATAAACAAACACAAAACAACATCTTCTGTTTTTCTTAAAAAACTCTAACAAATAATCTCCCAATAGCCGCTACAGCACTGTAGCATTGCAGAATTTGAACAAATTGCTATTACTCAGTGTTACACTATTTAGTACAAGTGTTGTCAAATAGCATTTATTGCGGTACAAACCACTATAGCATAACATCTAAAATAACTTTTTTAAAATAATCAGTAAGAAACATTGAGTTTAATTAAATGAATAGAGTAAAGTTTGTTTATTTAATAAAAATGATAAAAACCTGATGAGCGAGCATGGATGCATGAGCTATGCTACCCATGATGTCATGTTTGTATAACTGTTTATCAAAAGAGACGGATTCGGTGAATCGTTCAACGACGTCAGTAACGCCTTCTTCAAACCTTCCACCCCAGAGTTTAGCTTCTTTGGGCTTTGCATTGTCGGTGTTAGTTAGGGCCTCCATTCGGGTTATGATGAATTTACGAAGAGGGGGGAATGAGGAGGATCGAGATGGTGTTATGGTGAAAAGGGGGTGGGAAGAGTGGCCGCGAAATGGAGTGAAGAAGGTTGAAGACTGCGCAAGAGAGGAGAACAGTTCCATCACCAATTTCAGGGTTTTGTCGCGAAATTAAGTGCTTTCGGAATATGCCACCTTCTTTTGCAAATAACTTAAACGTACTTAAAACTCATTTCTTGCCTTTCTCAAAACAACTTGCACCATTACCCCAAATTCAACTAATAATAATAAAAGTTAAATATGTTTTTTATTTTTATATTTTTTTTCTCTAATTTTTTTTGAAATAATAATTTTTCAAATAATTTTAATTAATAATTTTAGTCTTTATTTTTTTTAAATAATTTATGTGTATTATTTAAATTTTTTAAAGATTTTTTGCATCCATGTTTATAATATTATAAAAAAAATTGTTCAAAAATTTAAAAATTTTCAACAACAAATCGATTAAATATTAATTTTAAATCGCTAACAACTTAAAAAATTAATTTAATTCATCATTTGATAAAAAAAATTACATTTTTGCTGATGAGATTCTTATAATATTTTAAACATACATTTAAAAAATAATTCAAAAATTAAAACGATACA
>JBBPBP010009777.1:63111073-63141239 GCA_037974735.1 Cicer chorassanicum | reverse complement strand
AAAAAACTTATTATTTAAATAAACTAAAAACAAAATATAATATACTTATAGAGATCAAAATTTTATTTAACTATTATAATTATAGTAGTAGTAATAATAATAATGGAAACGCTAACCATTATAATGTAAAAAAGATGAAAGTTAAATTTTCCTCTTAGTTTTTTCTTAACAAATTTTTGTTAGCATGGTTCATTTTTATATAAAGATTAATTGTCACTGAAGAGTAAAATATACAGAAGAAAAAGTTGCACAAAAAATACTATTATCTTTATATATTGTTACAGATATTTCATTTCTTTAGCAGAGCAGAGTTATAAAATTGGAAGACGGGATAGTAAAATCATTTCCTCATTTTATTATAAAACTATATTTAAAAATATAAATAATAAAATATAATAAAAAATAGATATGTATCTTAAACAATCAATATAAAAAATTAAATACTAAAACAATCAATATCTGAAATGATAGATCAAATAGTGAGTATTAGAGAATGTAAAAAAAATTGTTACTAGTATTAATCTCATTTATTCCAGAAACCAACTATAATTTTTTTAAAACCCTAGCCGTAAGCTAGCAAAGTAATTTTCCCGTTAATTTTCCACATAAGCTTTATAATGATCTGTTAATTAATACTAGTTGCACGCTGTTTACACCGTGACATTATTAGACCAATCAAATCAAAGGGTTCCCCACGTGCCACGTGTTATTAGGAATAATCTAACGGTATCTGAAAGCTCGTCGCAAATTGAATATACTCGCGCTCTCTAACTCCATCGCCATGTCTTGCTCAGAAAGAAAGAAAGAAATATTACATAATCCCGTGTGATAAAAGCTAGGGTTTCCATTCAATTCTTCATCTTATACAAATCTTCAAAAATAAACACTTATCTGCTTTTCATAAGGTAAAAAAATGCTTTTCATTTTTTACTCAGCTTCTTTTGCCGACGAAACATCGAAATGCATTTTTGTTTGTTAATTTGGATAGTCAAATTAACCATAATTGTTTGGATAAGATTGGATTCCATCAAAGATTCTTTTTTTACCAATATTATTATTATTATTATATAATTTCTGTAAAAAAATATTATTATATAATTTATGCATATGTTTTTTGATATTATTGTAGGCGTATTTTAGAAGTATTAGGTATTATTAGCTATTTCAAGGTTTGGTTATATTACAGAACTCGATTTTGTTTTATCTATTTATTGGTATTTGAATCTGTCATTACGTTGATTTTCAACGATGTTGCATTTTATTCCTATTGATTCTGGTTTCTATGAAAATTATAGTGTCTATGTTTAGTGTATACACAATTTTTAGGAGAAATGTTTATTTTTAGAGTTTGTGTTGACTATGACGTGTAATATCAATCTATTTTGGTGGTAGAAACTAGAAAAGACTCTAAAAGATCAAAGCTATGCTTTATCACAATGAACTGTATGTGTTCTTCTGTTTGAAATCCAACTCTAAATTTTTTATCTTTTATTTTTCTGATTTTGATTGCTCTTTTTAGTTGTTAGCAACAGCATCACTTTTTAGTTTATTGAGATTTGAGTTGGCTTGCACATTTTTTTTTCCTATGTTGATTTGTAGTTGATGATTAATTTCTTTTGATAGGTTAACCTAACAGAGATTACTGCTGGTTTGAGAACAACCAATGCAAATATTTTTTCTTTGTGAAAATTCAATACCAAATGGATGTCACCCTTTCCCATCTTTCGCGGTGGCTGCGGAATGGAAAACATCAACAGCCAAGAATCTCAAATGGGTATTCTGTAGAACCTTCAGCTGATTCTGATACGAGGGAATTGAATGTTTTGAGGTTTCCTTCTGTTAAGGAGGAAATTGCGCCTTCGCCTTCAAGAAGGGTGAAGCACAAATTGAATAGTAGGGAAGAGCAGAAAATTGATAAGGAATGCGATTTTGTTATCGTTCCGCCTGATGGTGGATGTGTTTCTGACACTGAATCTGTTGATTCTGATTGGTCTATTGGCTGGTTGGAGCCTCATGGAACTGGGTTCTCTAGAGATGATGATAAAAGTCATGAAACAGATAACAGTTTTGCTGTGCTTGTTCCCTGTTATGCATACAAGAATGGTGCCATGTTGGAGGAGGATCCTAAACACAACTTACTAAGCAATGTTGGGTACTTCTCAGATGGTAAGAGCAGTTTCGTTATCATTTATGAGAGTTTGCTTTGATCTGTTGTCCATTGGATATTTACACATTATTTTCTATCTAAGAGGCCGTTAATTTTTTTATGGTATGCATTTGTTCACAGTTAACATTAGATTAAGAATGTATTGGCTATTCAAATATTGCCTGGTTTTCATTGATGGTGGAATTTACACATGTAATATTAATTTCGTAGCACCTGGTTGTATCTTTTCATAGCGTTGATATATTGACTTTTTACTATTGGGAAGGTGTTTTATCTTCTTTAAGCTGCTGAAGTCCTGAACAATATATTGGTTAAAAGAAAATTAGCTCAATAAATATTTTTTGTTAGATTCAAGTCAGATGCAAGTATGCTACTGGGTGGTAAAAAGGCAACAAAAGAAAAAACTTATGAACGAAAAGATAGGACATTAGATTAGAGAGAAAAGATAGGAGCCTTCGACGAAGAGTTGATAAAATCTCATCTTAGGTGGTTTGGACATGTATGAAGTTGACATGTAGAAGCACATTTAAGAAAGAGTATACCAAATGGAGGATAGTCTTGTAGTTAGAGGTGGAGGGAGACCCAAAAAAAACTATAGACTAAACTAAACCCTTAAGATAGATTTAGAATTTAGAAATTAATGGCCTATCTTTGGAACTAATAGATAACTCACAACTTTATAGTGTCAATTGTTCCATGTAGCTGACCTCACTTGGTGGAAAAAGAGTTAGTTGTTGCTGTATTCCTAATCTTATCTAACTTCAATGGATGATTTCAGCTGCTGCCCTAATTGTCTTTTCGTGCATGTTAAACATCTGCCGTGCATAAATAAAAATCAACTGGTGAAAATTTTTCAGCTTTGTGGAGATTTTTCAATCACACTTGTTTTTTTAGCATATTGAAATTAACCTTCAATTTTATCTTAATTAAAAAGAATAATAGCTTAGGCAACTTAGCATATGAACTGATGCAAATACATGGTCTTCAATACATTATTTTTTAACATCTTTTTTCCAAATTATGTCTGGCTGACACCTTTTAGCTTTCTGGATTTTCCATTTATGAGGTTTCATCATTAAATTTTGCTTAGGTGGATCATAGAACCTGTTGTGGGATGCTTGTTGGTCTCTGAATTATGATGTTAATGTTCCTTGGATTTTATGGTAATATTTACGACAAAAGTATGCATATTGCAGGTTATTTGAATGCTTTCTATTTTTATTCTTTTTTCTTGGGTGGCTAAAATGTCAATGTGTATGGTTCCTTTGTTGTCTGCAGATAGCAAGAAATATTTGGAAAATTGGATTTCTTCGCTTCATAATACCTGATGTAAAAAAAAATTATAGTTATGTATCTGCATTTAGAGGAGCCTCTGAAACTGCTGCTTTATTAAAACTTGGAGGAGAAAAACTGCTGTATTGCATTGTGATGGCAGAATAGGATTGCTTAACTTTGGATTTAGCCAATTAATCCAAATCATAGGAGGAGCTTATGTGGTCATTAGCAAAGCAATTATGCTGCTTTAGCACCGTCTGTTCTGATCTAAACATTGGAGAATCAAAACATTAGAAAGAGAAGGAAAAAGATATGGATCAAGATGAATACATGTTCAATAGAGTGAGCTTGCAATTCAGTATTGTAAATAAATGTATATGTATATATGAAATTTGTCGTATTATGCATGTCAAACCATGCACTTAGATTTGTATATAATTAAACTAACTAAATAAATTAAATATAAATTGTGTATAACCTTGTGATTCTCTGTGTACAGCCTGTAATTTGTATAGAGTGCTTACTTCTCTACGAGAATGACATTTTAATGATTTTTTTTCTTTCAGTTTTTAATTTAAATTGTTTTGAAGTTTTTATTTTAAATGTATATTGCTATAATATAGACAATTTTTCATAGATTGAAATTATGAGTCATTTGACTCACTGAACTCACATAGCAAAGACCAAAGTGGTGAGTTCGAGGAGACAACTTAATTAACCCACTAACTGAGAGGATATATTTAAACACATTAAGATAGTTTACTGTTTATCCAAAACAAAATTCAATAATTATTTTAATGAAATCAAATAATTGCTTCAAAAAAAGAAGAAAGAAAATCAAATAATATTTTTAAAAAGGAAAGCGAATTAAATTACCTTCTGCACAATAATGTTATTACAAAATAAACAGGTCTAAATTATCTAATTTTTTTCAATATATACAAACAAAATTTTCACATTCTGAAATTGTTATCGAACGTTTTAGTCCTTTATTTTTTTTTCCCAATTTGATCTTTTATTCTTTATTTGATGTTGTTAGAGATGAAAATATGAATTTATTTAAATATTTAAATTATGAATTTGATGAAATTTACATTATATTAAGGATGATAATTAATTTTATGAGTTTTATTTAAAAAATTTGATGAATTTTTGCAAAAAAAAAGGATAACATTGTTGACTTTTTAAAATATAAAAGACCAAATTGTCACTTAAAATTAAAATAAATAATTAAATCAAAAAAGAAAAAAAAATAAATAAAGGACTAAATTAAGTTAAGGATGCAATTTAGCCAACATTATTTAATGATTCAATAATCACAAACATCTAGGAAGATGGCCACCAACCTAAGTTTGTTAAAATTAATTTCACCATGCTTAAATTTGTATTATTAATTAAAAAAAATAGTTTTTTCCCCTTAAATTAATTATTAATCTAATCCAAACATACAAAATTTACTTAGGGAAAATTTTCGAACAAATCCCTCCCAATTTGTTGCTTCTCAAAGGATCTAATCTAATGCATTACACACCTATGATTGTGGCGAAGTATCCTCCTCTTCATATCTACCCCACAAGAACACATTTTCACCAACATTTCTTTCTCTTTTCTACAACATTTTTTAACCTGGAGGTCATTAAAAATACCTTTTTTTTTCTTCCATTAATTGACATTTGATGTGCTTATCTTAATTATCTTGTGTCACCTTGTTGGTTTTTATTTATCTTCCTAATCAAGGTTTTACCTCAATGGGTTGAATTGAATGTGTTTGATTGTAACGTAAGAAAAGATAAAAATGTTGCGAAGAGCTGCTACAAATGCATATTCGTGGTGGTGGGCTAGCCACATTAGGACAAAACAATCAAAATGGTTGGAACAAAGCCTCCAAGGTATGTTTGTTTGCATACAAAATTCCATCAATGTTGGAATTCTTATCTATGTCTCTACTAAGGTTGTAATCCATTATCATTAATTCCATCAAAACATTAAACAAATATGTTGTTTTCTTTTTCCTTTTTTGCCGTTAGTTTTATCACTTTTGCATTCGTATGACCAAAACCTGTGACAAACATGATTATCTCTAAGGGAACACGTGGAAAACAAAAACACATTCTCATTCTTACATGTTTAAGCCTAAATGCTCAAACATTATGTCTTTCTTTCCATGTATAAAATACTATCCTACATTTTATTAATTGTTTAGCATTTTATTAGCAGTATATGATACATCTATATAACAGAACATTGTTTAGATATATAATTGGATTCTAGAGAACTAAAACAAAATCATTAGGAATGTAGGAAAATAGATAAATGTATCAAAATGATATGAAAATCATGTTATATACAGTACTAGCCGCCCATATTCGGATTGTCTCTGGCGTAAAACTCCATGCTGCCACCGCAGTTAGAGATCTCGGCCGTTGGATTAAGAATACTCATATTCCAACTTCACAAATCATATTCAAATACTAACTTTATACGGCCAAAATTTTTTGAGTGCAGTAACCGCATGGTATTTTGAAGAAACAAAATCCTGTACGTCGTCTGATTTTATGGTGCAGCCAGTTGTAGATTGTTAGATTAAGAAAGAGAGAAACTTTATCTCTCTTAATCTAATAGTCTACAGCCAGCTGCACCATAAAGTCGGCTGTAGAGAATTCAAATTTGTATTTTGAATGCATCTAATCCAAATCTAAAGGTCACAACTTAATAGTCAATCGTTTGGTTTGGAATGACATATGAAAACAAGTATTCAACAGATATGGAGGAGACAGTGGCTGAGACCCTAAAAATCATTGATGATAATGGAGACTCATTTGCACAAAGAGCAGAAATGTACTACAAAAAGAGACCAGAACTGATAAATTTTGTGGAAGAAGCCTTTAGAGCATATAGAGCATTAGCAGAGAAATATGATCATCTATCAAAGGAGCTCCAAAGCGCGAACCGCACAATTGCCTCCGTCTTCCCTGAACAAGTCCATTACAGAATCGATGAAGAAGACGATGAAGAAGAAGAACAAAGTGTCCTTGAAACTAATTCATCATCTCCTAACCCTAATACCCAAACAGAAAAGCAAGGCATCCCGAAGCCTCCAAATATACCAAAGAAGGATTTTAGAAGTCCATCTATGTTGATTTCAAGAAAAGGAACACTTAGAAAGAGTTTCAGCACTGTCAAATCTGTTTCAAATTTAACAATTCAATGTTCAGGACTAAGTAAAGTTGAAGCATTGGCCGAAGTTGACAAGCTTCAGAAAGAGATTTTGGCACTTCAAACTGAGAAAGAGTTTGTAAGGAGCTTATATGAACATTCCTATGAAAAGTATTGGGAAATAGATGACAAGATTACTGGAATGCAAAAAAGAGTTTGCAGTTTGCAAGATGAATTTTCCATTTGTACCGTCATCGAAGATAATGATGCAAGAGCTTTAATGGCAGCCACAGCATTAAATTCATGTAAAGAAACTTTGACAAAGTTGAAAGAGGTACAAGCAAAATCATCTGAGGAAGCTAGAGAAGCATATCAAAAAGTTAAAGAAGCTCATTACAAATTTGAAAATCTTAAAGGAAACTTCATTTCTAAGAATACTACAAATCAACAAGAGCAAGAAAATGAAGTGAAAAGTAAAGATGAAGAAGTGATAGCTAGCTTGGAAGAGGAGATTCATGAAATTGATGTAGGGAAGTTGCAAGAGAGGATTAAGGAAAAGCTTGAGGAAGATTCAGGAAACCCGCTTACTATGAACGAAATCGCGGAGATGATTGATGAGCTTGTGAGTAAGGTTGTTAGTTTGGAAACAGAAGTTAGTTCTCAGAATGGATTGGTGAAGAGATTGAGATCAGAAGCAGATAAACTTCAAACAAATATACAAAGCTTAGAAGAGGATAAGGAAATTCTTATTGAAGATTCGGAAAATGCTAACAAGAGGATGAAAGAATTGGAGGAGGAGTTGAATAGAGTGAAAATTCTGAACCAAAGTGTTGAAAGCCGAGATAACAATCTCCAAACAAGCTTTCACGAAGCTAGTTTTTATCTTGACGATCTTTCAGGAAGGTTGAAAAATGTGAAGCTAGACGAGGAAGGAGAGAATTTAGTACTTAACGAGAAAACAAGTTTTAATAATGATAAGCTTAGAGAGGATTTTGAAAAACATGTAGATGATGAATTGTCTAATGATAATGTAGCAATCATGAATGATGTCACGACAACAAATGAGGAGAAGGAAGAACATGCTGCATATATCGGCGAAGTCGAAAATGAAGATGATAAGTCTAGTATTAAGGAAAATATTGATTTTGGGATCGAAGAGATACCGGAGCTAACGCAGCAGGATAAGGATGATTTGTCTGAGACACAGGAGCTAACGCAGCAGGATAAGGATGATTTGTCTGAGACACCAGAGCTAACGCAGCAGGATAAGGATGATTTGTCTGAGACGACAAATAATGTTGCTGTCGAATCGCTTGATCTGGAAACTGGGGAAGAAAAAGATCAAACTAACTTGAAAAAGATGTTAGTAAATGCATCAGATGACAGAGAAAAGATTATGTTGGAAGAGTACACATCAGTTTTAAAAAACTACAATGATGTATCAGACAAGCTCAATGATGTAGAGAATAAAAATAGGAACAGCATTTTTGAATTGGCACTTCAGGTAAAATTTAATTTGACAGATACTTTGCTTTATAGTTTCATTTTTAACAATGGAAAGTCTAATTAAAAGATCCATAAGTTTTAACAAATTTGACATATAGATATACTTTTTAGAATGATTAGTTGTCCTGACTTAAACTT
Organism: Cicer chorassanicum; assembly: GCA_037974735.1. Classification (NCBI taxonomy): domain Eukaryota; kingdom Viridiplantae; phylum Streptophyta; class Magnoliopsida; order Fabales; family Fabaceae; genus Cicer; species Cicer chorassanicum. Next base: position 63,132,997 of record JBBPBP010009777.1, on the reverse strand, counting down.
GGTATAATCTTATTAAAGTAAAAAAAAGTTTCATATATTTTTAAAGTAGGTTTGTAGTCACAACAACACACAAGACTTATTAGAAGTTATTTGAAATTATTGAACATCCAGTCAAATAAAGAATAATAAACAGAACACAGACACATAAGTATAGAGTAAACCTTCAATTTAGTCCCTAAACTATTATTCTTTCTCCTATTTGGTCCTTGAACTATAGAAATATAATAAGTAGTCCCTAAACTACTATTAATCCATCGATATAGTCCCTCACTCTCACGCCTGGATTCAATTCTCACATTGTCATTGTCATCCTTAACCTGGCTCTGATACCATGTTAAATGGGTTTGGATCTCACTCACAAAAGCTAGCTCAAAGGATGAGGATGTCTAAGCACATTCAAGGACTAACTTGATGGATTAAAAATAGTTTAGAGACTACTTATTATATTTTTATTATATTTTTATAGTTCAGGGACCAGCCATGCGATAGTTTAGCGATGAATTGATGGTTTATTCCATAAATATATATAAACAAGGCGATTAATATTACAAGTACATTACCTCTAATCCTGACAATGAAGATATGCAGGTGAGGGAATTGAAGAATGTAGTTGCCAATAAGGATGAAGAGATTAACATCTTACAAAAGAAGTTGACCTGTTCAGAAACAAATCCAGATGAAAGTCTTCACACCACTCTCGCACAAGAATTGCCTATCGAAAATGCGGCCAAAGGAGCTAACTTGCAGGGTCCTGAAATTCAATCTTCAGATACAGTTAGCACTTCTTTTGAGAATCAACACCAACATGTTGAAAACACAGTAAACATTGACATGTCAATTATAAATACAAGATTAGTTGTGGTGAGAGAAAACCAAATTGAAAAGAACCAACCCCTTTCGCCTTTAGAAAAGAAATTTCGATCCGAAATTGATGATTTGCTCGAAGAGAATTTAGAGTTCTGGTTGAGGTTCAGCACTTCAGTTCATCAGATACAACAGTTCCAAAAATCAATACAGGACTTAAAATCAGAACTAAGGAAAATAAAGCTTAACAACAATTTATCAGAAAAGAGCTCAAGTGCTATAAAATCAGAAATAAAGCCGATATTTCGACACTTAAGAGAGATAAGAACCGAGTTATCATTGTGGCTAGAACACAATGAAGTGTTGCAGGATGAATTACAAGCAAGACATCCATCATTGTGCAGCATACAAGATGAAATAGCAAGAGCAGCAAATCCAGAATCGATATCGAAAAAAGTTGAATTTAGTGATTATCAGGCTGCAAAGTTTCAAGGTGAAGTTATAAATATGAAACAAGAGAGCAATAAGGTTTCTAGTGAATTGCAAGAAGGTTTGAGTTATGTGAAGGAACTTAAACTTAAAGTTGAGAAGATGCTTGATGAATTGAGTAATGCAATGGGAGTTAACAATAGCCATGATCAAATGAAACACTCTACAAGTCGTGCTAGAATACCATTGAAGTCTTTCTTATTTGGAATTAAGTTGAAGAAGCAAAAACAGTCAATGTTTGCTTGTGTCAATCCAACACTGCAGAAACAATATAGTGATCTAGAAGGAGCTAACGATGCTCCAATATAGAGACGTTTCCATCTCTATATGTAGTTTTTTTGTTGTTGTGAAAACCATATATCCTCTGTGGCGCGCAACTGCAGATACTAATTCTTCGAGTCAAGTAAAACCACAATGGACAGCAGAGCTCTTCCACAAGAGACTAATCTCTGTATGTAGTCTTTTTTTTTTTTTGTAAATCAGATATCCAATTTGCCCAACAGCAAACTAATCCTTCAAATCGGATAGGACCATAATCGACGGCAGAACTCCCTTAAGAGACTAATCTTTGTGTGTAGTCTGAATATGATTTATTTTCTTCTTTTGAGATTAGTTTTATGCTTCAAATAGTGAGATTGATTTGATATACAAACTTTTCCTGTGTGTAAACTGTAAATATTCAGAAAGTATAGTATTTGCATGTTTGTATGTAATTATTCAGAAAGTATAGAAGATTATATATTTATTTCAAACGATTCATCAAATATTCAGAAAGTATAGCAACGGTTCAGACAAAATCAGAATTCAAACGGTACTTTTTGGGTTCGGTAATTTTTTTAACAGATCCAAATCTAAACCAACCAGCCAAATCCAAATTAGTTCGAGTAACGAGTATTGAATATTATCTGCGTGTCCATAAACCCGAACCAGTGATATATATGTTTACTAAAATATGAAGTTGTGTCGTGTATTCTGTAAGTTTTATCAATATAATTTTTTGGGTTTTTTTGGTAAAGATAGAAACTAAGATAGTATAATAATATATATAGTTAGAAAAATCTACCACCTACTCCCTCACTTTTATCTCTCACTCTCTAAAGTATATGAAAATATCATTTTATCATTTTTTACCCCTAATACTTAATAGTCACAATTTTCAAAATTATTAACATTTCAATAATTTCAAATTATTTTAAAAACTTTTGAAAGAGTTAAATTTCATAAGTTTTACATTTATCCAAAGTTTCAAAAAAAAAATTAAACTTTTAAAAAAATTGCATTTCAAAAGTTTTACATTCATTCAAAATTTAGGATTTTTTTTTTAAATTTTAAAAAAATTGCATTCAAAAATTTCACATTCATTCATAGTTTTAAATTATTTTTAAATTTTTTAAAAAATTACATTTTAAAATTATTATAATATTTTAGACGTGTTTTAATCCGATCAACCCAATATGTTATGCATCAACTTGATTCGATTTAGATTTTATTCATTAAAACCAATCAAAACCAGGCTGCTAACATCCCTACACAAGACTTTTTTTTTTCCTGTTAATTATTGAATGCAAAAAGTATATTTATTTAGTTTTTAAAAGTAAAGAATATATTTTACTAAAAGAAGTAAAGACGTTATTGATGTAATTAAAATCCCATAGGTTGTACCCAAAAACAAAACACACGGCGTTGAATCACATTTTAATTTTAATGAAAACCTTAAATCACAAGTTTTTGCAAATACAATTAATTAAACACATGGCATTTGCGGTCTTTTTTGAATTGATTGTAAGACGGTAAATAATTCAATCTTAACTTCAATTCATTTATCTTTTTTTTGTCATCTTCATATTCTATCTTTTAAACACATGAATTGAATAACGGAGTTTAGATAACTGTCGAAAAGACATTTTATACAAGTAATTTTACCACTCACTGTAAAAATTTGCAAAAAAACCAATCCAGAATTAAAAAACATTGTAAAATATTAATGTTGGCAGTATAAATTAACCCAAAATCACTAGACATTTATATATATTAAAAGAAAAAAACACTAGACACCACTACCACTTTTCAATTTCAATTTTTACTATTTTGGCTGTTCCAAACCTTGACGGCATTCATCTTGTTTTGGCAAATTTACTTGTTTCTCATTCATGTTTTGTTGGTTAGAACTTCCATTACTTGAATTCGTCTTCTTGTCTTGATTTTGAACTTGACTTTCCTTATTCACTTTGTCATTTCCATTCTCAGTAGCTGCCTTCTTAGGGGTCAAATTTGAATTCTGAACACTTCCTTGCTCTTCACACCCTCTTGGATTTTGTGAGACTACAACTTTATTTTCCAAAATTTTCTCACTGGGCATGCTTTTGGCCTTATCTAAATCTAACTTTGCCTTATCCAGTTTGCTATCTACCTGGCTCTGAGTAGTCAATGCAGAAGTTTCCTCTTCTTTCACCTTCTCTTTCGGTGTGGAGCCAAGATCAGAAACTCTTTTAACCTCTTCTTTCACAGATGTAACGTGTTTATCCTGTTGAGACAACAACATATACAAAACAACAAGCAAATAATTCTCCATTATTAGGGAGGCAACTTTTAATAGAGTTTAGTTGATATGCAATTTTTTACACTGTCTACTAAACATATGTAGGATCATTAAAAATATTTGACTTCAACTCTATCTACTTCAAATTCATACAGAAAATGGTTTATGATTAGTTGACAGTGTAAACAGTTTTACAAGGAAAGTGCATCAACATTAATCTCTTTTTAATATACTAATTGCATGATGCAAGAAATAGATAAGGTGCATTTGAATGAACCTTTTGGACAGAAGGCAAACCAGCAGAAATGGGTGTCTTTGTTAAATAACTACCAGCAGGCACAGGTACCACATTTTTCGCTTGAGCAACCTTAAATTGTGGTAGAGTATTTGGTCGCGAAACAGTTGGTGTATTTGGTCGCGAAACAGTTGGTGTATTTGGTCGCGAAACAGTTAGTGTATTTGATCGTGAAACAGTTTGTGCTCCAGAATGAACTATGGCAGGTTTAAACTCGCGCCCTGAAATCGCACTACACTTTGAGACTGGATTTTCAGAGGCTAATTTGGACTTTGCAGGGGAACCACAGGATCCCAACACAGCTTGTTGAGATGGACCTGAAATTGTGTTACACTTTGAGGCTGGACTTTCAGAGGCTAGTTTGGATTTTGCAGGGGAACCACATGATCCCAACATAGGTTGTTGAGATGGACGCTGAGCTGGCACAGAACTACGAACTGTGGAAACTTCTGTAGCATTACGAGACTGCACTTGATTTTTAATTGGTGTGGATGTCCTACCTGCAACCATTTAAGTTATTCATATACCTACTTAAGTAATAAATAACCTTCCTAGAACATATGACTTATAAATAACAATTTTTCTATTAGATTCACCAGCCTTACATTGAAACTATGGCATTACTAAAACAATGAAGGCTATAGAAAACATATTTTCCAGGAGATTTATGAGCAAACCTGTAATCTTTTACTTTTGTCACCTAATTAGATACATAATTCCTTAAGAAACTAACTAAATCAGACACTTACAATTTAAAAACCATCAAAACATTGATAATCTGTAGCAAAGAACGCAAGTTATAGTGGAAAAGTAATACTATTTGATGGAGTAGGATAGGAAAGTTCACTACGATATTTCACTCCTTCAATGAAGGGCAAGAAGTCCACTTGCAGGATGGTGACTGCAATGTGCTCATTCAATGTTCTCCTACAATTGTGCTTTCATATTGCAGATTACACAATCCTTGGATACATTAAATGGCAGCAACAAACTAGCCTTTTCCCAATCACTACTATGTGAATTGTGGAGTTAGCTATATGGATAAGACAATGCCATAATTCTCTATAACGTACTACATGGGAGTCAGGTTTCCCCGCTCCACCTCTGTCTATATATATATATATAGAGAGAGAGAGAGAGAGAAATAAAAAATAGCAAATTAGTTATAAACAATATAATAAAATCATAACTATTAGGCAATTATAAAATAAAATATCAAAAAAAATATTTATTATTGACAAAGAGACTATAATTAAAAATATATAAATGATCTAAAATAAAAAATAAGTATATGTACATAAATAAATATTTTTTACTAATGGGGAGGGTTCGGGGGTAGGAATCAGTAGCCACACCAAGTCAAATTGGATTTCCCCGTCATAGTCAGGATGGATTTGGGGCAGATACCCATGATGTGGATCTGTTGCCATGCCTAGAAAAGACATTAAATATATCCACAACCATCAACTAGAACCATCCTAACATAAGGTTAACTTGAGACTCAGTAAATAGTTAGAGACCTAAAGCAAACAACAAAAAAAGGAAACAATAAACAACAAAAATAGCAACTTCTGGAATTGGATTAATATGAAAAATAAATGCAAAATTAAAATTAAAAAAGAGTACGATGACAATTACCAGGATTAGGATTAGTCATTCCATGAGCAGTTAACTTTTTGAATGGCATGTCAAGGGCTAATGATAAGGAGTGACGAGTAGCCAACTGTTCAGCAGTAGTATACTGTGTGTTGGTCACGTTTGTTCCTGTATTGGTACTGCAGTCTTTCTTTCGTAAAGTGCTCCATCTCTGAGTATTTGGATAACCCATGACAACATGTAGTATTAATAGCAAATTAACAATAAAGGTGAAATGGAAACAAAACAATTGGTACAAAAAACTGTACTTGCGATGATCTAAACAAATATTCATTTTACTATGACCTAAACCATTACTGATCACACATTTTATACAAATCAGAAGTTGCTTGAAGAGCAGTACATGTAAAACTCCGTTGCCGGGATTTGAACCCGGGAGAACTGGGCGATACCCAGACATCCTGACCTGACTAGATGACAACGGTTTAAAATAAATTTAGTGCCATCAGTATCAGATTCCAGTAAAATATTACGGAAAGACAAGCACTGTGCACACATTAACACATGTTTTTCAACTGATGATTTTTCTTTCTTCCTTTAAGAATCAAGATATAACATAAAACAGTGCACAGATCTACACAAAAAATGGTCAGCCTGAATAGGAACAACTACAATAGCGGCACAAGCTAAAGTAAACTCTCCCAATAATACATCTGGCTGGTATAGATCTGCCATGTTAGATGAGAAAAATCAAATAATAAGACAACTTACTAGCATCCAAGTAAACAGAGCAACCTACCCTATAGAAAACCATGGATTGTGGCCTCCTATTGATATTTAACTTTAAATAATACCAGCTATTATCTACCTTATTGATCAGCAAGATAACATACCGGAATAAATTTAGATAAATATTCATAGTTAGCAAATTTACTTCTTTAAAGGTTTCCCCTTTGAAGAGAATGAGCATTAACTTATCTGTTTTGAATTTCAGGGGAAACCAGGTTGGTAACCAAATGGAATTGATAGTGTACATATCATAAATCTAGGTGATATTCCAGGTCAGAGAATAAATAAACTACATATGGTTATATAATGCCGGATGTAAAGATCTTTATACTTCATCATTAAAATTGCCAAAGGGTGCTGTTAGGGCTATGACCACTAAACAACCAAACATTTAAACACACTACAAAAAGTGGTATAAAAGGAAAAAATTGTTACTGGTTTTTAAATAAAGGAGAGATGATTTTGAAGAGAAAATAGGTTTTGACACAACAATAGGATTTGCTGCTATGCGACTTAAAATTCACTGGTTGAAGTCGTGGAATCAGCCTCTTGTAATGTAAGGGAAGGCTGCATCCTTCCCTGGACCCCTCATGGCAGAAGCTTTGTAGCAGCATGTTACACCTTTTTTTTATAATTTTGAAGCACTTAAACCCTTAATGTACTTTATTTTCTTTCTTCACTATCCGGATGGACATGACTATTCACAAATACTTCTAGCTATTAATCAAAAGGGATAATGATTAACATGCTGCCTTACATAAATGAATAATGAAATATACATGATCATGTTGATAAATGATATAATAAGAGTGGGAGAAGGCCATGTAATTAACAAATATTTAGGATTGAAAAACCACCTGAGCCAATTGTGTTGCACTTCTCTTAACAGGAAAGTCATCTCCTTTTGCCATGGTTGCCCAATTCCCTTCACCTAATCGCTGAACAGCAGCCCGTAGCAGATTGTCCTCTTCCTCTGACCAAGCTTTTCTTTTCCTTTTGGAAGCCATGGTACCACCAACTAATCCCTTGGTTTCTAAAGCATCAGTTGATGATACAGTTGGCAGTGTCTGTCTATGAACGGTAACTGGAAAACTAATGCTTGCCTGTCCCATCAAATCAGATGGCTGTGAATTTTCCTTAGGAGTTCTAGATGAACAGCAAACTGGAAGATATACAGTCAATGGAGCTTCAATTGTTGAGCTACTAGGGGTAGATTCACTTAGAGTACGGGAAGCAATCATGACCTGATGATTAAACAACAGCAAGAAACAGGCTGGTCAAAATTGGAGAACAGCAAATACAACAAACAGGATGTTTAAACATTGAAACCCTAAAGAACTTAGTTATTCCACACTAAATGGGAATCTATCAAAAACCATATCATTCAGTAAAACCATTAGTAAATTCTTTTTCGTTGGACTCTTCTGTACTTTTTTAGGAATTCTACCCATTTTAATCAGACTATCTTTAACTTGATCCAATTGCTCCGATGAAACCTCTGCTACTTGATAGTTGATAGGACTTAAGCGTGTAAGGAGAACCCAACCCAAAAGACTTAGTCCATTAGGGGGGAGAGCCTCATGGCTTAAGTACCACATTGAGTACTTTTATCTACTCAATGTGGGACTCCTAACACTACTCTTCTCATGTGACCAAACCACATCACTGTCAGATATTAATCTGATAGAATCCTCTTTTTTGCTAAAATGAGAGATGTGCCAGGAATACAGTTTCATTTAATACAAGTCTACTAACATGATAATCGAATAAGTAAAATGTAACTAGCTAAGTCATGAACACAGTACTAAAATATTGAGATAGAATGCAATAATTAAAATATTAATATATTCACCTTCACACATGCTGAGGACTCTGATGCAGACTCCACACTTACAGAAGCTAATGATTCCGGCTCGCAGTCTAGGTCACTATCATCATCCTGAAAATATGAATCCAAATAAGCATGAATAATATGAGAAAGTACAATACCTATCCAAGAATCTATGAAACAAAAAGTCAATGAAAAACAAAAGGACTGCTGATTGTGCAAAACTAATTGGGAATGGAAATTAGAAGAGTAACGAAGGCGGAAGGCAGTACATGTAAAAGGGTTGTTGTGACTAAAATAATATACAGAATCATGACAATGTTCTTAAGTTCAGCATGAGGATAATCTTTGTGTTGCTAACAAAAACACAACTGCAGTCACAAGTGTTGAGTGACTGCACTATTAGGGTCGTATATTAATCTCATAAATTTTGCAAAGAAAAAACTGAATGTTTGTGCATAGTATGATGCCTCAAATTAATGTATTGTAATATTAACTACAACTTACTCGTAGATTTTGGATTTAAACTCTAACTCATCCCCACAAAACAAGCTTGTAAAGTGAGGACTATGCACTACTTATGCCTTATCTCTATGTGATGTGGGTCTAAACACACCCTCACAGCCAAGCACAATGAAGATGATGAAGGCTCAAATATAAAAAAAAAATCTCATATTGGCTCTTCATTATTAGCCACCTAATATAATTTTTAGGTTGCTAATTTTCAAAAGTAACCACTAAACCATCAAGAGTATTTTGACATTGGTGCAAACGCAACACATCTTCCTTGACAAAAAAATCCTTTTAAAAACTACGTATCCATAGTACTAACACAGATTTCAATGGCATTTGTGAGTATAGTAGTTTTAGCTCGGGTATAACTGTTCTCAACAGCTTGTAAAGTGCCACATAATAAGAACTGTCAGTTGCGACTATTTTAGAGTCGGTTATAGAGGGTGTAGGTTAGCTTCTAGATGAATCAAGATTAGTAGCTGAATAAATGATTATAATCTGAATCTTCGGATTCAGAACTGAAAATCTTCAAAAATACTATCAAATTTCATTTCATGAGTTTTAACTCTAATATGGTATCATAGAGCTTCTCAAAGTTCACATAAGCACTACCAATTGTAACTGCTTTAGAGTCAGTTACAAATGGTATAATCTGAATCTTTGGATTCAAAACTGAAAATATTCAAAAATATCAAAGTTCATTTCCCGAGTTTTAACCTAATACAGTATCATAGAGTTTCTCAAAGTTCACATAAGCACGGCCAATTGTAAGTGTTTCAGAGTCAGTTACAAAGGGTGAAAGTTAGCATCTAAATCAGTGAAGGTTATGTTTAAAAGCTATAAAAATGATTGTAAACTGAATCTTTAGTTTCAAAATTGAAAATATTCAAAAACATCAAAGTTCGTTTTCTCTACGTTTTCACTCTTAAATTTTTTTGCAATTAATTATCACAACATCCATGACGATTAATCAAACAGTAACAAACGCGAACAACCAAACGAATCCAAACCAAAGACAGGTTAGATCATATTCATATGTTATGATAAATAAAATATATAAACATAGAAAACAGTAATTTGACACACAGACCACAGGTTGATCCGCTTCTTCAAAAATTTGATTCAAGGAATCATGATACGCTAAGTAGCGCCATAACATCTGATATTCTCTGGGATTAGAAATTCCAGTGGATGTTTTCTTCACCAATTCATTCCAATCAAACTTCTTCGTGTCAGGGTAATGTGCTATTTCCTGAAGCAACGTCAACAAAATCGTTGCGTCATACCTGCAAAACACAAAATTAATTGAAAATAAACAGAAAAACAAACAAACAAATAAATAAATAAATAGAGAAAAGAATAGAAGATACCGTTGTATGAGAGTAGCAATATCGTTTTCCGAGAATGGAACCTTGTTGGAGTTTTTTTCTGGCATTGGTGATTCTTGATTAAATCAGAAATTGGTAGAAAAATGGTTTTAGAGAAATATGAAGCAAAACCCTAAACCCTATGATGAAAACGCAGAGAGTGAAAAGAAAAGAAAAAAAAGAAAAGAAAAAAAAAAGAGCGAGCGAGAAGAAATAACAGAATGAAACGAAACGGAAACGGAGATTGTAAGTAGTATTTTGAATGAGTCACTGAAAGTTTGGGATAGTGATAGTGAGACCGTTGAAGAAGATGCGAAGATCACTCACTAGTCACTTGCTGGGTTTATACCGTTAGGTTATGTGAATGAAATGATTATTACTCATTTACTCTTAAATAATTCTTATTAATTACCATCTTATTTTATTAGTAATAAAACAATTTAGCGTCTTTTTTTTTTCTTCTAAGCGTCTTAAATTCTTTAAAAGAATTAAAAAATAAATTAATTGAATATTAGTAGCTGCAAATCCATTTTTTTTCGCATAGTAATAAAAAGTACGGGTTCATGATGCATCACAGCTAGAAAACTATTCTCATTTCTCAAGGTGCCATAAGAGCCAAATACGTACAAGCTAATAACGACAATATTTTCTTGCACAAAAATTATAAGATTCAACACAAAAGTTAAGTGTGTCACACATATATTAACATCAAATCTCTTCTTAGTTTTCCCCTCACTGGCATCATCAATTTGGCTTAATCACCTTACATGTGTTTTATGCAATTAATTTAACCGAACATCAATAAATATTACTATGCAGTTAACCTGAACAACAATACTTTATACGTCCTTGTAAAAAAAACATTTTATAAGTAGAAAATTATTTTCTCGTGTTCTTTTCTCTCTTATTCTTTAGAACTCCACCTTCAATCAACATTAATAGAGAAATGAAAGTGATAAGAAAGTGTTATTGATAATTATGTGATGATGATTACATAAGGAAAACTTGTGTTGCAATATTTACAATGATTGGTATTTATAAAATACAACTCTAACCAACTTCCAACAGTAGTTGAGAGCTGTAATAACTAAATGTTTCTTCCTAGTTCCAACTAATTCATTGCATACACTTGTAAGTGAATCAATACTTCATTCCCTAGTAAACATCTGCCCCCATTTTCTCAAATTTTAATTTCATTAAACTTCAAAACTTTTCCACTCTTTATCTTTCAAGAATTCAAATGCTTTACATTATTTTCTCATATTAGTTTTAACATGAGGATTTGGACTCCATTATACGTAATAGAAAACTTTTTTGGATTTAATTATCTTGTTTTCAGAGAAATGAAAAATATAGTTCGTTTGGAACTACAGTAAGTGAGTTGATTATAGCATCCCAATACATAAGCTACAATTATCATCTTCTAGTTGAACGTGGGTCCACCCAATTTAAACTCAAATGCAAACAGAGCATATAGTAGTAATGAGATAGAAGTTGGATAAGAGGGTAAAAAAAACCTTGTAATCTTATGAAAATAGTTGGTGCCACTTTAATGTTAGAAAATACTCAATGTATCAGTAGTTCTTTTCAATTTTTTCCCCTTTCTTGCGTCTGAGTCTCATCTTAATCTTTCTTCTAAAGCTCCGTTTGCAAGTGTCGAAGGGTGCTTTTGAGAAATAAAAGAGAAGAAAATGAACATAAACATTTAATCTTGTTTGAGAACATGCATGCATGCAAGAAAATGCTTATGATTTTACAAAGAATGACTAAAAAAAATGCTTATGATTACTAAAATAAGTTATGGTTTCTTATAATTAAAACAAAGATCTTGCTGACAAATGTTCTGTTCTTAAGACACTTGTTAAAGAACCAAAAGTGAAAATTATGCATGAAAAAGAACAATTTTTAAGTTTTCAAAGAGTTAAAAACACAAGTTTCAATACATTTTTAATTAAATTTTTCATTTTTAATTTCTTAAAAATTATAACTACAGTAAGTAGTACTATAGAACATGCATGCATAGCTGTAACTGAGAGTTCTATATGACAATTTCAACAATAGCACAAAACGTCTTCCTTAATAGCTCAAGACAGAAAAGTGAGGGTTCTATATGACAAAATTTCAACATACTGTAACTGTAAGATTGATTGAGACACTATGCTCGGCCTAGTAGTTTATTGAAACTAGGTGTCCAACACAGGAAGATATCGTGTTGAACATCCATAGTATTTTAAAAAATACCGCAGTTTCATTGATGAAATCATTATTGGTAACCAATTCCTACACACTATTATACATACATTACAATCCACTGTAATCTGCATGTTTTGTAGAACGATCTTGAGACTGTCCATCATATAATCCCCTAAAAATAATCCTAGTCCAAAAGGATCTAACCTATCATAAGAAGATAATAGTGTAAAGATAATAGAAAAGAAAGAAGCATCAGCCCATAAAATTGTTTCTTCTCAAGGAAACCTGTTCAGCCTCCACCTTCTGTGTCCCAAAATTCCCTAGAAGCAGTGCTTAATCTCATAAAAAAATATCCTTCAGTGAATCTTGAAAGTAACATCTAATTGCAAGGATGCCACAATCCAGACAGATGAACAATCAGAAAAATCACCAGACATCCCTAAGGTAACGTCCATCCATCTGGAGTTTTTTCACCATAGCCTCTGCCTTTGTCGAGTCCGCATTTTCCTGAAATTCAATCCAGACATAGTTTCATCCAATTAGGCATGGAAGCATATCTCATTGCAACAAAAAATAGAAGTTGGATTTGTTCAAAGAAAATATAGCAACATAAATTAAATGCTTTACAAGGTAATAATTCAAAGATGAAAAATGACATTGAGTCCCTTCAAATACTAAACACAATAATAATGTATAACCATGTTTAACAGAATCAGCAGATACAGTATAGAGGTGGGCAAAGCCACCTCTTTCACCTATGCAGGTTTCAACTCTAAGGAAAGAAGAGGAAACTAAAGATATCCCATATATGAATGTGAAAATGCTAACGGATACACTGAAATTATATGGACAAAGATTTCGTGTGTAAGACACTGAAAAACCAGCAAGCCTTAAAAACTAAAGAAGAAATCTTTTTTTTTCAAATAGTTAACACTTAAAAACTTTAAATAGCAAGCTTGCTATTTTTTTCCAATAGTTTCTTCAGTGTCATTGAATCACAAGCACAAAAACACACATTCACATACCCAACACGCAGAAGAATGTTTAAGTTTTACACATTTAAAATACTAAATACCACATGATAGTAAACCTGATGCAAAAGAACAGAACCTTAAACATATAACTGTTGAGCCAATTCAAGATTCGCCTAAAAGCAAAAAGGGCATTGGTGCCCTCTGGAAACCACAAGTACGGCAAAACAATTTAGTACTGAAATTTTCACCAAATAAAGAGTAACTTTCTGTATTTGTAGTTGTATTCCAAAAACAAACTCATGAACAATTGTCACATTTCCACAACCACATAATATAATATTTTAGTCGTCATTTAGCAATATTACTAAGCATCTGTTCTAGGTGAAGAGGCATACGAAGAAGATATAAAAATTTCTCTTATTTCTAATACTAGTCGGCTATATTCTTTGAAAATCAATACTATTTAAGAATGTTAGGGAACAATAGAAGTTGAGACTATCAAGTTTTCTGCATAGTGAGGGATGATGAAAGACAAACCGCACCTGCTGCTGGACAATGGTATGAAGAGTTCGATGAACATCTCTGGCCATGCCCTTGGCATCACCACAGACATAAAGATAACCTCCCTGAGAAATCAGACTCCACAAGTATGCCGCCTGCACATAAGAATTTTGATGCAGTAAATAATTTTTTTTGGTGCCAGACGTAGTAAATAATTTATTCGGTGAAATTTGTTCCTCAATAACCTACTGCCCTCACTTACTTTATCCATCATCTTGTGTTGAACATACTCCTTTTCGGACCCCTCTCTAGAGAATGCAACTATCAACTCTGACAGAGAACCTTGTTCCACAAAATTATTTAGCTCATCCTCATAAATAAAATCCTATACAAATAACATAATTGAAAAATCACATATTGCTCTGGAAATCCATTTCGACTGGAAGTGCATTGCATAATTAATTTACCATTTGACGATTCCTGCATCCAAAGAAGAGTAGTGCAGGACCAAGTTGAACACCGTCCTCTTTGAGGGCAAGTCTCTCCTGGGTAAATCAAAGATCAAACAAGAATTAAGAATAAGTAGATTTTAATAAAAAATTGGTTTCACCAGAGTTATGTCATTTAGAAGAAGGATTTGATTAACAATTTTGGAATAGTGGATTTATTAGCTATTAATTAATATAGGTAAAATAGGTGTTCTATAAATGTCTGTTTGGCTTCTGGAATTGACCATTGAATTAAAGCTTGGAATTGGAGTTTGGCCTAATTGTTCTAATTTTTATTTTAATGTTCTGAAGTCATTTTAGAATTAGAATTATAATTTCATTTGACAATTCTATTAAATTGCAAATCAACTTAACTCAAGTTTTCCAATTCTTGGTCAACAACATAAAAATTGCTAAACCATATTTAGGTACTTTCTAATCATGGAGCTTTCTAATCATGACAGAATAAAAATTAGGTACTCTTTATTTTGGTTTACAGTTTTGATTCTAGTTGATTACCAATGTTTCTCTCCGGTCATTCATTTCAATTCTATCTCCACCCCCTCTGCATTCCATATTGTCACTATCTAACAATCCAATTTTATTAAAATCATAAAACAATTCATATCCCTAACATATTCACATACCTGTAGAAATCCCCTAAAAGGTGCTAAACCAGTACCAGGTCCAACCATAATAATAGGAATCGAATGATCTGCTGGTAGCTTGAAATTTGATGGCCTGATAAAAATGGGAGCCTTGCTACAGTCACGACTTTCCTCTGAGGGAATAGCATTCTGATCATTCATGAGACTGATTTAAGTTAGATACAACACAGCATGTTTGGGAACTGCACCCAAGGGGGAGAAAGGGATCATAAATGGCAAGAGAGGGTCCAGGATGCTGAAACAGGGATGGTTACAAGAGAAAGGTACCAATTGCAAATTATTACCTTCATCCAGGTTGAACATATTCCTTTGTGAATTCTTCCAGTGGGAGTTGGACCGTGCACCAGGGCACAAGTTACATGTACTCTTTGTGGGGCAAGCCTGGACAATAAAAAAATGCAATATCATTCCTCAATTAGTTACTCATAAAGCTTCAGTTAGAAACTTATGATAGGATAAGATAACCCACCTAGGAGAGGATGAGATAGAATAATAACGAGGCTGTAAACGAGGGGCTATGGCAGCAAAAAACACACCGAGGGGAGGTTTTGCTGAAGGAAAATCTGCCATCACCTCAAGGAGACTTCTATGGCTTCCAACAACCCATTTGGAGTATTCGTCCTGGAAAACAAAATTCGAAATTATCAGAAAAACGGGTGAAAAAATAAAACTTCAGACTTGAAAACAAGCGACAGGAACAGTACTAGCAATTTATTTTACCTTTCCCTGAGGAGATGAGAGAAACTTCAATCTTTCTGCTTCACTAGGCTCAGAAGCATGAGCAGCTAATGCAACTAAAGCAGCCTGAAAAAGAAGAATATCTAACTATTTCTTCATTTTTATTAAATATAAAACAAGGACAAAACCTATTGGGACACACCATTATAACAAGTAAAACCAATTATGTATTTAGTAGGAATAGAAAAGACAAGGCAAACACATGAAATGAAGATCATGTAAAACCTTTCGTGGGGGATTCAAGAGATCTGCATAACATGCTAATGCAGTGCGCACTGTGCAAGGACCGGGGAAAGGAGGTGGAAGAGAACCACCTAGGGAAGTGCCATCCTCATTATCAGTGTGAAGAGAAAACAGCAAATCTAAATTCTGACCCAACAACTTCCCAGCTTCTTCAACAGTTTCATCACAATTCTCAGCATAAACCCCCACATGGTCACCAGTTTCATATCTGGGAAAGATCAGACATAAGCCATCAACAGATTAAAAGTACAAAATACTGGGAACAGGATATGCTAGTTGCCATATAAATAGAGATGGCGAAATATCAATGTATAAATAATTGCTAATGACAATTTTTATTAGACAAGCTCCACAATATGCATGCCATTAGTATTGTTATTTTTTCATTGTTTACCACAAAAGATGATATGGCTCTTTGTCAGCAAACACATAATCCAACTTACGTTACGCCAGTCCCCGATACATCAAACTCCAAATGTATGCAAGAACGGTCAGACTGAGGTTTGTGAAGCTCCCTTCGAACAGCAACATTCACCCTTCACGAAAAGAAACAACAGGTCTGTTTTAGCCTTGTTTAGTAAGAATGGTTATAAATCAGCATGTATAACTCCAAGCACCTGCAAGGATGATGGATATCAAATACAGTTCCCCCATTTGCCACATTGAAGTGATTCTCGTTGGACGTCGTGACAGTAGGATCATGAATCACTACTCGATATTCAGAAATAGCAGCTGTATAGGGAGTCGACACGGTATTTACATCGTCCTCATTTCGGAGCAACTGATCCAACTCAGGCCACAGAGATTCTTTCCTGCATAGAAAAAGGCAATTCATGACATTTAAAATGCAAAAATGCAGTAACACATTTAATGTAAGTGTTTTTATAGCGATTGTATATTACTCTTTGAGGAACAATATAATTATAATAGATAAATGGATAGCAGGAGCAA
Organism: Cicer chorassanicum; assembly: GCA_037974735.1. Classification (NCBI taxonomy): domain Eukaryota; kingdom Viridiplantae; phylum Streptophyta; class Magnoliopsida; order Fabales; family Fabaceae; genus Cicer; species Cicer chorassanicum. The sequence goes on along the minus strand of JBBPBP010009777.1, from coordinate 63,116,021 downwards.
GAGAACTATACTTACCAGGCAGAAAAATCATCCTCAATGGATTGATCATCATCACCTAGTCCAACTGGAACAAGACGCTTTGCACCTGAAGCAAACACAACAATACATGGAAGAAGATATCCATGCAAAGTCAATAACTACTTTAACACCTAAGTCTTTTATATATGTTTTGCTATTTAGATTAGATACTTGCTGCATTCACTAGCTATGCATTTAACCTAAAGCACTCGGGTGTTTTGTTATGCCCTCAAGAAAAATAAAGAATTGTGGAGCACGAATCAAATAATCAGGGTGCATAACTCTGCCAAGGGAAGAGTTCCCTTCTTACAACTGTAAAACAATTCTAATACAAATGTCAACAATCCAGCTTTCCTCTGCTTACAACAGTATTAACACAAGTATGTTAACATTTTTGGGGAGAGGCATATGAACACGACAAGCTGTATCATGCTCCAGTTTTAATCAATAACAATGGGGTAGATAACCAATTTTATACTTTCGAAAATACAGATTATGAAATATTTTACCTTGTTCACTGAGATCATCATCAACAACTTTACCTATCTGTTTCAAAAGAACAACATCAAAATCAGATGATGAAACTCCGTCCTTTTTTTTAATGTGAAAACATTGAATTTTACCTTGTTAAAATGTTCATATTGCCTGTTACCTAGGCCAAAAACTCCATATGTGAGATGTTGAAGCCAGGTGCCCCTCTCATCTTTACCCTAAAATTAATGCCCTCCAAAACTTAGAATCACTTTAAGTAAGCCATATGATTGTGAATATATGAGAGAGGGAGAGAGAGAGACCTTAAGCCTACAATGTACTTAAAAGTAATGTTATGTAACTACAAACCTCTGTAAACCATTTATAGAATCTTGCAGCATTGTCAGTTGGCTCTCCATCTCCGTAACTGCCATGTCAAGTCCAAATGCATCATATTACTACACATTTCAATTAATAAATAAATGCATTTCAATCTTTTTGATGTACATTAATCTTACGTTGCCACCATGAAAAATGCAAGAGTTTCTTTCTTCAGCTTCTCTTCATATTGATCATCATCCATTGCATAGTCATCCTAGTTCAAATTCAAAATAAATACATCAGGCACTTCAGCCAAAGCAATATTTTAAAATTGTAGATAATAGACTCAAAGAAATAGAAAGCTGAACACACTGTTATATTAATGGAGTAATAACAATGAATACAGTGTTACAGTATAAAAAAAGAATAAAATCTGATAGAATAACTACCAGCCTTTAAAAATGTCCCTATCAACAGAGAAACATTCTCTGTGATCCCTTCTCTCTCTAATAACAGATTTTAATAATAATCCCTCTCTCCGTCTATTATTCCTTATATAACTAACTTTCTTCCCTCACTCCCATGTCCACCCTCATGCACATTTCACTCATTAACTGCCAGCTCAGCACCTTTTCCCTTCCCACGTTTCCTTTGACACACTCTCCACCCTTTGGGCCTGCACACATTTTCCTCAAGTGCCACAATTGGTTCTGTATTGCCCAATCCTATCAGTGGATCCTATCAGTGGATCCTGTAAAACAATATCTAATGCCTTCTAGAACTACGCCAGTAAGAAATCAAAAAGAAAAAAAAATGTGGCACACAAATTTACCACCACAATGGAGGGATTGATAAAATTTCATTATTTTAATCCAACTTACCAGATCAACAACTTTGACGACTGCTTTTTCATATCTTGCCTTGATCTCCTCTGCCAACGCCTATATTAAAAATAAAAAAATAAAAAGTAATTATACTGCCTGTGTAGATTTAAAGATGAACAGATGTTGCCCCGCTGGGAGAGGGCGGTTGGTACCCTAGGTTGAACCATTTCAAACTACTCAGGAAAACGGGAAAATAATTTCATCTATGTACGGTACATTTCCATAAGCTGATATCATTTCTACCTAACGTAGAAAATTCACAATTAACCAAGAACAAAGTCGCTTTCTATGGCAAGGCAAGAGCCCAAAACAAGGGTTTTTTGTTTCATTAAAAAAGGCATTAACATTAGAAAAAGAATAAATCACTATAGTTTTGACTATTTTGAACTAGTTTCCCATATTGGTTAACTACGCAAGCAGTTCATTCAAAGTGAAAATAGGAATCTATAACATTTAATTTACCAAACCCTAAACTACTAACTGCTAAGTATCCCAATGACCGACACTTTTCAAGATTTTGACTATTTCACCCTATGTAATACCACAATTCGCAATTAGAAAGGCGTGACTCAAGCACAAAAGGTGTGCGACTTATTGGAAAGGTAGTGGCTCAACCAGAGAGATGCACCGACCTCTTCTGGCACCTCATCTGATCAATTTATATCATATTTGGGAAAACAACGGAGGACTTCAAAAGTTCAAAGGAGGGTTTGGATATGGAAATTATGATTTTAGCGGAAAAAAAGTAAATATGTTTGTAATTGTATGGTCTTCAAATTTCATTAATTTTATCCGGTTTTTACGAAATCAATACTGTTCATATGTCTTATGCTTTGATTCTGAGATGGTGTTATTGGTGCCCATCTGAAAATAATTTATTGAAGACCTGATGCAATGAAAGGCATGCTAACTGTGTGTGAATGTACGTGATTTGAAGTGTTATGATTCACTTTTTGAAGACAATTTGAAAATTTTAGTACGTTGAGGGTTTCTCGAATAGAATTTATTTTTACTCTAGAACTAATTTGCTGCTTATGATGTGTAGCATTTAACTTCGAAAGGTAACCTTTACCCTCAAATTTATTGAGCAAATCACTTTCACAAGAACTTTCACGAAAACGTGTCGAAATATAAATCATTCTACCTTAAAATCACTTTTAATTCAAATTAATTTCCACTACCTTAAAACCAAGCACAAGAAATATTCTCCTTCAGCAAATTCAATTTCATGGCAGGAAAAGTAATACTATTCGGTAAGCATTGACATATAAAAGGGCGGTATAACTTTTTGGGAAAAAAACAAAATATAACACAAGAATAATAAAGCAACGAAAATAATTGAAACTATATAAGCTACTAGTACTGCATAATTAAATAATCGAAAACACGAAGAATAAAATCTATAATACCAGAATAACATATTAAATTAAATTAAAAATAAATAAATAAAGATCCAGCACATTCGATTCGATCTTACGTAGATAAAATTAAATTCGTCAACAGAAAGAAAAAAATAGATGTACCTTAGCGAATCCCTCAGCAGTACCAGTTTGAGTACCAAAGAGAACAGTGACTTTGGTCTTTCCATCACCTACATCGATATCATCGTCTTCTTCTTTCACCAACGACTTTGGAACTATAACCGGTTTCAAGTCGTTGCTCCGATCCGACGATTTCTTCCATAGAAATACGAGAAGTCCAATTACGACGGCGGCGGAGGTAGTTACGATGAGGATCAACGAATCGGATACGGAGTCTCCGAGAGAAACGCCGAGTACGGATTCGATAGTACGGACTAAATCGGAACTGGAAGAAGTCATGGAGTCAATAAGGGAGTCAAAATCAGTTGGAATTTGAGAAGAAGGAGTGGTTGTTTGTGGATTTGGTCTCTGCGTCTCTCTCTCGAGACCTAAGAAGAAGGAGGTGGAGAGAGAGAGAGAGAGAGAGAGAGAGAGAGAGATTGGGGCAGTTTTATTTTTGTGATTGGTGGAAATGGAAGTCGTTTTCGGGTTTAAGTTAGCGAGATGGAATTTTTGACAAATCAAACCAGACGAGCTCTCGCGGCGTTGACATCTACCACACGAAAAGCTCACTTTTTTTATTTTTATATTATATATGAGACTCTTATTAAACTTTGTTTGGATGACGAGAGTGAAATTAAACGAAATTAAAGAAAGTAAGTAAAAAGTGATTCAAAGTTAAATGATTTTTTATTGTTTGGTAAAAGTTAAACTGAAAAGAAAGAAAGGTAAATCTTTCTTTTCTCTTATTTGACTTAATAGAAAGTAAGGAGAAAGGAACGTGCATATTTGTGAACCAATTCAATATCTTTCTATAAAATGTGATCTATACATTGAATATATCTTTCTATAAAATGTGATCCATACGTTGAATAGTAAGATTTGATTTTTTTAAGTGGATTGTTTACTTTTAAATGAGTCAAATCTATTGATTTAAATAATGAAATATAAATTATGTTAAAGCTAAACAAATAAATGAATTTGTTTAAAAAGTCAAAATAAATAAAATAATTAGTTTTGAAAGAAAATTCAATATTTGGTAAACTAAAGTATTTGTAAATAAAAAAAAGTTTGTAGCTAAATTAACTTTAATTTGCAAGAATAAATTTGAAATATAAAATACATAGAAATGCATTTGCGATCGTTAACATTTTATGTTCACTACCACTCTTGAGACTTGAGACAATTAAAAAAATCTATTAGCTATAAAATAAGTATTACGAGATTATTACATTGAATGATTGAACACTAAAAGAAGCGATTTTGGTAATAAAATAGAGTAAAGGGGTCTTTTTTTTTTAAGATCAAGTTAAAGGGGTCCAAGCACCAAACAATTGCAAGCGTGTTTAAAAACTTTTCAATAAAAACTTCAAGAGACGTGCGTGGTATATTTTTTATAGTTTGAAATGTGTTATGTGTATGGTTTTTTTATATAATTAATGTATTATAAATGTTTTTATTTTTATATAGATGATATTAATAAGATACTAATTTTAAATAATTTTTTAATGAAAATCATTTGTCTATGTATTATTCTAATAATAATGATTCATATTTTTATTTAGAACATATTAAAAAAATACTAAATATGTGTTATTTATTACGTATTTTGTTATATTTATTAGTGATAAATATTTGACTATTAGTTTTTATATATTAATAATAAATATTTGTTTTGTAATATTTTTATATCTATCGTTGACAAATATTCATCATTTTTTTGTGTATATTAAT
>JBBPBP010009777.1:63081491-63093404 GCA_037974735.1 Cicer chorassanicum | reverse complement strand
TTTTTTGTCTCTTTAATATATATCTTGTATAATTTTAATTCATGCTAATTTTTTATTTTTAAATTAGTTTTGCTGTTTGTTAAATTTTATTAATTGAATGGTCAATATATTAGATTTAACCACTCACTTAACACAACACGAATATTAAAAAATAATCAACATTGAAAAAAATTGTAGTAAGAATCAAACACAAATGAGAATTTGCACGATTTGAATAAATTTTGAAAGAAACAAGTTAATCTTAAAATACATAATTAATTTTATATGTTTAAATAATTCTAAGTAGAAGTATTAATTTTGTTTCCATAATTACATTTGTCCTTGAAGTTGAGAATTAGAGTTTAATAATTTTTTTAGTATGGAATCTATTTTTATCTCACTTTTCTATACGCAAATATTTTTTAACAAAAATGACTACATATTCCAATCATTTTTAATCCCGATCAATTTTCTCTGCTAAAATCCAAAGCATCTAAATGATCTTTCAATTTTAACAAATGGACTTGTAGTTTATAGGAATCTCATAAACACAATTAATCTACCACACAACCAGTAGATAAAACAAACAAACAAAGAAATGTAAAAAACAAAAGGTTTGCTAAAAACCAAAATACATAAATAATATCATATTAGATTTTGATTTTCCTCTAAACCATCTTTACAAGATTAACTACTAAAAGTGTCTCTTTTAATTAATTTAGTTTAATTTTCATGCATCAATCTAAAAATATTTATACATTTAACACACCGTAATTTATAAATATATCTTTAAAAATTACACTGAATTAAATCCTTATGAATTTATTTCAAAATCTATATTTATTCTCGGAGAACCGTAAAAAAAACATTTAACAATTAAATTTATATTTAGTACCATAACGAATTTCTTATAATCCTCTAAGAAATCCTCCATATTTGTAAAAGCTATAATTTAAAACTGTTTATAGGAAAATGAAAATGATGTGTGTACACCAGTATACATAATTCAATTTTAAGATTAAAAAAAAATCACAGCCCTACAAAAATACAAAATGTAACTTTTGCAAAGTCTGAATGGACCGATGAATGTCCTACAAGCAACCTACACTAATAATTAACAAAATAGATTGTTGATGTATAACGTACCTTGATAAAAACCAAAGGAGAAAACGCAAGGTCAGGACCAAGAACGTGGTCATGAACAAGTTCTTCATCAAAACAAAACTTATTTTCATCCAACCATTCACGCACCGTTTTATCACACTGCGACTCCACGATTCTCACTCCTGCGTCGTTGCACTTGATAAACGCTCTTCCGGATTCAGATATCCTAACCCGACCCGAAACATGCCAGTATAAATTAAGTAACGGAAACATTGGCGCTTTTAATTGAGGGATTGTTATGCCTTGAACCGCTTCGGATTCGAATATATAAATGGATCGAATATAGTGAAGTTTCATGAGCAAGTCCATGTAGTTTAGGTTGTATTCAGTGTTTTGTTCGGTTCTTTGTGTTGCTGGAACCACCGTTGAAACCCTGTAATTTAGGGGAGGGGTTTCTAAATTGGACAGTGAACCCATTTCCTATGTAACTAACTGATTTTTATTTGGATAGAGATGGGAGGGAGGTTCAGAGTTTTGGAAAAATGGGGATAGTAATTTGGTTGTGACTTTGATGTTTCTTTTTTTATTATATTTATAGGGAAACATTGTATTTGTTTCATTAATTGATAATTGATGGAATACTCACCACGGATCTACGTATAAATTTAATGAGACAAAATTAATTGAGTCTACCACTAATCTTGTTTAATATGTTATTTTGATGAATTTTAATACGGATCATGTTCTATTGTGAAATAGTTTTAAAAAATGTTTAAAATTACTATCATTATGAATATTTTTATGATTAATATAGTGACTTATACGATTTATTAAAGATATTGTTGATCGTCGTCAATCATTTTTAAATATTGATCTACAATTGACTACTTATGAAAGTGATTTATGGTAGAACTCGTATCTCATTTTAGGTAAGACAAATTAAAATTTTAGACTATCATTCACATGGATATCTTGCCTAACACAATAAAAAATCATTTTAAACAAAAATAAATTATTTTTTTAACTCATTTTTTTCTGCAACTATTGGCATATTTTGCTACGATCAATCAAACAACTATAGTTTTATTTCATGTGTAATTATTGTTGGAGTATGTTGAATATTAGTTGATTAATTTGAATTTTTGTATGACATTCTTATTTGTCTATAAATCAATATTTTCTTTTTTATTATTATTGAAAGGTCCGCACACTGACATGTCAATCCCACAAGTGGGTGAAATGAGAGTTTAAGCCCATCTGTCTTAAGTTGGCTTGTGGGTTGGTTTGAATTTATCTCCCTTCACCGTTTATAAAAACCTTTTTTGGGAATCAAGTTGTTTTAAGCTTGTATTATTAATTAGTTTCAATTAATAATAAATTAATCGAAAGTATTTAAATTTAAATTCATGTTAGAAATAATCATTGATCACATTTTATTTATCTACTAATTAAATTTTGGATTATCAAAAGTTATTTCTCTAATGAAGGGTTAAAAAGAAGATTGCACAAATTAAAAAGAACAAAGTTCAAGACAAAATAGTACTTTTTGGAAAAAATTATTAGCTTCCTTATTTAATTAATCAACTATTAATCGATAATAATCAATTATTATAGATTATTCATATATATTATGGTAAAGAGTTATTAAACACTACATTAATTGATGAATATGTTGGATTTTTATTTAAATATAGTTGTTCTCTCATTAAACAGTTAATTTAATGCTGAAAAAATCTATGCAGCGATGAGAACAGTTCACTATTCATAAAAGGCCAATCTAAGTACATTATTGTTTTGACGAAAACTATTTTACATTCTTATTATGTAATTATGTCATGATTTGTATTTATTATACACCGTCAAATCCATCAAATTGTCCAAGAAATAAGTTTAATTTCAAATTACTAAATATATTTTTTCAAATGTATCTTTGATAAATATATTAAAACTCCAAAGATCATAAGTCAAAATTAAACGCAATTATATATACTTCTTTTCATAATAATATTCACATTTGATTATTTCACATATTTTTATTTGGAATTTTCAAGATTTTTGTTTTGATGAGGATAATAAAGAAAAAGTAGGTATTAAGTATTAACATAATTTTTATTTTAGGCTTAAAAAAAGCAATATGAAAAGAAAAAAATTTAAAGGGTCGATATAGAATAAAAAAGAATTTAAATGACCATTTTACTGATTTGGAGTTCCTACACCATTGGCAACGGTAAGGATACATTAATATCTAACCTTTACGTCAACTTTTCTAACGAAGTTCAAAGAAAATTAAAAAAAAATAAAATGACAACAGCATGCACATTTTTATGCTTAAAATACCTATTCAAAACAAAAAAACATAAAAACTAATCCAAGAATTTAGTGAAACAAAGGACCGTGGACATGATTTTGTGTTACAAAAATAAAGTTAGCTTCATCATTAGTTATGTGTCTGCTATGATCATTACGTGCCTTAGTAAAATGCATCTCCTTTTAGGCTGGAAGCGGCGGGTTCATTGAATTTAGGGCACCATGACTATCATTACTTCTTGACCGTCAGATTAATCGAGCCATCCATAGACTACCATGTCATGTGGCGTTCCTCACATAAGAAGTAACAAACCCTCTTGTGAGGGAGATGTACAAGGCCACGCTCCACCGCGAACGAGGAGAAGTACACATTGTAGCAAAAAGTTAGATCGCGTGTATCCATGCACGATCATATTTTTACAAAATAATAAACTGTTAAAAAATATTTAGGTACTGGCTAAAATTAGACACAACTTACTTTATTGTTATTTAATTACTTTGAATGTCACGTTTTAGTTATTTTGATATTTACAATTATTTTTTGCAATTTTAATAATCTTGCAATTTTAGTTATGTTAGAGGTTTATGATGCAAGTATTTTATAATGAATTTTATTATTTTGATTTTTTATTAATTGTATGTTAATATATAGATTTAATTGTAGTTTTAGTCTTTTATTTTTATTAATTTATAAAATTGACCCATATTTTAATATATGACAATTTTGATCATTTATTCGGATTTTTAACTACAAAATGGCGATGTGATTTGTGACATATGAATAATTAATACTTTTAAATGGTTTTATATATTAAAATCATATATCACGTCATTTTAAATATGTCAAATAATTATTTTTTAATTCAAAAATGTGAACAATAAAAAATGTCAACTTTTTTAAAATAGTAGATCAATTTCATAAATTTAACAAAAATAAAGAATTAAAATTACAATAAAACCTAATATATGTTAGGTGCTAAAAATATAGTAAAAATAAATTACATTATATTTAAAAAATAAAATTATATATCATTTTTAAAAAAAGAATACTTTTGAAAAAAGAATACGCACCATTAATAAGTAAGTCAAAAAACTGTATGTAATTAATACTCAACCAATCTAACTCATAAATGAATGATGTAACTCAATCCAACAATTTATTTTACCAAAATTCAATTCAATATTTTTTTAGAGTTTAAATTCCGATTTTGGCCACACACGATCTCAACCGACCCTCGTACACACCCAGCTATTATCACTCCTAGATGACCCAAAGACTAGAGTAGTATTGGTGGATTAATAAATAAAATAAATAGTATGGGTGGACCGAGTGACACCATTCATTACTTTATTTTTAGCATTCAGTGATATCAATGACACTATATTAATAATTCAAATGTAAAAAATATCTTAAAATTGCTATTTACTATATTAATAAATTCCATCTTTTGTACTATTATCACGTGGTCAAGGTCTGTATAGCGTGCAACCTAAAGTCTTGAGTATATTATTACAATTTGAATTGGAGGCATTAGTGGGGACAATTAGAATATTGTGTGGTTGTATAGGGTATGTACCATCTATCGTCTCCTAATTTGCATTTCGAACTTTTCTACATGCGAAAATTGTTCCTTTCATATTATTTTTAAAATTTATTTGTAATTTTTGTTCTCTTTATTTACTCGTTCAATTTTTGGTATACTTTTAAAATTTTATAACTAAATAATATGCGTTAAACATCGTAGTATATAATTTGATGATGTAGAATGATAAACATTTATAATATTATAAGAAAATATTTACAAAATTTCATTTTAAAGTTCAAAAATTATTAATATTTATAATTTAATTAATCATTTTCAATTATTTTATATTATTATATTGTATGTTATATCAATTAAGATATGTTATATAATTATTTTATTTTTATAAATTTGACAAAGAGACCAAAATTATTAGATTTTAAGATGATGAGAGTATTTATTATAATAGAAAAAATAAATAAATAAAACAGCAATTAAATTTTTTTAACGATGAATCTCAACTCTTCATTTATACCATTAGGATTGAATGAATATATATTTAAAAGTGGCCTCTAGGGATTATATATGCTGGACAAACGACTATTCATATGCAAGGACATTAATATTTGAATTCAATTTAGAGATTTCTTACTTAATCATATTTAAGGTGTGCGAGTTTAGTCAAATCGTTAAATAATTTAAAAAATAAAAAATAACTCATATGCTATGATTTTTGTAGTACCTCATTTTTGTTTGGCTAATTAAAAATAATTTAAAAAAACAAGTAATAATATGTTTAATAAAAAATTTACAATTATTGTTATAAAATATAAAAAATCGTTATTTTACAAATCTCGCTAAATTTTGAGTCCATATTTACATAGGTGTTACGATTACATTACATCAAAAAAAAATTGCATTATTCATTTTTCTTCTCTGCAAAGCAGCGCCCCCTCTCTTTCTTTTCATCATAATTTTTGTTTATCCTTCTTTTATTGATAAGGGTATAATCTTCACTCATAATGCACTCAGTCAAAAAAGTGAACAATCTATTTTCCTAATTATCTGAGGTTGCTTGATGTTTGCTGCAAAACAATCAAAAATGCAAAACTTAGTTTTATCTCATGGACATGTAGATTCATCATTTTAACTTATAAATTGAGACAAAAATGAATAAGAAATTTGGCTGCGTAGAAAGAATAGAGAAGAAGATGAATCAAAACATATGAAGAAGAGTTTTTTTTTTAATAAAAAAAAAGGAAACATTGTAAAGAGATCCGCAAACCAAAAGCATGTTTAATTACACAACCAACAAACATCAAATAAAAAACCTGAAACTAGAGAACGGGAGAAGAGAATCACATGATACTTCTATATTCGGCGTCTCAAGGTCCACTGCCACAACCTTCGTCTCTGACTTATTTACAGCTTACAGTATATTTTCCCTCCCACCTTCTTTCATTTAAGCTTCATTTGTTTCTGTTTTCCAAACCTACTTTTTTCCTTTTAAAATAGAAAAACCTATTTCTCTTCAATATAGCATTCTACATTTCAAATTTTGATTTATTGAAGAAAGTTGGATTGAGGTAGTGTTATGCCTTTTCAAACCATTCTTTTATTGAAAAAGGCTGGAGTGAAAAGTGTTTGTTTCTTTACAGCAGCGTTTCCATTTTGTTTTTCTTTACAACAGCGTTATAAAAAGACTGTACAATGTTATTCAAACATTATTATTATTTTTTTCTTCTTCTTTATTGGTGGTTTTGTTTCATAAGATCAAATTTTCTTATCGGCATCAAATTTTAATTCTTAAAAAGAAAACAAAAGTAAAAATATAATCAAATACTGAATGGTTAATTAGATGTGACATTTGTTAACTTTTGAGTTGTTAGGACATAAATGGATTTACTTAAACATATGGAGTGGATTACTAGGAAACATTTGCTTCGGTTGTAAAAATGAATACATTGAGAGTGATATTATCTCTAGCAGCTAATTATAGTTGGAACTCGCACCAATTTGATGTAAAAAATGTCTTCCTTCATGGAGATCTAGAAAAAGAGATTTATATGGTCTTACCCTGGATACAGTGAGCATATTGTTGCCAACACCATTTGTAAGCTAAAAAATTCTCAATATGGGTTTAAACGATCACCACAAGCATGCTTTGAGAAGTTTACTAGAGTCGTGATTGGTCTAGGCTTTAAACAAACTCAAGGAGATCGTACCCTCTTTATCAAACACTATGAGTTAGGGACAGTGACAATGTTATTAGTATATGTGGATGACATTATAGTGACAGGTGATGATGAAAATGAGAGAACACCTAGCCAAAGAATTTGAAATTAAAACCTTGGAAAATTGAAATATTTCTTAGGAATTGAAGTATAACTTACTCTAAGAAAGAGATTTTCATTTGATTTTTTTTACTCAAATTGTACAATTTCTATTTGATGATATAATTCAAACCATGTCTTAACAAATTATACGAATATTCTAATAAGTTATACCACATAGTAAGTAATTATCAAATTGAATTTATCTATGTTAAGCTCTCCAGCTGCATGTCTCTAACATCACAATGGCAGCCACTCATGAAGATCATCATATTACAGGAAAGAAAGACTTAACATGTGTATACTTGATAATTCTAAAACTTATTTTTATAAATAAATAAATCTAAAATTGATTTTTAAATTTGATTAATTAGATGTAACGTCTTTTTATATTTGAGTTGTTAAAACACAAGTTGTACTACTTGATGATTTTAAAGCTCAATTTAAAAATGAAAATAATAAAATATTCTTGAACGGATTAACTAGATGAGACATATTTTTACTTCTCGAGTTTTTGAGACACGAGTTTTATAACTTGATAGTCTTAAAACTTGCATTTCAAAATAATTATTCAAATCAAACAAACTTTTTTTTTTTTCGTCAAAACATTTTTTTTATCAACAACAAAACATACTTTCTTTAAAAGCAATCAATACATCCGCATTTTCTACCCAAGAACTACGTAACTTTGATTTCTCCATCGCACCGGGAAATACGTAGGAGTAAGATCACACTCATGTCAATCACATTAATTAAAATATCTTTTTTGTTTCATCTCTTTCTTAAGCACACTTTTATTTTAAAATCACATTAAAAAAAACAATTGATATTCATTTTTAATAATAAGGAGAAATAAATTTATTTGAGTTAATGTTAATTTTGCACAATTAATTATAGGTAACTGTATTTTAACGGACGTAGCAGGTAAGGGTGTACATGGGCGGGTCGACCCGCCAACCTGATCACCCAACCCAACTCGATTTTTACCCGTACGTACTCAGTCACTTTCGGGTCCGATTCGACCCAACCCGTTGAAACCCGCTTATATTTGATTTGGGTAATGGGTTCAACAATTTGAACCCGTCGACCTAGTAACTAGTTATATTTTTTTATAGAAATTTTGTTTGACAACCCAATAGGGTTTCATTACTATTTTTCTTCTTCAGATTTTCAGCAACCGTCATCTACCTTCTTCTTCTGTTCCATATCTGTGTCTAACTTCTTCTTTTGTTCCATATTTGTGTTCATCTTGTTTTTTTGTCTTTAAATTTTTTACATTTGTTAAATACAAAAATTTTGAGTTAAATACTATTTATGAGCAAAAACTTATGCTTATTATGAATTTAGTTTAAGTTTTGTACATTTAAATCTATTAAACACTTTTTTTTTAGTATTATATTTAAAAATAGTAAGTACTCTAACAATAAACAAATAAAGCAGTACTATTAAAAAAATTATGGTTGGTGAGTTATGTGTAATGATGAACTTGGTAAGTGCTTGGACTTGAAGTGCTTGAATTTTTTGCAGATTCCCAATTGTTCCCTTTCATAATTTGAGGAACCTATTAAGTGCTTGGACTTGAAGTTGACATTGCTTATAATTGATGAATTTTCATATTTTATTGATTTATTGTTGTTGAATTTATTTATGTATTTGAAGATTGTTGGATTTATTTATTTTATTTTTTTGTGAGAAGTTGTTGGCTTTTTAAAAAAATTGAATGATGTGATTGAAATTTTATAGTTTTTGAAACAAGAAGGTAAAATGGCAGGGATAAAACAAGAAACTCTCATGTTTATTTTATTTTTAACATGAGATCAAGATCCACTCTTATGCCTGTAAATATACACTATGCCGCTAGAGAATGTTTGTGATGAATGAATCACGATTTTAAAATTGTGAGTGGTGAACTTGTAATTAATATGAACATTTAATTTGGCAATGTTCATGAAAGTAATTTGGACATAAGCTTCACTTTTGGACTTCCCCCTTTTGTTATTATAATTTCCATTAGGCAATGATCGGTATTCCTATCACCCTATATTGTCAAAGTACCTTCCTCATAAAAAAATTAAGGAATTAATGGCAAAAAAAAATATACTCGCAATAGACACAAGATAGATAATTTAACGGATACGAATAAAATAAATAGATATTTTGACTATCTATCAGTTAATAGATACATAGATAATACAAATATTTTGTTTCCGTATACGTGAATATTCATATCCGATAATAAATTAGTAAAATTGATATATTATAATATTATTTTTTTATGTACTAATGTATCAATAATTTTTATGACCGGACTTTGTCATATATTATTTATTTGTTAATGTATTAATGTTTTAAATTAAAAAAAAATTATATATAAATGACTTATTTATTTAAAAGATGATGTACATAAGTATCTATATGCTAATACCCAAAAATATTTAAAAACCCATAAAATATTCATTAAACGGATATTCGCATGGATATGAATATAATATTATTTTTATAAAACAAATAAGGTAGTCAGAATAATAATATTTGTACATGCGGATATCGATTATCATCCTATTGTGAACACTTTGCTACATTTTTTTTGTAACGATATACAATGAGGTGACTCTCATTTACTTTGCATTTTTACACGGTGTTATGGTAGAAAATGCATTGTGAGGTCTAGATTTAATTTAAAAATTTGTGGATAAATTTCTCATCATCAAATTTTGCAATGTTCAAGTGTCACAATGGTGGCCTTGAATATAAATTTTGGAGTGATCAAATTTTTAAAATTCAATTGATAAGTCAAACATATGATGTTGTATAGTATATAAGACCTTTAAGTTTGTAAATTATTAGATATAAGCACAAAATAAATTTGCAAATGCAATGGCAGTGGGAGGGGAACCGGAGAAAGACTATACAAGTTTCAGAGAGATGAAAGTGGCATACTAAATGTTTTTTTTATCACATTTATATTGAAGAAACAATATAAACAAAATAAATCGCCACTTCGGTTGAGCTTCTATAATATTTTTCACAAAATTCAAACAAAATCGAATCGATGAAAAATATATTGACTTAATCTAGTTTTTCATCACTTTGTTAATTGACAACCAAACCCTTAACACTTATTAAAATAAGTTTATTAACTACAATTACAAAAATAACATATCATTATTAAAAATGTTTAAATACAACACCTTTTTAAGATGATAATATTGTTATAGTGTGGTAAAATATGGTTTTGTTTGAATATTAAACGATTTATTTAAAAAAATGAAAACCCTAAAAAAATTATCTCCTTCCCCTTTCCTTTAATATATTTTTTATAGATGCCAGTAAAGTATAGTGACAGCTCAAAGAAAAGTCATCCCAACTACCATACAAGATTTGAAATATGTTGGTTTGAAACAACACTTTTCATTGTCAAAGTTTGCATGATTAATTATGAGTTGTTTTATTGCCAAATGCCAACATAAACAATTTTGGATTTGCAAATGCAAAAAGGGTTGCAATTTTTCCCCATTAAATTCTCAATGAGATTTATTTACAAATGATTTTTTTGTCTTTCATGTTGACGTATTTTAAAAACTTAATTTTTTTTTTGGAGTTTTCTCTACTCTTTTTATAGAAGAGTTAATTTTATTCGAAGTACAACAAATATTAAATATAAATAAAAAAAAATTTAATAATTGAGTCTAATTTTTTCTACTTTACTCAACCACCATTACTATATTTTAAAAACTTTTTGCTGCATAAAAAAATTTCGATCCCACAAACAAAACTTTTTAATATAGATAAAATTACACGAGCAACCAAATTTTTTCCAGATGATATTTTAAGGTTGTTATATTTAGGGGTTGTTGACTAAAACTATATATTTAGGGAGTGTACCAAAGTTGGTTTGGGTAGGTATTAATGGCGAAATTCAATATTTAAATTGATAATTTTTATTTGTACTATTTACAAATGGATTAGGTTGAATTTATGGATTATAAAGAGAAAACATTTTATTTATTCTTAAAAAATGTAATCAAATTTCACTACTTAAATATCTAAAAAATTATAACATTTCATCACAACAAACAATTTCAAATTTAAATAAATCTACAAACAAAACCAAACATATAGAGCAACTCAATTAACATTAAATTTACCAACTAATTTCTAATTACGTGTCAAT
Organism: Cicer chorassanicum; assembly: GCA_037974735.1. NCBI lineage: Eukaryota > Viridiplantae > Streptophyta > Magnoliopsida > Fabales > Fabaceae > Cicer > Cicer chorassanicum. The sequence goes on along the minus strand of JBBPBP010009777.1, from coordinate 63,081,984 downwards.
AATATATATCAGATCGATGAATTAAGTTCACAATTTACGTGTACAATATGTCAAATCTACAATTTGAATTTGAGTTGTATCTAAATTTAAGGGTCTATTTGATGGACATAATACGAGACATGATATGAATAAATTATTATATCATGTCTGAATTCAATGTTTAATAAACCAACAAGATATGTCTATTCAGTTGAAATTTCTATTTTGAATATGAGTTGGGTTAGAAACCACCAAGATAGGATAAGAACATTACTTTACTCAATTATCCTTATAAAATATAATTTAGAATATAAATTGAAATATAATAAAATATAAATATAAAAACAATTTATAAAATATAATCTAAAATATAAAAATGTAAATCTAATCAAATAGAAAAATAATTAATAGAATTTAATATTAAACTTAAAAATGAAATATTAATAATTAATTTAAAAAATGTTTATGATTTTACACAAGGGTAGTTTTGTTTTTTCTTTTATATAATTTAATA
>JBBPBP010009777.1:63062084-63076534 GCA_037974735.1 Cicer chorassanicum | reverse complement strand
ATTATAAATTAATTCTTATTTTATAATATTAATCTAACATTTATTATTATTTTTCAATGTTGCCCTTGTTTATTAAATGATTAAATACCTTCAAAATATCATTAAATGGTTAGTTATATTTTTAATCTTTATAAACATATCAACTTTTATTTTTAATCCTTTAAATATTTGTTGTCTCAATCCAAAATAAAATAAAAACTTTGTAGTTTACTAAACACTTATAAAACAATTTATATTTTCAGATAGTAATCTCCTAAATATTTTATGTTAATATTATTATAAAAATTATACTTTACGTTAATATTTGCATATGTGGCTAACAGAAGTCAACGTGTGAACTATTGACACATCAAATAAAACAATTTATATTTTCAAATAGTAATCTCCTAAATATTTTATGTTAATATTATTATAAAAATTATACTTTACGTTAATATTTACATATGTGGCTAACAGAAGTCAACGTGTGAACTATTGACACATCAAATATTTTATCATTTATAATTATTTATAAACCACAATAAGTCTTTCAAACCCTAATCAACAATTTCTTATACATAGAGCCGTCAAATTGAAACCTAAGGAACTAATGTAATGTATACTAGGACACACATACTGCAAAAAAATCAATTAATGAACTAATTAACTCTACCAAATATAAAAGTTGTAAGAGTAATTATTATTAAGATTGATAATTAAGTTTGATAAATTATAAAACTGACGTAACTCTTCATAAATATATCCGTAAATGTATAGTTAATATGTACATCTTTATACATGGTTAAAATTCAATTGAGTCTCACTAAATTATGTGTGCCCCACATAAATTTAGTGAAATTCATTTAAATTTCAACCAATTAAGTATATGGAAGAGAATATGTTAGAGAATATACTATTAAAATTATTTTACCATAAAATTGAGAGAATACTCAAACAAAAAGTGTGATTAAATAATTTGTCTATATACCAAAAGTACCAGAACAAAACTATCTCCAATAGAATTTTAACCAGTATGATATATTGAAATGACAAAAATAACCTAACTCCAAAACTAACTAAAACGCAGTATTAAAAAACAAATTAAACTCTAATCAACATCGCCCTCAATTTGGAATCGATGTTGATAATTCCAAGTTTGAATTATAGCTGGAGAAATGATTGATGTGAAGAGACTTAAAAGAATATGTTGGTGACTTGCTCCAATGATAGTATAGGAAGGAGATGAACGATATAATATTGGATTTTATCCTGAACCATATGACAATTTAATTTGATTTGTTTGGCACTTATGTGAAAATTCATATTGAATCGCAACATGAATCGTTTAATCGTTGTCACAAATAAGAACAAGAAAATGTTGGAGATTAAAAAGATCTTAGAAGAGGAATATAAGTCATTCCGCTTTACAAGTTGTTTGGACACCTAAGGTATGATACTTTGCATCTAAAGTTGAAATTTAGATTTTCCTATGTTAGATTTAATATTTTGATATATGTCAAAATTAAGTTTATTAAACAGTTTGTTGTGTCATTGTTGATTCTCCAACTATCAACATCCACAAATGTTCATGAATAATAGAAAAGTGTTACAAAAATATCAGTTTATCATACACAGCATTAGATACATATCAGAATTATGTTGGTACACTTTAAAATACTTTAAAAATATTTCCTACTTTATTTTTAACACAACAACTCAACTTACAAAGTTGTAAATCAATTTACAAAGGTCTTAAAGTTATTCTATGTGCTTCATAATTGGTGAATTGACTCACAACATTTATGAGGTTTTGTGAACTAACTCACACGCATGTAAATCTATTCACATTGTTTTAAGACAAAATTATTTGCTTTCAAGAAATATATGAATCATTTCACAAGTCTGTAGGTCGGTTCGCACAAATTACAAAATTAATTTTTGACTATTTCAATTTTTTTAATTAGCGTAATCTTTTTTTCTTCTTAAAACCCAAACAACAAAACTCACACCAGTAAATATAGAAAAGATAGGTGTATCAAATCTGAATCTATGCTCTGACATATCAAATGTCCTAGATAGAGGTGTTCACTTCCAAAAATAGATTCAAATAAAAACTATAAATTTGATTTAAAAAAAATAGTACAAAATTGAATATCAATGTTAAGTGTTTAAATATTAGTTTGCGAAAAACTACTTAGATCGATATTTGATTTTTTTTTTAAACCGATTCAAATTGACTAAATATATAAATTTCAATAATTACTTAAATTTTGTTATTATAAAATATTGTATTAATCTACTATTTGTTGGTTTTTTTCATAATATTTATTTTTTTATTTAATATATTTTTTATTACTATTTCATATATTTTAAAAATAATCAATTAATATAATTTTATAATATTAAGCTTTAGTATATTATATTTTATTTCAAATTTGATTAAAAAAATATTTTAGTTCAAATTTATGACATAAATGTAACTTTACAACATTAATATCAAAATAAAAGTTTTATAATTTAAAAAAACCGTATTAATTAAATGATATCTTATATTTTTAAAGATGTGACTCAAATAAAATAAAATAAAATAAAATAACAAATATTTTAATAATTGAATTACATGAAATGGTTAAACAGTTCGCGAGTAATGTACTTGACTCCGATGAGAACAGTATTATTATTTATTAGTTTATGTGGAGTGAAATAGAAACGCGTTCGAGTGACTTTTACTAGAATAAGCGCGGCGCAGATTCCGACACTGCTTTCACCGTACACACACACACACACACACCATCTTTTCCCTCTCACAACTTTCTCACATCATCTTCTCACTTTTTAATAACCGCATACTTCATACTTATTCTCACTCACAACCACACACAACAAATACCCAATCAAACAAAACTATACTATCAAATTAAATTAAATTAAATTAAATTAATCGTCACCGCTGCTATCTACCGGAGCTATGTCCACTAACGAAGATTTCCAAGGTACTACTTTTTTCTATTTATATTCATTCATTCGCATCCTTTCTTTTTGAATGCATCCTCTAAATTCTTTTATTTTAGCTTTTGAGGGTTTTTGTTTTTTCAACGCAAAATAGGGATTCTTTCTGCTTATTTTGATTATATCTCTTTCTCTATTAATATTTTGATTTATTTTATTTTATTTTGTTTTGTTTTTTCTATCCAGAATAAAAATTTGATTTTTCATTGTATAGTACTAATTTTAAAATGAAAATGAGATAACTTGTTGCAATACAATACTACAAGTGTTACGATTTAGGGACCCTAAAATGAAATGGAACATCTTTAGGATCATATGTGATAGAATAGAAGAGTACCACTCAAACTTCAATTTTTTTTGCAGTCTGCAATGTTGTTTGAAACTGAATGTTGGGTGGTTGTAAAATTATATAAACTAGGAATTAAAGTTAGTGTAGTAGAAATTATTGTTATGAGAGTGAGTGTTTACCCAAGAAAATGTAGGGCTGGAAATGGAATTACTAGAGAGAAGATTTGGATAGAGTTTGTCTTAGATGAATGTGGTAGAGTTTGTCTTAGATGGTTTGGATGTGTGTCGAGAAAAGAAAACTCTAGTAAGGATGCTTTATCGTCAACATAAGGTAGTCCAATTGTTAGGCATTTAGAGTGACCGAGGGGAACTATAGGTTAAACCATTAAGAGAGATTTGGAAGTAAATAGTTTATCCTTGGACATTATACATGGTGGGTTTTTTTGGCTTTAATTGATTCTAATGTTGTCAATCGCGGATTGCGGAAAAATAGCAGTATGTTCAAATTCTGCGACGCAACAGTGCTATAGCGCCGCTATTTGAAACTATTTTGTACTAAATAGTGTGTATCGCAAAGCAATAGCGATTTATTCAAATTCTGCTGCGCTATAGCCACTATTTAACACCACTGATTGGTTCATGTTATGTTGTCAAATAACGGCTATAGTGGCGCTATAGCACTACAGTGAAGCAAAAATTGTGCAAATCGTTGTTGTTCTATAATACACTAATTAGTACAAAGTGTCGTCAAATAGCAGCTAAAATGACACTATAACACTATAGTATAGCGGAGTTTTAACAAATTGTTATTTTCTGCTATCCGCGATCGACTTATTGGATTCATGTATCCTACCTGACTGAAAAAAGCTCGCTGGTTGTTGTATAGCTGAAAAGAGATGCATTTTAGGACCAAGACTGATGATTTGAGAAGCAACAAATGGCCAATTTAGGTTTCCTCTAAGGTGTCAACTGCCTGTTCACACAAAAATTTCAACTTTCATAGGGCAGACAGTAATTTGATTCCTTTATTCAATATACTGTTTAGCATAGCAGACATATGAAACAGACAAAACCTTAAATAAAAAGGCAGAGTCAACCATATTTATTTGTCATTCAAATTAGACTTATTTTCCATGCAACTTCTATTTACTTACTTTTTTTATGTGTCAGGTGTTTCAAATTGCTATGTGTTCAAGAGCCGGGTGCAGGAGTATGCTCAGAAAGCTGGACTCCCCACACCTGTCTATGAAACTATCAAGGAAGGGCCTTCCCATGAACCTTCTTTCAGGTCAACGGTGATTGTGAACGATGTTCGGTATGATTCTTTGCCTGGCTTTTTTAACCGTAAAGCAGCAGAGCAGTCAGCTGCAGAGGTTGCTTTGGTGGAGTTGGCCAAATCTGGTGAAGTTAATCAGTCAGTCACTCAACCTGTTGTAAGTAGTCTTCACAAATTATAATTTTTTTTCCAATGGTAATTGCAAGTTCTCAGAGTAGTGGCTGTTACCAATTATTTTTCACATTGCTTCTGCTCATTGGGATACTTGAAGTTTGTGGGACGAGTTCATGGGTTTTCTACTTTCAAGAGTGACTATCTTCTTGTCATCTTTATGATGATTAGCTAATGATTACTTTTTGAGTTTTCTTAGTATGCAGCATGATTGTTGGACATTGATTTGTTGATGTGATTGGTATTTGCTTCTTTTTTCTTTTCATCAAGACTGAAGAGTGTGCCTTATTTTCTTTCTGCCTCCAAATCCTTCAGCTCGTCAGTGATATAATTTCTTCTATTAATTGAGATACTCTTAAATTTCCATTTGAATAAATATTTCTGTTTACTTGTTTATATTCTCAGAAGTAATTTGGCTAGACGTCATATTATCTCTTCTTGTTCATGCACGAGTATTCTCAGCCTGACCTGCATAATAGTTATGTACAAGGGAATAAACGAGAAGGGTAATTAGTTGAAACACAACTGTTTCGACTGGTTTCAGTTTTTGCTTAACCTAAGTTGACCATTCATACTTCTTTGCACTCACTACCAATTTGTTGTCCATTTTGATGATGAGAAGAAATATACTGTTGCATATTTCATCTGAGGTTCCTATTGGATTTTATCTGCATACACAAATTTTATGCTCTGTATTCATATATATTACTTTTTTATTTATGAGTTATTGTATATTTGCTGCCTCTGATCATTTAATGGTGTGTTTCTTCCAGCATGAAACTGGATTATGCAAGAATTTACTTCAGGAATATGCACAGAAGATGAACTATGCAATGCCAACTTATCATTGCAAAAAGGATGAAACACCAGGTAGAACACCGTTATTTTCATGTACAGTCGATATTGGTGGGATTCTCTATATAGGGGGGTTGACAAAAACAAAGAAGGAAGCAGAGATTAAAGCTGCAAGAACTGCTTTATTAGCTATCCAGACAAATGCATCTCAGGCTTCTCAAAACCAGTTTGGCCATTTAACAGTCATTCCATCCAGAAAAAGGGCAACTGATTCTGTCGCTGTTGTCGACGAGGCTTCAAAGGCCCCAAAGCCTAAGAAAGCACGCTTTAAAAGGAAATTTCCCAAGAGGAAACCATCTAGAGATAAGAAGCGCCATATTCTCACTGACAATGCTGACAATGGAGCAAATATCAATCACGGGGTAGAATCACTTGCAACTGTTAATGATGAATCTGGCCTCCATGAAACCAAATCCGAAGCAGCAGCGTTCCCTTCAGAAGCCATGAAGAATTACGAGAACGGAGTATCAACTGACCATTGTGAGAAAGAGACATTAGCTTGGGACGGGTCTTTCGCTTTGAATAATCAAGAGATTTTTGAAAATGGGAAGTCATCAGAATTGCATTTCACAGAGAACAGTTTTGGGAATGTTGTTACAGAAGCGGTATTTGTGCCTATGCCTAACGGATACATACCGCCGATGATTGTGGAGATGACCGAACAACATTGTAATGGAGATATAGTCTCTGGCAATGAGGGGTTTTGAGGCTTAAAGTATTAATTATTAATTAAATGATTACAGTGGAAGAAAGATCTAACAAGGAGCAGACATTCATTAGGATTATTAGGAAAGCTTGAGGATTTAAACAGTTTTTCTTTGTTGGGTGTCACTTAGGAAACTAGAATATAGGCTATGATATGAACCAAAGCAAGTTGATAATTTATAACTGGTCATGGTGTTTCAGACCATTTATTTACTTATTGTATTATTAAAAAATCTATCTGTCTGCTCCATTTTTCCGGAACATGGGACTTGAGTTTCATGGGTTATCTTATTTTAATGTGTTTAACATAAAATGAATACATGCATTTGTTAATAGTTGAATATGTTGCATCATGAGATGAATTAGCTAATCAATAAAGAATTTTTTATATAACTAAGAAAATAACTAGAGTTTGGAAACTGTTTTTTAAAAGGCAAACATTGCCAGGATGTTAAAAATATCCTAATGTTGATCCAAAAAAGTTTACAATTGCATAAAATCCTTTTGTGTTGGCATCTCTAGTTGGAAGTGGGAACTCAATTGGAGACATTGGAGACAAGTGTGATGTGGAGATTTTTGTTTATATATATTACTAAGCTTATTCTAACCCTTGGTCAGAGTTGTGTACTACAAATACCCCCTTTTCATAAGTAATAGGCAGGTAAAAGCAAATTTGAATCTTCACAAAACTTCTTAACATCTCAACTCTTAGTATTTAGCTACCTCTTAGAGGGATATAAGCTACACAGGTTAGTGTGTTTGCAGGGGAAACAAATAATTTTGAAATAATTAAAACAAATAATTTTAAAAAAATTAATTTTGTAAAATTAATTTTAGTTAAAAAGTCAATTGAGCATTCAATGGTTTTTGTTTGAATAGATTTTAAAATGAATTGAACAATAAATTTTAGTGTAAAAATCATATTTATAATAAAAAACTACGAATCCTAACTTCAAGTTTGAAGTAATTTCAAAGGTAAACTCAAATTCATTTGATGCTATCCAAACATATCCAAATCAATTATACACTCTTTGGATCGGTGTCATCATTTTTCCCGTGTCCCAATGACAATTTTTATAGTGACTTTCTTAAGCAACTAATTCAAACTTCTAAATAAACTTACGTCTACACCGCAATTCCCGTAAAAATTCAAACATACATTATATATCTATGAAATCAATTTTGAGACATCCAAAATTGATACCGAACATATACTTAAAAATAATATTTGTTTATCCATTAGTGTTGCAATGGCATTGTTTTGACACCTCCATTTATGTCATTATTATTAGCATGTATTAATTTATTTTGTGTCACCGTCTAAATATCATACTCCAACACTCTTATATTTTTGAGATAATCTCTCCCTTAAATCTATTAAATTCATACACTTTGACGTTATTTTTTGACCAATCTACTGAGTCCCTCCCTCATAGTAACCCTGTAACTTTAATTTTTAACTTTTTTATCCATACTCAAATCATTTAAGTAATATACGGTAATCCCGTACCCACTCCAAATAAACACTTTCGTTAATTTAATTTTTTTAACTACACCTAAATAAATAGATTTTGTAAATTCATAGAGTAAATTAGTTCACGTTGAATATAACTTAGAAAAAAAGAAAAGAAAATAAAAGGTGAACTAGCACCAATGTAAAATAAAAAATTTCATATAAGAGAAATTACAATAAAAAACCTCATCAAAATAAAAAATTACAATACACTACCCTCCAAATTCATCTCCGCCCAGAACCGTCGTCGCCCTTCGCTTCCGTCTCTGTTCAGTGTTTAATTCTTGCCTGAATCTTTTCATTTTCTTCGATTCACCACAATCACGTTACTACAAACGCGATTATTTTTCGCCTTGTAATTTCATTGCAGCTATTAAATTAAAAAATGCACGGTCGACCTCGTAAATCGTTGAAGCAAGAAGATGAAGCAGCTTTATCAGCCAAAGCTGAAAAGCTTCGTTCACTTCAATCTCAGTTCCTCGTCAATCATCACAATCACATGTATGTTCTTTCTTTCTTCTCCTTCGCTTTAGAGTTTTTCTTTTCTTTTTGATTCGATTTGAATGAATCTGATTGTAGATATAGCAAAGAAGCACTAGATTTGAGCGCGAAGCTTCTAGAAATTAATCCTGAATGTTACACAGCTTGGAATTATAGAAAACTCGCCGTTCAATATAATCTCTCTAACTCTGAAGCTAACTCCGATTCCAATTCTGTTGCATCAATCTTCGATCAGGAGCTCAAATTGGTGAGGTTTTCTCTCTTCACTTTCAAGTAATTGAAATGAATTGAATAATATAGATTTAGATTAGGTTTTTCTAAAGTTCAAATATTATTTTACTTGATTGGAAAATGTGGAATTGTGCTTAGTTATTTTGCATTGATTTTGTGTTGTTTTCAGGTGGAGAATGCGTTGAGGAAGAATTTCAAGTCCTATGGTGCTTGGCATCATAGAAAATGGGTGCTAAGCAAGGGACATTCATCCATAGATAATGAATTGCGCCTTCTGAATGGTTTTCAGAAGGCCGATCCTCGGAATTTTCACGCTTGGAATTATCGAAGGTTGAATATTTTCTCCCTTTTGATGTCATATTTTTTATGAATGGAATATAAATTTGCAATTTGAGAGGCCGGTGTTTCTTTCTGTTTTGATATTACTTTCAGGTTTGTCACCGCAGTAATGAAAAGATCAGATGAGGATGAGTTGAAATACACAGAGGATGTGATAGGGGATAATTTTAGCAATTACTCTGCTTGGCATAATAGGAGGTATGATAACGATTTACTCTTTAAAAGGGACATCACGGTGATGGCTGAATGTGTCGTGCGTGTTTTTTCTATGCAATTGCGCTCATTTAGTTACCAGAGATCCATAGACAGTTGCATTTACTTGTCTTAAACTGTTTTGCTTGTGTCTCTGAAAAAGCATAAAATTGCAATATTAAAAATGATGTTGTATGATGCATAGTTTTATCACATATCTTGCTTATGTATTGGCCTACACAAGATTGATTTGTCCACTTATGCTTGTTTTATTCTTTATGTTCAATAAACATTTCCATCTATCAACCTTACATTTGTAAAATGTTTTTCAAGCAAGCCTTGGATATGTATTAGTATTTATGCTTGATGAATTGTGGTTGGGAACAGTGGTTTGATTGCATGCCTACACACATCTGAGTATTTGAAAAATATTCTTTTAGTACTGTTACTTATCAGTTGGCTGCTACCTTTGAACCATTCTTGAGGATTCTTATAACAAACTCATTATACATCATTGCTTATATTTAAATATTGCCCCTGCCGGTGCTTTACTTCCTAGATCGTGAACGATCCTCATGCATGATGCAATGCATTTTATCATTGAGTATGAGAGATACTTGGTCGAAGAAGTTTATGGTCTGTGTGTATAGTGTATACATATACTGGCCATATGTACTATGCTTTGCAGAATCTTTTTATGTTTTTCATTCAGTGTATTTTTGTTGTGGTAAAATCAATTACGTTTTTTATAATTTTGTTTAATGAGACTCTTGATTAATCAATTATCTTAATACATATGCCATTCCATTGATAATTTTTCAGTGTGCTTTTATCTGATTTATTTAAAAGAAAGGCTGAAGGATTTTTCCCTAAAGAGAAAGTCTTGCGAGAGGAGTACGAGCATGTCCACAATGCTATTTTTACTGATCCAGATGATCAGAGCGGTTGGTTTTATCATCTTTGGCTTATTGATCAAACAGTGAAAAACGATACTCCTCTACTCGTTTCTTCTTGGCCATCTCATGGATCTAATATAACCCTAAATGGTAACAACTGCTTTCATGATTGTGGTTTGTCTCTGTTGAATAGTACACTATCCAACACTAGAACACTTCCGGTCATTCTATATTTCAATCAAGCTGTTGAAGGCATCAACTCGTCTACAGTGGCCGTTAATTCTGAAGTCTTGCAGGAGGATCTTGTTTGGAAACCACTTTCAACAAATAACTCTAGCACTGCTCAAGTTTGGGTTGTGTACCTAAACCTCAATAATACAGAGCTCCAACTATCGAAAACTTACTCTATAGAGATCACTATTGGAAATTCTATGGGTATTGTATCTTCAAATGGATATCATTATGGGGATCCTTCCCAAATTACCTTTAAACTGTGTGTACAAACTGCTTTTAAAGAACCCATTGAAGTACAATGTGCAAAGTTGACTTCATGGAAGGACAGTGATTTCCAAAAAATTGATCATTTTGAAGAATCACATTCCATTGTATCTGCTGATCACCGTATTCCAACAACTTCCAATTGGTGCATGGAGGAAATTGATGAAGAAATAACTAATTTTCGGGATTTATTGTCAGACTGGTAAGGTGGATTGGTTAAATGTAAGGTGGATTGGTTAAATGTATGGCTTTATGTTATAGTTTGAAATGCCACCTAGTATGTTCTTTTCCCATATTTTCCAGTTATATTTCAATTTGATATTGTGCTTTGTTTGATTTTTGTAGTAAAATTGGAAAGCTTACACTTGCAAGACTTTTGACTGCTCTTGATTTGTTATCACCTCAACATGATAAAAGAAAATATCATACTGAAGAAGTTCTTAAACTTTACACTGATCTAATGAAGTTGGATCCAACACACTCTCTATACTACAAGGATGAGCATAGTCTGGTATTACTTCAGCAGGTAATTTACTCTCTTTCTTTGTTGAACATCTTTTAGTGTGTTTATTTTTAATTAGTTTTCTGAAGATTTTTTGTGATTCTCATCTGGATATGAGAAAGAATGTTGAATCGAAAGTAGTTTAGAACCAACTCCGTGCTTGAATGTTATTTTCTACTTTTTTTGTTTTGGTCGACTGTTTTTTCTATGAAAGTGCACTTGAATTTGGAAGCTTTTATGAATCAACAATTGCATAATTTTTATATTTACAACTAGCTTTATAGTATTGCAAATTTTCTATTCCTTCCACAATAAATCAATTTTATTTGTTGATGTTTTGAGGACTCCGCAGATAACTTCATCTGGAGAGTCTTTACTACCACATTGCCACTACTATAAAGATGCAACAGAAACAAATACTAGTTATGTCTGTCTACGATTACAAAATCTATCATTGTCACGGATGGGGTCCATTCAGAATTTACTGTGGGTGCAAATGCTAGACCTTAGCCACAACGAACTTCGATCAATTGAAGGTAGAGTTTCCATTATTTATAATTTTGCAATAACTTATGTTTTCCCTCAACTCAAAGACTTCTATAATTTAGCCTTATTATTACCGAGTGCGGTCGGCAACATGGACTCTAATATGCCATTGTGCTCGATCCTGTATATCATCTACCTACATTCCTGAATCACCAATTTTTCCACTTTAGCTAGACAGCATGAAATTACATTTCTATTTTTTTAACTTTAACAACAGGATGTTTTGCTTGTATTAGCAAACACTGCTTTACTTCTCTCCAGTTTTCTTATCAATATTTTGCTAACCCAAGCTTTAATGAGAATACTGATGTTAACAGCTGAATGAAAATTAATAAATATTTACTTTCATCACTTTCATCCCCAACTATATTAAATGAGATGCCGTCTTTTGAGTTATTATGCAAAGAAATTAAATTCTGCAAGGTCTCTAGCTTTAGTCATATATATCATTGGTTATTCACTTTGGCAAGTTTAGCATCTGACGTTGTACCCAAAAGTTGAAATAGAGTCTCACACTGAAAATTTTGACAGGGTTGGAGGCCATGCAACTTCTATCATGCATAAATCTGAGTCACAATAAATTTGGTAGTTTTACTGCTTTGGGGCCTCTCAGATTGCTAAAGTCACTTAAAGTGTTGAATATCTCTTACAACGAGCTAGGCTCTCACTCAATTGACACAAGAAGATACCTATGCTCTTCTCCTTTAGCACATACTGAAGTATTTGCCTGGGACCGTTTAGAAATCCTTTGCGGTGGTTTTAGTGCCACAAAATTTTGGGAAGCTTTCTTGATATTTGAAAGCTTGAACTTGACGGATTTGAACATAACAGGAAATGCAGTTGCTGATGAGAACTTCATGTCATTTATTGTCAAAGTTTTGCCTACATTAAAGTGGCTAAATGGTGAAGAGTTATCTTGACCTTTCTCGGCTTTTAAGGATACAGTTTTATGCTTCTGGTATATAAAGCGAAGGTATACTCTATCGAGAAGATGACTCAATGTGTTTGTTATGGCGGTAGATAAAACTTGAATGTGGGTCCCTTTTGAAGCTACAGTTTGCAGCTGGTGCATTTCCATGGTGAAATTCAATCAAACTTGTGGTGGTGGCGACTGAAACAGACTCCAAATCATACATCACTAATTGTGTAAAACCTATTTTCGATAGAGGCATTGTTTTTATCTGTTTTGCTTTTGATCTGATAGTATGATTGTGAATGTAAAAGTGGATAACTTTTTTTACTTGGTGTAACAACAATTTGTCTCTGATGAATGATACCCTAGGTTCAAATCTCACTCATTTGCCATAGCTATGAAGAAGGTTTAGTTTGTATGATCCATGAGAATATACAGGATCAGTGATATGCCTTTTTTTAACCAGTGATATGTCTTGTTAACCTAGAAAAAGTTAAAAGGGACCAATTTCATTCAACAAGCAAAGCATGAAATAAGTCTCTATAATAAAACTCGGAATCCTTTTACTAATGACAATGACATAATTAAAATCCAGTACTCAATTTCACGTCTTACAGTGATGGATACATTGATGAGAACTGAGTAGAAACCAATAATAGGGTACAGACTTTATTCTTATTTCATTTCAGAAGAGCTTTGATGTTACTGTACTACCTTTACTGAGCACCACCTCATTTGCTCCTTCCACCCTGCCAAAGTCATGACCATTGAGATAACATGTGGTTCTACAGCTAATGAAACACCTCTCCTCCAACAGACATTCTTCCCCAAAAGAAGTTCAAGACAGATCTTCGACTTTTGTTCCATTATTACTGAATCAAACCCAATAGACAAAGTTAGAACCAGAGAAAAGATAAACAGGGGTTGTTACAAGAGTTTTGGTTTGACCCAGTTTGTGAGTTTAGTATTTCACTAGTGTCGTACTGCCTATATCCCTAATTATAAGTCTCTTGAGAAAAAATTTATCCTAAATATATACATTCTTCCAAGTTACTAGCATTTAATTATTTCAAATATCCTCTTTATTAATATTCTTAATTTATCTTGAAAAACGAAGAAATTGAATACATTCATATAAAGGAGTATTTTAATGATATCTATACATCAAATTGATACATTAAATTAATTACTTACTTTTTTTAATATATGTAAAAAAAAATGCTGGTAATTAAGAAGGGAGGTACTATTTAGCACTTTCCTAAATAAAAATTCATGCAAAGAGATGAATAGTAGCCATCAATATGGGTTATGAATACAGTTAGAGTACTACTGCAGGCTGCAGCAACACCATAGTCCATAGCAAATAGCCGAATACAACACTAATAGCATCACGAAGACACGAAATGACAAAATGCCACTTGATTATTACAAAAAACATAGAATCATACAGCGAGACAGCGTCGAAAATCAAATATTTGGTTGTATTTTAGGAACCAATTACAAGCTAATAACCTCAAGAAAAAATAAGCAAACATTTTGAATCAACTCAGTTGAATTTAGACTGCAATGATTCTGAAAAGTTCATCACAAAAATCTATGGAGACATCAAAAGACATGAAAAAGAAACGAAAATGAATAAACAAGTGAAACTGTGAAAGGACGTAAGGGATAAGGGTTGAAGTGATAAGCACATCGTGAGTTTAATTATCTCCACTAACAAAATACAATTGGTCTCGTAATATTTAAATCATTTAGCAAATGACATATAAATTACAGTACTTAGTACTTTTTTAATTAATATTTATCAATGATTAATATTATTGAGAGACAAATGCTTGTTTAATAATTTTTTATATTTAATATTGGATAAATATTTATTTCGTATTTTTTAATATTTATTATTGATAAATATTTGTCTCGTATTTTTTTATATAACTTATAAATATAAATGAGAATATTAAAACAAAAAAAAACAAAAAAGAAGAATAAAATAAGAATATGTAACTTTTTTTTTTGTAACGATTTTGATACGGAAG
>JBBPBP010009777.1:63043674-63059121 GCA_037974735.1 Cicer chorassanicum | reverse complement strand
TTTAAATGTTCTCAATTTAGATTTCTTTTAATTTTTCTCAATCTTCTTTATTTCTCTTGATATTATTTTATTTTTATATTTTGTTATTTAAATTAAAAATTTATACCATATAAATCAAAAATATAAAAAAATACAAGTTTAAAATTATTTGATGTATTTATTAGATAAATCAAAATTTATATTTTGTATATTTTTATTTAACATCGTTAATTTTTACAAATTTAAATAATATATTAAATTATTTTATATTTATAAAAAATTTACATATATGATATAAATTTTTTATTTAATAGAAAAATATGAAACTTAAAATAAATTAAGATAATTAATAGACAGTGAAATTATTATAAAAAAAAAAATAGTTATTTATATAAAACGGTAATGAAGTGGATCTGGTACACTACTTACTCGTGGCCCGTGGGGGTTCAACTATGTTAATCACACAAAGTCAAGAATGATGTGCTTCCTGGGGTCCACTCTTTCTTTCTTTAGAAAAAAATAAAATTACAGAAGCCTACGACACTTTTTTTTTTTTTGTCAAACTCATCTTTCTTTGAGTCAGAAGCTTACAATACTTTATTTTTTTAAAGAAAAGGGAAGTTCAGTGAACAAACTAAAATACTATATAAGAAAAATATGGAATTGTCGGTTATAATTAGCACTTAGGGTCGATTGCTAGGTAGTTTTGTCGGTAAACTTATATTATATTATTGACTTAATTAGAGTTTTGATCTCTCTATTTTATCTGAATCATAAAAATAATTTTCTCGTTTTATTTTTTTTCAGTTTTGGTCCTAAACAGAATTTTGGTATAAAATTTGATAAAGTGTCACTTTTTTGCACTTATTTAATTCGCACCATGCCTCAATATCTCGTAGTGCAACAATTATACCTGAAATCTATGATCATAAATACTGTGGTGTGACTTAAAGAAATGACATTTTAATAAAATGGAGGACTACTTTCGTGATTAAGCTAAAATAAGGGATCAAAACTACAATTAAGCCTATATTATTTGTGGTTACTTCCGTCAAATTATATATTGAATGACAAATTTTGCAAGTGAAATGTTTATTTAGTGGATATATTTAAATATAAACTATCATTCACAATAGATTATTTTTCCCATGTCTATCAAATTCATATTATTTTATTTTATTTTATGTCTTCCATCTATTTTTTAAAGTTAAAACTATACCAATTTTAGTTACAAATTCTTAATTATTTTTTGTAATCATTCAAGTTGTTACTTTTTTTTTAACTCTATAATTTAATATTCGATTTATACGAAAAATGTTGTAGTGAATTTGTTTTATTTATGAGTTTGAAAGTCGTGAAAATAGTTCGAGTTTTTGAGTGAAAGCTCTATTGTGATAATTGAATTCAAGTTTCTTTTTTTAAGAAAAAATATAATGCAAAGACATCACATAATTAACATGTTATCCTAACTATGTTGGCACCCTAAACTAATCACCTATCATTTGTAGTCTAAAATTATTATTAAAAACGAAAAATTCAAATTTTTAAGTCATCAATCGATACATGCATATGAATCAAAGTATCCGTGAGCAAGTGTCGCGTGTCTTTTTTATTCTACGGGTCATTATTGAAAATATTCAAATACGAATAAATTGTTCATTTAATCTTTTATACTTTGATGTTTATTAATTCGCCATTTAGCCCTAAATCAAATGATAATAAAAATTGGACATTTTATGTAACATTGTTGCCTAAAAATATGTCTTGTAACATTGAAACGCGATATTTAGAATGTGCTACGCAAAAAGCAGAAAAAACAATGCTTGGATGACTATATCAAAACCCATTAAGAAATTCCAAATGGATACAAACTACGTCTCATTAAAAACTTTACTAGAAAAACTCAAAAGGACAAATCATGATGAAGGTAAAAAGAATGCAGTAAACATCTACACCAATCAACAAGATCTATATTCAGAAAGACTAATCATATTTCTATCAAAAACATCTAAAATAGTTGAAGGAAAAGTCTCCCACCAATAGTCGTTATTAATGTGAAGACTCAAATCAACAATTTTGTCAGCACATTGATTTATTTCTTCAAAAATATGATAGATGGTAAATTCCATCATTTTAACCATCTCGAGGTAATTGAGTCTTCTAATTGTAATAGTTCAAGGAACAATATTGTGATTATGAAATGTCATATTTATCAATTAAGAGTCATTTTCAATCAACAAAAAGTGACACTTTTTTGTGTAGATGGTTTCAATTGCCACCATAACCCAATAAGTTCGGCATGTAATGTAATTGTAATCGCCAAATTCACATAAAAACAATTGAATGGGGCTACAAAGCTAACCCTAAAGATACCACCACAAGCAGTATGACCCAGACATCCATAACAATATTAAATTTAATCAACTAAGCTTTGAAGATGCCAAATCACTTTCTAGATAATATAAGTATTAGGAGGATGAATTCCAACTTAGAAGGACGTGAGTATTTGAAGTTCATGAATAGAATCAGATACTGTATTATAAGTGTGATTTTAAGATTTAGAAAAAAAATGGCAATAATTATATCGATGACTATATGAAAAAAACAGATTCTTACCCTCAAAGCGGATTTTATTTGTGTAATACCAAAGAATGTCAATAGTAATTACTATGTTAGCTAAAATAATATATCTACATTATAAAACTAGCCTTTGTCACGAATAGCAATTACATGTTGAATTGAACTAGTATCGATTAGGGTTCCTAATTTCTATTTGTTTTAGTTTTTAGGTTGGCTTTACATAAATGGGGAACAATTTTTTATACAAAAAGAAACAAATATTTTCCTTTTCTTACACACATGTGGTAACTAATTTAAGGTAATGGTGTATATATATTTTGAAATACGACAATACATAATAAAGTTACAACTTATTTTTGAGCGAGTATGAATGTATGTGGTTGAATAAAATTAAAATCACACCTTTAATAACTTTTGATATTAACTTGTTATTTTCATATGGTGACCCAATAACCCGTTTAGAGTCGTCCGCTTCTCGCAATAAAACAACACATTAAATTAGACAAATTATAATATTATGATGACCTCTAGTTGGTCTCTAACCTATAACATACTTCCACTGTATTTTAACTCAAGAGTTGTACGCTTAAAAACATTTTCTTATATTTTAGCAAAACTGTGGCGTTGTCTATGAAGCATACTTGGAAGAAAATGAGACTGAACAAATGCTTACAATTTTTTAGCAATATCACTCCATTATAACCATAAAATGAGAATGACTTACCACTTGACATAAATTGCATTATAACTGGGTTATTAAATGAAATTCTCATATGATTCAAACAAAAATATTCCAGTTAAAATATGCAATGAATTAGAAAATCAAATTTAAAATTAATTATCTGTAAAGAAATGTATGAACTAATGTAAAATGATATTGTTTTTTGTTAATCATATCACCTTTGAAGGATTTTAAAATCTTATTTTTCTATCTTGAATTTTCAGTTTTGATACAAATCTTAATTTTTACTGAATTAATTTTGCATGTTTGGGGGAGAAACCAGTTAAATCTAGAAATACAAGAGAAAAAACAAGGGAATTTTTGTGCGTAAAAACTACTTAACATTCTCTTTAAAATGAAAAAAAAATTATAAATAAAACCACCCTAACTTTAGTGCATGTCTATTTTACTTGCAAAACGCATTTGTGTTTGGAGAAAATGAGTTTCAATACTTTATTATTGTTTGGTTAAAATTTCACCCTTCCAGAATTGATTAAAAGATCAAAATATAAATAATAAATTTATATTAACAGATTACTTGTGACTTCTAAGGGTTAAACCCACGCCAAAATTTTAAGGAAATTTAATTTTTGCGTAGCACATTCCAAATATCACGTTTCAATGTTGCAAAACATATTTTTAGGCGACAATGTTACATAAAATGTCCAATTTTTATTATCATTTAATTTAAGGCTAAATGACAGATTAATAAACATTGAAGTATAAAAGATTAAATGAACAATTTATTCATATTTAAATATTTCAATAATGTCCTATAGAATAAAAAAGACATGTGGCACTAGCTCACTGACACTTTGGTTCATGTGCGTGAATGGATGGGTGACTTAAAAATCTGAATTGATTCGCATACTCAGTAGAAACTTTTATATTATCAGTGATTCGCAATCCTTAGATTATTATAAACGTTTAATTTTTATTATAATTATATTTAAAATTACATTTATAAATTGTTATAATTTATTAACAATGTAAATATTTTTACATCAATAATGTATGACAATTGAACTTTAAAATTTTAAAACACAATATTGTAGGAATTAAAATTGAAATATGACAATGTTATAGTAAGACGAAAAATATGTAAGTTCGAATTCTCTAGATCTAAGTCTTCCTCAACTTCCGCCAATCCTTTTCATTTCTTTTAATTTTACTATTTTTTTCAAATTTTTTAATAGATCAAAAATTTATGTTTTATAAATTATATATGTGAATTTTTATACAATCTAAAATAATTTAATATGTTATTAGGATATATTCAAATTAAAAAAATAAAACCGATCGTAAAATTGAAAGAGGTTTGGATTCAAATTATCCAAAATCGAAATTTGTTATTTATTACAACTATTTTTTTTTTCAATGCATTATTCATCACATGCTTTAATTTTGCAGGACAAATAATATGCAATGTAATTTAAATAAATAAATATGTCCCTACTTTTCCAAGACTTTAACAAATATATTTTCTTAAATAAATGAAAACTTCTGTTGGTCTTATTCTCATGTTATTTCCTAAGAAAAAACAGTTTGATAATTCATTATTGAAAAAAATAGACTTATAATTCTTTAAGTTTAATTTAATTTATTTTAGTTCTTTAAATTTATTTTATTTTGATTTAATTTTTTAAATTACTTTTTGTTTGCACCGTTAATCTTGTCTCAATTTCGACAATAATTAATTTTGATGGAGCTAAAAATCACTAGAAGGGGGTTGAATAGGGATTTTGAGGTTTAAAAATTATTTTCAAAGTGTATGAGTTTCTGTCCTCTCAGTGAGGATGCGAACTGAAAAATGGTTTTTAAACTTTTCAAGTAAACTCAGAATAAGTGCAAGGAAATGTAAAGAGATAGACACACAAATTTTATCCTGATTCACCCAAAGATGGCTACGTCCAGTCCTCACAACCTTGTGAGATTTTCACTAAAGATCAACAGATCAACCTCTTGCAGAGGATGATTACACTTTGTGTATTCTCAAGCTTCACCAAGCTTACAATCAACTTTCAAATGTTTTCAAGTTCAACTGACTTGAAAATTACAGAGTGATATGAGTATGATTTGTTTTCTCTCAACTAAAAACACTTTCTAAAAGATATTTCAAAGATCTAGTGTATGAATAGAGAAAGTGTGATGAGAGGATGAATATTGCTTAAGATAAATGATATGATTCTTGATCTTTTTCTACAATATGTGTTGTGTGTTATGATGAAGAGCTTCCTGCCCTTTTATAGAGTCCTTGATAGCTCTTTCATGAGTTAAAAACATCATGACCGTTGAGGAGGTTGCAAAGATTTGTCCAATGGTCTTTGTGCTGAAATTACAACATTGCCATCCAGCCATCCTTGGACCTATGCAGTCCATCCTTTGCGTAGCCTTTTGTCTTGGTCTTGTATAACCTTTTGATTTTTTTCATTCTTCAAGACTTGTGACTTCTATTTTGAGCTTGTTTGCAGTTGCCTTTCAATATATTGACTTTGCTTTATTTTTCCAATCACTCAAGAGTGAAATATAGGGTTGCCCTTAGCCTTTTTTTATGGGATGGAGACTTGCAAACATGTGACTTCTTGAATACCACTTATTCATGCTGATTTGATCTCTTTTGATGGATTAAAAACGTTATTCTCGCGAGGATGGAAAAACTCAACTTGAAGGCCCATCCTCTCAAGGTTCTGGCCATCCTCCAGCTTGAAACCTTAATGAATTAATCCAGATTTTTCTTCCTTTTGTTCTAAATGATGATTAACCTGTTTTCTTTTAATGATTCACTCAAAAGCACATATTAGTATTAACCACAATCATAATCTCTTAAGTAATTTTGTTATCATTAAAATCAAATGAGAGATTTTGTCTCAACAATCTCCCCCTTTTTGATGATGACAAAATTCTTTATATTATGATTTTTAAATATGATGATGTTAAATGTTTATGCTCCCCCTGAATCAAGTGAGTATTTAATTTTTAAAATTTTAAGTGATAAACATGATACTCCCCCTGAATGTATGCTAGGGATATGAATGAAGGACTAAAATTTGTAGGAAATTATAATTGCATAAGCATAGTCCAGCAAAACATTACATCAGCTTAATCAAAACAGCAAATCAATTCTAAACATCAACTTAATCAAAATATGGCAGCTATAGCATCAAATCATCAAAACATCCTAATCATAGCATCAAAACATAAATTCAAAGCATCCTAATTTCAAAACATCATAATCATGACCATTCTCCCCCTGAATTTTAGGCAGCAGCAAAAAAATAGGATTGAAAATGCTACTCTGAGGAGGACAGCTCTTCAGATGAGGACGAAGGAGAGGAAACGGGTACGGCAAAGGAAGGCATAGCGGGAAGCTCAGGAAGAGGAACGTCAGGAGCGGCTGTATTCACCATGTGTTTGGTAACCCATTCTAGAATAAGGCCAAACTGTGCAAACGAATTTTGGAAGAGATCAAAACGCCGAATTAGTCTTTGTTGATCTTTCCGAATGGTCTTGAGGAGCTTCATATGCTTAGAGAGTTTTTGTTCCTTAGGGGGTTGATCATTGGGCTGATTGTTTACACTTGAGCTTTTATTCTGGGAGCTTCCAACATTGTCCTTTGAAGGTTGATCCTTCGTTGGAGCTAAAAATGAGTCAATAGAGCAAAATCCAACAGGAACCTCAGGTAGAGGTTGGGTTTGGTCAGGAACAATGGCATATTCGAGAGTTGTGGGAGGAGCAGAATTAGGAGGTATCAAGATATTTTCTTGTAACTCAGGAGGAAATTCCTCAGCCAGATTTTCAGTAGGACTCAAGGGAGAAAATTGATGATAAGTTAAATTTAGATCAAAATATAGCTCTTCTCCATCCTCCATGAGTTGAAGGGGAGCTTCTGGAGCCGTATCCTCAGGAGGAGGTGCCTGGTTAAGTGGTATGGAAAGTTCTGGCAACAGTGGAGACTGAGGTGGTGAAGGATTAACATAATCATTTGGTGGAGATGGAGGAGGATCAATCGTCATGACTGGTTCAGGAGTGGTGTTGGATGGAGTATCCTCTGACAGAGGTTGAGCAGTGATGGATTCATGTGGTGGAGTGATAGAGGATGAGCTGCGAGTTCTTTTTCTTTTTGGAGAAGGAGGGGTGATAGAGGCAGATGTAGTGAGCTTCATTTGTTTTACATTTTTCATGGAGATGGTGTTGGAAAAATGAAGTGAGGGTTCATCATCTAATGGAAGATTGAAAAATTTGAATATTTTGGTTAACACCATGCCATAGGGTGCTGACCGTCCTAGGATTGAGGCATTTAACATGAAGCTGAAAATAATGTATCCTAAATGCAGTGGGGTTCCAGACATAATGTGGTGAATGAGCAGAAGATCGAGTTCAGTTACCGGCTCTAGGTACAATACAATGAACACATATGTTATGGAGGATGCGACAAATGGGAAGCAGATTCGAAGCTACATGAGGTTTGGTTGTAGATATCAGAGTGTTGGCAAGAACAGAGGTGCGTGTGATCATACATTGAGAATACCAGTTCTCAGTAAAATAGCAGATACCTTCATCACGTATGTCTAAAATTTGGCACAAGGTGGCAGGGTTGATTTCCATGTGGACACCCTTAAGGATAACGCTGAAGGTGGTAAGACCCTGTGATCCATTTACAGCAGCATAGAAAGCCCTAACTAAGCGTGGATATTGTGGTTCGTTGATACGGAGGAAGGAAGTCCATCCTAATTGATCGAACATTTCTTCAATATTAAATCCACCTTCTTTCAAATCATCGAGGTAAATAATTTTCCCATTAACCACAAATTTATTTTGCCACTTAGAAATGTAATTTGTTTCTAAGATAGGTGAACTAAACAATTTGATAGAGATTTTGGAAGAGGAGGCTCGAGATTTTTTGACAAGAGGTTTCTTAGGCTTTTTGGGAGTGGACACAATAACCTTCTTATCAATGTTTTTGGCTGGTGGTGGTGGTTGAACCGGTTCAGCAGATATGGTTTGCTCAGAATCATCAGAGTTGATTACATGAACCGTATTGTCTTGAGTTACTGGCTTCTTAGATGAAACAGCCCCAGACATGATCCTGGAGGATCGCCTTTTGGGTGTAGAGGATGTAGTAGAGGATGAAGCTTTGGTGGAGCGTTTTTTAGGAGAGGAAATTTTCGTACATGGTTCAGGAGGATGAGACATGGACGAGGGTGTTTGTGGTGTAGAAGCATCAGAATTCCCTTCTTCGTGATGATCGGACTCTGTACTGGAGTAGTAATCCTGGATGGATTCATTTTCTTGAGAGGCAACTTTGCGTTTGGCAGTTACTTTGGTACGAGCCATTGAGTTTGGGTTTTTTGAAAGAGGAGGGAGATGAGTTCTGAATTTTTTGAATAAGGTTTGAAGGGTGCAGAGGAGAGATGGGAGATGAAGTTTAAGTAGAGGAGGATGGGATATGAAGTGACTTTTCAAGAGAGGAGGCGTGAGATGATTCCCTAGGCAGTCATGATGATGAAGGCGCTGGGCTTTAGACGCGTGGGAGAATGGACAGGCAAGGCCGTATGTGCATTTAATGCAACAGCCAAGGGGAACACTCCACGCAAACGGCCAATGGGGAGAGAGGCGCGTGCTTGCGTGTTTCAAGGAGATTCCCAAAAGAGGAAACTGTATCCTCTGAGTGTATTTCTCGTCCTCTCACCTTTTCTAACTTAAAAGAAAAGCTTACTTATACAACCAGATTTGATAAAACACTCAAAGATTAATAAAAAATTAAACAATTTAAAATAAGAGAATTACAGTCATGATACAATGGATAAAACACTAAATCATTTAATTTTAGAAAAATTAATGATAGAAAGTTTTTCCAAAATATTTTTGAAACGATCCTCCTGAAGAGGTTTCGTAAAAATGTCAGCCAATTGATTTTCAGTGTCAATGAAAATTAATTCAATGTCACCCTTTTGAACATGATCTCTTATGAAATGATGTTTAATTTCTATATGCTTAGATCTAGAATGTTGTATGGGATTTTTTGAAAGATTGATTGCACTAGTATTGTCATAGAGGATAGGAATTTTAGTGTACCTTAGTGAATAATCTTCAAGTTGATTTCTTACCCATAGGATTTGAGAGCAGCATTGAGCAGCTGATACATATTCAGCCTCCGTAGTTGAAAGGGCGATTGTGCTTTGCTTCTTGCATGACCAACTGATTAGGGATTTACCAAGAATTTGGAAACCTCCACTTGTGCTCTTCCTTTCGATTTTATCTCCCGCATAGTCAGCATCACAGTAGGCTATGAGATCAAGATCTGAGCTTTTCTCATACCAGATTCCAAAGTTTATTGTACCAACAAGGTATCTCAGAATCCTCTTAACTGCTGTAAGGTGAGATTCTTTTGGAGAGGATTGAAATCTTGCACAAAGACCTACAGCAAATACTATGTCTGGTCTACTTGCTGTTAAGTATAATAAGGATCCAATCATCCCTCTATACTCTTTCTCAGAAATTGGAGTTCCTTCATCATCTTTGTGAAGCGTGGAGGATGGGTGCATAGGAGTTCCCATACTCTTGGCTGAACTCATGTTGTATTTTTTTAGGAGATCTTTAGTGTATTTTTCTTGTGAGATGAAAATACCATCTTTGAGTTGTTTGATTTGCAAACCAAGAAAAAATTTCAACTCACCCATCATACTCATTTCAAACTCACTTTGCATAAGATTTGAAAATTCTTCACACATCTCTTCATTAGTTGATCCAAAAATTATAACATCCACATAAATTTGGACAATTAATAAATCTTCTTTAGATATTTTCTTGAAGAGAGTAGTATCAATCTGTCCTCTAATGAATCCATTATCCTTAAGAAAAGAGCTTAACCTCTCATACCAAGCTCGAGGAGCTTGTTTCAATCCGTAAAGAGCTTTTGAGAGTTTAAATACGTGGTTGGGCTTCTTTTCATCCACAAATTCAGGAGGTTGTTTGACATAAACCTCCTCATTTAAGAATCCATTCAAAAAGGCACTTTTGACATGCATTTGGTATAGTTTGATACCTTTATGGGTGGCATATGCTAAGAGGATGCGTATAGCTTCTAGTCTTGCAACCGGTGCAAATGTTTCATCGTAGTCAATTCCCTCTTGTTGATTATAGCCTTGAGCAACAAGCCTTGCTTTGTTTCTTACTACCTCTCCATCCTCATTCAATTTGTTTCTGAAAATCCACTTTGTTCCAATGATGGATTTTTCAAGTGGAGGAGGTACAAGGTTCCATACCTTGTTCCTTTCAAATTGTGAGAGTTCTTCTATCATGGCTTCAACCCATGATTTTTCACAAATAGCTTGATCAATATTTTTTGGTTCAATTTGTGAAATCATAGCCATGGTTGCTGTATTTCCTCGTAGGGACTGCCTTGTTCTTACTCCATCAGCCGTGTCTCCAATAATCAGATCTGGAGGATGATAAGTGACTGTTTTCCATCCTCGTGGAGGTTGCTGAGAGGATGGAGCAGATTCGTCCTCTTCGTTTGGACTGGGTGCGTTGGAGGATGAAGGTTCATCTTCCTCAGATTTATCAATTTTTTCTAAGCACAAGTCATCAAACTCATCAAAAATAACATGCATGGATTCCTCCACAATTTGAGTTCTAAGATTATAAACTCTATAACCTTTAGATGAAATGGAGTATCCTAAAAACAAACCTTTGTCTGATTTTGAATCAAACTTTCCCAAATTTTCTTTATTGTTTAAAATGTAACAATAACACCAAAATATATGAAAATATGAGATGTTTGGTTTTCTTCCTTTCCATAGTTCATATGGGGTTTTGTTTAAAATCTTTCTAATGGATACACGATTTAAAACATAACAAGCGGTATTAATTGCTTCAGCCCAAAAATATTTTTCAATATTGGCTTCATTCAAAATAGTTCTAGCCATTTCTTGCAAAGTTCTATTTTTCCTCTCAACAACTCCATTTTGTTGAGGAGTTCTTGGGCAAGAAAAATTGTGAGAAATACCATTTTCATCAAAAAGATTTTTGAAAGATTCATTTTCAAATTCACCTCCATGGTCACTTCTTACGGAGATAATTTTTGATCCCTTTTCATTTTGAATCTTTTTACAAAAATAATGAAAAGCCTCAAAGGCATCATTTTTATGTTTTAAAAATAAGACCCAAGTAAAGCGTGAAAAGTCATCAACAATTACAAATCCGTACCTTTTTCCACTAAGGCTAGGAGTTTTAATAGGACCAAAAAGATCAATATGAAGTAGCTCAAGAGGATGGTTTGTGGAAACAATATTCTTAGAACGAAAGCTACTTTTTACTTGTTTTCCTTTGGCACAAGCTTCACAAATTTTGTCCTTTTCAAAATCAATTTTTGGAAGGCCTTTAACTAATTATAATTTGGACAATTTAGAAATAGTGTTTAAACTTATATGACCGGATCGTTTGTGCCATACCCATTTATCCTTTTCAATGGATACAAAACAAGATTCAGTAGGCAAATCATCAAGATATAGCTCATATAAATTCTTTTTTCTAAAACCGGAAAAGAAAACTCTACCCGAGGATGAGTGTTTAACCTCACATAGATTGGGTTTAAAAATAACTTCAAAACCACTATCACAAAGTTGGCTAATGCTAAGCAAGTTATGTTTTAAACCATCTACATATTGAACATCTTCAATTTTGGTAGAATTTTTATTACCAATGATACCGTTACCTTTTATTTGAGCTTTATCGTTATTACCGAATGTGACCGATCCTCCATCCTTTATTTCCAATGAAATAAAGCAATCTCTATCCCCTGTCATATGCCTTGAGCAGCCACTGTCCAAGAACCAAGGCCTTCTTTTGTTGATCAGATGATGTACCTGAGTTTGAGTTTAATAGTGACTTAGGTACCCATATAGAGGTGGGTCCTTGTTGGTTAGTCCGTCCTCTTGTGAGGAATTTTCTTTTGTGATAACAAATGGAATCTTGATGTCCAGGTTTACCACAATATGAACATCATTTCTTGATGTTATCTGCCCTTTTCTTGGCGTAACATCTTTTAAAAGTATGTCCAAGCTTTTTGCAAAAGGTGCATCTTGGCCTATCCTCTTGTTTCTTTGGAATAAAATTTTTTTCATAAAGTTTTTGTTTTTGAGAGCTTTTAAATCCAATCCCAGCTTTGTCAAAAATTTCAGATTGTGATCCCATAATCTTTTGAAAAGTATCAGTGGATTTAACAAAGTTGGAAAGATCATTTTTGAGTTCTTTAACCTCTATTTTCAAAATTTCCTTCTCTGCATCCTCTTCTGGAGGATTGGTTATGACAGTCTTTTTGTTTAAACTAGAGTATTGCTCAGATAGCTTTTCATGAGATAACTGCAGCTCTTGAATTGTTTGTTCATATTTTTTATTCTTAGCTTGTAGTTCCTCATTTAGCTTCTTTATTTCAAAAAGTTGTTTTTTAAGAAATCCACATTTTTGAGATAAAGTGTTTGAGTCATTTAAAAGATTGTCAAACTCTATTTCTAATTGTTCACAATTAGGACAAACTCTATTTCTAATTGTCAAACTCTTCTTCCTTTTCTTGCTCCGAGGATGAGTCATCACTATCATCCCACGTGATCATCATGGACTTGTTTTTTAAAGGAAATTTTCTTGATCCCTTTTTGTTTAGAGGACACTCAGTTTTGTAGTGACCCAACTTGTTGCATCCAAAACAAGTAATCTGACTTTTGTCAGATTTTTCTTTTTGAGGAGATCTTTTGTCCTGTCCTCTACGAGTTATCATCATCTGGATCCTTCTGGAAATGAGAGCTAGTTCATATTCTTCCTCAGATAGAGGATAGTCTGCACTTTCTTTCTTAGTAACATCTTCAGCTCTTTTGGAGGATGAGCTTTCTGTTTGGCTTGTTTTTAGAGCTATCATTTTTCCCTTTTTGCTTGGTTTGTCAGCCAGCAACAGAGGTTCATGAGCTCTTAGAGTTCCAACCAAATCTTCTAATTTCATGTTGGCCAAGTCTCTTGCTTCGGTGATGGCAGTCACCATTGGTCTCCATTCTTTTGGTAAACTCCTCAAGATTTTTCTTATCCTCTCTTGAACAGAATATACCTTTCCAAGAGATCTGAGATTGTTTAATATTATTGTCAATCTTGAGAACATTTCATCAATCGTTTCTTCCTCCTTCATTTCAAATAACTCAAACTCTCTTACTCCCATGTCAATCCTTGCTTCCTTCACATGACTTGATCCTTCATGATGAATCCTTAGAGTATTCTTCAACTCTATCATATTCTTCCCTGCTCAAAGCACACGTTAGAAATAAATGAGCTTTAGAGTTTAGGAGTACCTTAGCATTTTCATCCGCCGTCCATTGTGCTTGAGGTTTCTCATCGGAGGTTGCATCTGTGTTGTTGACTCTAATGACATGATCCCCATTTTCAATAACAGACCACATGTTGTTATCTTGAGATATGAGAAACAATCTCATCTTACTTTTCCAATGGTAGTAATCTGTACCATCAAAGTAAGGAGGTCTAGTGGAGGATCCTCCTTCAGGAACATACTTAGCTTTTGACATTTTTTCTTTGGATCTTTTTCTCTTACACTGTTAGATGTAATATTTATAGAGAACCTTGCTCTGATGCCAATTGATGGAGCTAAAAATCACTAGAAGGGGGGTTGAATAGGGATTTTGAGGTTTAAAAATTATTTTCAAAGTGTATGAGTTTCTGTCCTCTCAGTGAGGATGCGAACTGAAAAATGGTTTTTAAACTTTTCAAGTAAACTCAGAATAAGTGCAAGGAAATGTAAAGAGATAGACACACAAATTTTATCCTAGTTCACCCAAAGATGGCTACGTCCAGTCCTCACAACCTTGTGAGATTTTCACTAAAGATCAACAGATCAACCTCTTGCAGAGGATGATTACACTTTGTGTATTCTCAAGCTTCACCAAGCTTACAATCAACTTTCAAATGTTTTCAAGTTCAACTGACTTGAAAATTACAGAGTGATATGAGTATGATTTGTTTTCTCTCAACTAAAAACACTTTCTAAAAGATATTTCAAAGATCTAGTGTATGAATGGAGAAAGTGTGATGAGAGGATGAATATTGCTTAAGATAAATGATATGATTCTTGATCTTTTTCTGCAATATGTGTTGTGTGTTATGATGAAGAGCTTCCTGCCCTTTTATAGAGTCCTTGATAGCTCTTTCATGAGTTAAAAACATCATGACCGTTGAGGAGGTTGCAGAGATTTGTCCAATGGTCTTTGTGCTGAAATTACAACATTGCCATCCGGCCATCCTTGGACCTATGCAGTCCATCCTCTGCGTAGCCTTTTGTCTTGGTCTTGTATAGCCTTTTGATTTTTTCATTCTTCAAGACTTGTGACTTCTATTTTGAGCTTGTTTGCAGTTGTCTTTCAATATATTGACTTTGCTTTATTTTTCCAATCACTCAAGAGTGAAATATATGGCTGCCCTTAGCCTTTTTTTATGGGATGGAGACTTGCAAACATGTGACTTCTTGAATACCAAAGCTACAAGCTATCCTTGGACCTTGTATAGCTAGCCTTGTGATTTCTTTTGATCAAATGCTTCATATAATTGCTTATTCATGCTGATTTGATCTCTTTTGATGGATTAAAAACGTTACTCTCGCGAGGATGGAAAAACTCAACTTGAAGGCCCATCCTCTCAAGGTTCTGGCCATCCTCCAGCTTGAAACCTTAATGAATTAATCCAGATTTTTCTTCCTTTTGTTTTAAATGATGATTAACCTGTTTTCTTTTAATGATTCACTCAAAAGCACAGATTAGTATTAACCACAATCATAATCTCTTAAGTAATTTTGTTATCATTAAAATCAAATGAGAGATTTTGTCTCAACAAATTTAAACGAAAGTTTCTGATTGTTTACAACTTTACTAAATCCTACAACAATATATTATTCATATTAATATTTTTGAAAATATTCATCAAATCTTAATATAATTTAGACATGTAAAGTAACTTTTGAATGTCTTAAAAACAATGAAATAAATATCTATTAACATAATCAACGTCTTTAAGTTATTTCACATGTAAAGTAACTATGAGAGTTAACTTATTAGTTAAATCTTAATATTTGAAGACAAAAATTCGAAAAACAAATTTCAAACTTAAATAAGTGTAAT
>JBBPBP010009777.1:63013647-63043324 GCA_037974735.1 Cicer chorassanicum | reverse complement strand
TCAACAAAAAATTAATCAAACTATAATTTTTTTTGTCATAGATTAAAATATAATTTTGATATACTTTATTTAATTTTTGAGATATTTATCTTATTTTGCAAAATCAAATAAATTATTGGAAGGTAACAAAAAATTAATCAAACTATAATTTTTTTGTCATAGATTAAAATATAATTTTGATATACTTTAATTAATTTTTGAGATATTTATCTTATTTTGCAAAATCAAATAAATTATTGGAAGGTTACAAGTAATTCAGTCATTAAATTTAATATCATACATATTAAAACAAATATATATTTTATTATCGTCTATTTGTGTGTAACAAAAAAAAAAAAAAAACTAATCTGAGAGCCCCCAAAAGACACGTTCATGAAAAAAAAGAAGACACTTTCACCTTGTTGCTGTACATTTTCCGCAACCTGTAATAAGATAGGAAAAGGAAAACAACACGGTAAAAAAATCGTCGGGGAAAAACCCAACCCAGGGTAAAACCGAAATTACACTACTTCACTTTTCAACACTTTCCTTTCTCTCACGCATTCTTCCATTTCTAACAGTAATCAGAATTCTCATGATTCCAATATCGATTCACAATTAAAAATAGATTAAAGGAAAATCGCTGTCTCCGATCTCAATCCACAAACCCTAAGATTCCGTCATATTTTCAGGTCTCGGTTCTTCAATCTTCCAATCAGGTATGCTCATTCTCGATTACTGAATTTTCTTTTTGCGAATCGAGTTTTTCTGTTTCAAGCATCGAACAATCGAATTCGTTATTTTACGGAAATTTATGGAATCATTCGAATATATCTTTATCGAACTTGATTGAGCTGAAAAAATGGAACGGTTGAAAGTTAGAGTGAGAACTGAGAAATTAATTTGTGATGATTTTCTCAAGTCTATTTCGTGTATAAGTATTTTTAGACTTCTTTGGCTTTGTTTTTTGTAATCAGATTTGAATGGCGGGTTGCCATTGCTATCAATGTTGGTTTAAAGCATCTGTGAAATTCTGACACTGTGTAGCACTAATTATTGTGTTATATGACACTTGAAAAGTAGTCTCACGAGAAGTGATGGCTGGAACTGTGGTTTTTCTCATGAAGTTTCACGAATAGATCACGGCAAGGAAGGATGAATATCGTTAAGGGTGTTGCTGACCTTATACGAAGAACTTCCACCGGGCAAAGTGGCGAATCCTCAAGTTTCCATGCTCAGAAGTTCTCTCCTCCTGGGCCCAAGATCCGGTTTAGGTAAAGTATTATAAGTTTCTTGAATAAGAAGTATTAAATGAAAAGCTCCATATGCCTGTGTTAATTACCACAAAATTGAATTATAATAAGTTTCTTGAAATTATTTAGATGTGCAATGCATGTTGTTTCATTTGCACGTCATAGAAGCATGTGTAAGTTTTTTGTTATAAATTTATGTCTTTTGATGTATTAAGAATGTTTAGCCGATTGCCAGGGTTGCCTTC
Source organism: Cicer chorassanicum (assembly GCA_037974735.1). Lineage (NCBI taxonomy): Eukaryota > Viridiplantae > Streptophyta > Magnoliopsida > Fabales > Fabaceae > Cicer > Cicer chorassanicum. The sequence continues at coordinate 63,041,847 of JBBPBP010009777.1, read as the reverse complement.
TTTCACAATTGAGTTGTGTTTTAGGAAAGGGAGTTTTATCATTCATACAATGTCTCATTGAGTGTTTTGATACATTGGGAATTAATTGCGTTGGAAATCTCTTGCGTATTCTAAATAGTTAATGTCAAATCATTAACCAGGATTTAACTAGCAGTGTTGTGCTTGCAAATGTCATCACTCTCGAGATTGAGAGTGAATGGTTGTTTAACATTAAGTGTACTTTTTTTTTACGGAACTGGCTTCCTTTAGCCAATGGCGAAGACTTTTATATTGGACCAATTAGGCTATTCTTTATTACTGTTTTTTTGTGAATAAATGAAAAACCTTGTTAAGTTTGTACTAAAAAGGAAATCTCTGTAGTGGTTGTTGAGAGTCCTACGGTGATTGTGATATGGCCTGAAAGGGTGTTTATAAGTGTGAGGCAATCCTCACCTTACAAGCTGGTATTGTAGGGTTGAGTCAGACCGAACCCAAATTTCAAGAGTGATTATTTTCTTTTGGATTAATACGACTCCCAATTACCTAGGGTATGTTTGGGTAAATAATTTAATTATGCGCTTACCATATAAGAGCATTTTCAATAAGCACTTAAGTTCAACGGGCTTTTTGTGTTTGATATGCACATTAAAAACTTGCGTTATCATTTGTTTTCACCATACAAATAGAATTTGAGGTGGATGGAAATCAACGATAGGACACACATAAACTGTTTCCATATGCTATTTTACATATTAAAAAAAAGTTGAAAATGGCTTACGGGAACATCATAAGTTATTTTCATAAACTCTTTCAAAAACTTACTTGCTTTTGTTATAAAATAAACCCAAATAAGCTCTTCCAAATTTCAAACACCACCCAAGTATTTTTGAACTTTTTTGAATAATGTCTCTCTGACATTTGATGTACTTGGAGTTGGAGAAGGAAAATGTGTTTTTGAACTCCTTTAATAACGCCTGCATTTTATTAGCTTTTTGCACCAAATAATAGCCAAATAGCATATTGAGACACACTTTTGGTCTTCTATTCTACTATAGCCAAATCGTTCATAGTGAACCATAAAAAACAGATATTGTGTAAGGACACACAATGGTTGTTTCAGAGGTGGTTGCCTTGCATGCAGAAATAGGTTTCGTGCCTTACTCCTTAGGGTAGTGGGAGGTTTGCGAATCTGCTGTAAATAATGTGTTAATCCTATTAGTAACTGCTTTTCATATAAAATGCTCAACTGAGGAGGGAGCTTTAGACATCAAATCAATTTTCTATGAGGAAATTTAGTTTGTTTGGGGGTTGGAAGAAACTGAAAGAGAGGTTCACAAGAGAAGAAGCTTCAAAATTTTGTGTTCATACTGGCAAAATACATTTTGATTGTACACCATTTCATTTGAATTTTGACTTCTTCCAGTGATGCTGGGGACGAGGCAATAGTAAATACTCTTTGGGAGCGATATCAGAAAGTTGATGATAAGGTATGATTGGATATATGCTTTCTAGATTTTTACTTACCAAATATTTAATTTTCCGAAGCTTGGCAAACTTCATTTAAAATTTTAAATTCAAGTCATGTTAAGACATGCAATCTGTAGGCTTTATTATTTATTTATCTATCCATCTATCTATCTATCTATCTATCTATCTATTATCTATGTGTTCAAATTTTTTGGATTGCTGCAGTTGAGAATGATGCTAAATTACACTTGTTTTCTTCCCCTCACGACAATAGTAATTTATTTAGTAATTTTTCCTAATAAAAAGACCTTAATGTTTTAGGTGGAGAGAAAGAGGCTGCTTCATGTTTTCATCAAGCAATTTGTAGTCGTCTACAAGGATTGGGAACCTGTAAATTCAGGAATATTATTAGAGTCTGCTTCTGTTGAGATTTTTTCATCTGCTGATGATGTGGTTATTGGCTGCTCAGCCGGACACCCTATTGAAGTCATTCGGGTATTTGTTGACGAGGTCACACAGTTAAGCTCACTAGTTACTGAGTGTAAGATGCACATCATTGCCGTCCTCATATTATCTTCACCTTCCTTTCTTAAGTAACATTCAATATAAGAAAGTCCAAATGGATTTATACATGCAATAAAAGTTAGAGGTTGGGCCTAGTCTTTCTTTAAAGGGCAACCCAATTAGGAAGAATCAGATCCATTGGAGTTATTTTTGAAGCATATACTATCTATTTGTAAGATAAATGAAACAGATGTAAGAAGGGAGTGTACATGCTTACTTGATTTTCTTTTATCAGGATCAGCTGTTTAGTTTACTTTTATTTTTCCATTTACCATGTTAAAAAGTAAACACAATACTTAATTTCTTTGATTACAATACAACATGGTTTTGACTCAAATGGGTAGAAATGATGATTTTGGTTACTTGTAGTGGTACTGTTACTGCTGACGTGTAATTTGATTCAATTCTTGTCTCCTCTGGTTCTTTTCAGTGAGCACCAGCATTTTGCAGTCACCAGCGGAATTGTCTGGGGCTGCAACCAAGTCATATATTACTTCTGAAGGGTTTTTAATTTTGGATGCATTGAAAATTATCGCCCGTTCGTTATACAATTGTAGAGTATTTGGATACTTTGGTGGAATTCAAAAACTTACAGCACTAATGAAAGGTATAATCAATTTTTTTGGTTCCTGATTTTGATTACTTTTGTGCAAATTTGAGGTACAATTGTAGAGTTTTTTTTCCTTCTGAAAATTGGTAAGTTTCATCTTCCTGCATATTGTTTCTTTGTAATCCTTTAGCATTTTTTAGGCTGTTAATGTTAAGGCTTAGACCTATGTGTTCCATTGTTATAATTTAATTAACAGACACTTCTTGTTTTTTATTTGTTTTCTCACTTTAATGGATATTGTACTCTCATGCATTTTGTTCAAGTGTTAATTTTCAAATCTAATTTTCCACTCTTCCTTTCATTATACTAAGCATATATTTTGAAAGTTGACTTTGGTGCTTTGATTATTTGCTTCTAATATGTTCCCATTATGAGCGGAAAACAGTGAAGTCTATTCTTACTCTTGATTCAATTGGTTGCAGGTGCTGTGGTCCAACTTAAAACCATTTGTGGTGCCCTTTCTGCTGATGAAAGTTTATCTGACTTTGCTATGGAGAAAATCAAGCTGCTCGAACAAATTCTGATTTATGTTGTGTCAATATTTTATATTTTCATTGACTTAGGTTCAAATATAGACAAAACGGATGAGCTGTTCTGCAGTCTTTTAGGCTTTATTTCACGTGTTGATGCTGCAATCAGCTCTTCAAACAGTTCAAAGGTTTTGTCTACTGAAGCAAGGTTACATTGGCGTCAGAAAGCAATTGTTTCTGTGATGGAAGCTGGTGGTCTAAATTGGTTAGTAGGTAAGGTAGGCATCTGTTATTTTTAGATATTTGAGATTATTAGGCATTTGTTGTTTCATGATTGACTTTCTAACTTGGCAAATATATATGCAGTTATGCACTAGGTAAAAATAGATACATGAAGGCTACAATGAATTCAACAAATGCAATATTAACTGTTAGTTAGACTAACCTATAGGTCGCTGTAGTTCCAGCTAAACTTTTGAATAGGTCCATATTCATTAGCTGTTTTTGATGGGATCCCTATATTTCATTTTTTTTAAATAGGTACATTGGCTGACAGCTATATAGACTTAATATATGTTTACTGGCATCAGTATGCCATTTTGGGTTACTGTTACAGGTCTTGAGGACTTAATTATAAATGTTCATAGTTTGTTAGGACCTAATTAAAATTTTAAAACAGTTGAATCATTGACTTCTATTTGTTATTCTGTTAAGGTTCTTGTTAAAACCTTTTAAACTAAAGGGAGCTTTTGAAATTTATTTAAACTATTGGGAGTTGGACTTAATAGGTAGTTTAACCTTAAATGTTAATGCATTCGCTGAATGTGTGATAAATCCATTTATGCTTTGGGGGCCCAGCATGCATTGCTCATTGGTTCCCCCTTATCACATTGAAATGTGTGTATACAAGATAACTACATATATATTGACTTTTTTAACTTAAAAATAAAGAAGGAACAAGGACCTATTTTCTTACCAACTTGAACTAAAAGATAAAGCACATTATTGGGGCTTTTCCAAATAACTTGTACTTTTAGGCTAAGTGTTTCTTGGGATGGATGTAGATTTTTGTAGACCCTTTAACACCATAATAAGATATTTGTGTGTGGTGACATGCTAGAGATAAGGACATGATGTTGGACTTGTTTTGTATTCACTAAACTTAAATTTGCAACAGAACTGTTGCGTGTTTGTAGAAGATTCAGCTTGAAAGAACTGTTGATGGATGATTCACTTCAGTACTTGAGCTTGAAAATCCTTTCTTTGGCCTTATCTGCAAATCCCCGGAGTCAGAATCATTTTAAAAGTATTGGAGGGCTGGAAGTGCTGTTGGATGGTCTTGGATTTCCATCAAATTCTGCAACAACTTACAATAAATTTGTTTTGACTAATGGCTTCAGGTATTGATACATGTAGGGTCTTGCTAATGAGTACCCTTAGGGCATTGGTTAAAGAATCAATAAAAGGAAAGTTTGATTTGAAAATACAAGTTAAACACTTGTCAGTGTAATAAATATATCATTTCCCATACAAACTTACCTCTTTTAGTTCTTTAACCAATGCCTAGCATTCTCCATATTTCAAGCCAATTATTTGAGTTTGTTGTCTGTTTTAAAAATACTATCACTACACACATGTTATCTCTTCTACTGGTTTTGACTTGTCTTAAGCATTTAGGTAAATTTATCTAGTATTTTGCTACTTGTGTCTCTCTTTGAGCACACTATTATGGGATTATATCTGCATTATTATATCATACAACCTGTTTGATAGTCTTTGAGAAATTGGTTTGCTTGTTTTTTGCAGGGATGATAAACCATTGCAAAAAAAATTTCAGCTTCATATTCTTTCTATGGAAGTTTTAAGGGAGGCTGTGTATCCTTCATTTGTTGCTCTTTTCTGAAATTTGGATGACTTTCACTTTTCATTCATTCAGCTTCATTTTCATGAGTTCTGAAACATTGCATCAACACCATCGCCTACTAAAGTTCTGAAGCATTTAAAGTGTGTATTCCCACAAGCTATATTTGTTTGTCATTCTTAATTATTCCTCTTTGAATGTCATTCCCATGGAAGATATGTTTACATACATCAGCCTTTTTGCCTTTTCCTTTTGGAAACTGGTTTCTTCTTGAATCTCATTAAAATTTAACTGAAGAAAGTAAAAGACAAAATAATATAATACTTTCATGTTTTATTACTACAGCCTTAAGCTGTTTATATAGGAAAAGAAATTACAATAGTAATACTGAGTAATAATGACAAAATCATAAAATAAAAATAAATATAATAATATAAAATAAAAGAGAATCAAATATGATTTCTCTTGATTCTTCAACACCCCCCCTCAAGTTGGTGCATAGATATCTGTCATGCCCAACTTGGCTATAAGTCGCTCAAAATTGGGTCTTGCCAAACTTTTTGTCAAGATATCAGCAGTTTGCTGATTGGAAGTCACAAATGGTAGGCATATAATTCCAGCATCAATTTTTTCTTTTATGAAATGGCGGTCAATCTCAATGTGCTTGGTTCTATCATGTTGTACAGGGTTGTGAGCTATACTTATTGCTGCTTTGCTATCACAGAACAATTTTAAGGGTGAGTCAACTTTCATTTTCAATTCGTCCAAGAGTTTACGAATCCATAAAAGTTCACAGATTCCTTGAGCCATTGCTCTGAATTCAGCTTCTGCACTACTTCGAGCAACAACCCCTTGTTTCTTACTTCTCCAAGTAACTAAATTTCCCCAAACATAGGCACAATATCCAGTGGTGGATTTTCTATCAGTAATTGATCCTGTCCAATCAGCATCTGTAAATATAGAGACTTCTCTGTCATTAGTTTTCTTGAAGTACAAACCCTTTCCAGGATTGGATTTCAAGTACCTTAAGATCCGATAAACTGCCTCCAAGTGTTCTTCATAGGGAGAATGCATGAATTGACTTACAACACTCACAGAGAAAGCGATGTCAGGTCTAGTGTGGGCTAGATAAATAAGTTTGCCGACTAACCTCTGGTATCTTCCAATCTCAATAGGAACACTGCCTTTCTCCCAAAGTTTAGCATTTAATTCCATAGGAGTATCTGCTGGTTTACACCCACTCATCCCAGTTTCTTCCAAGAGATCTAGGATGTATTTTCTTTGAGAAACAACAATTCCCTTCTTTGAGCGAGCAACTTCCATACCAAGAAAATATTTAAGCGCGCCTAAATCTTTGATCTCAAATTCTTGTGTCAAATTTTTTTTCAACCTTTCCATCTCGACAATGTCATCTCCTGTGAGAATAATATCATCTACATATACAATTAGAATTGCAATTTTACCAACATTAGAGAATTTCATGAACAGAGTATGGTCTGATTGTCCCTGCATATATCCTTGCTTTTTGACCGACCGAGTGAATTTTTCAAACCAAGCCCTTGGGGATTGCTTGAGACCATAAAGGGATTTTTGTAGTTTGCACACATTTGAATCAAATTTATCTTCAAAGCCAGGTGGACTATCCATGTATACTTCCTCCTCCAAATCACCATTCAGAAAAGCATTTTTTACATCAAGTTGGTTAAAAGACCAATCTAAATTCACTGCCAAGGACAAGAGGACTCTAATAGTGTTTAATTTGGCAACGGGAGCAAAAGTCTCTGAGTAATCAATGCCATATGTCTGAGTAAACCCTTTAGCAACCAAGCGTGCCTTGTATCTTTCAACTGTGTTGTCAGAATTATATTTTACAGTAAATACCCATTTACAACCAACAGTATTCTTTCCTGTAGGTAACGTCATGACTCTCCAAGTTTGATTCTTCTCAAGAGCTCTCATCTCCTCAAGAACAGCTTCCTTCCACTTTGGAATTTTTAGAGCCTCCTGTATATTTTTTGGAATTTCTACAGCAGACAACTTAGAGGTAAATGCAGCAAATGAAGAAGACAATTTTGAGTATGACACATAATTAGACAAAGGATATTTAGTGCATGATCTAACAGGTTTTCTAATTGCAATAGGAAGGTCTATATCAGGATACTCGACATGACTCTCAACAACAGAAGAAGACTTACCTGTATCAAGATGATGTGTTGGATTATCTATTGGTTCAGAATCTTGGAAGGGTCGGAGAATGGGTCCTTCATTTCTCTGTTTATGGTTTCTTCTTTCAAAGACATTTCCCTTCCAAGTAGGGTCAATTGTAGTAAACCTGCTTTGTGTCTCTTTATCTGAGTCATTATGTTGTGGCATTTCAGGTGGTCCTTCATTATTGTGATTTTGATTTGAAATTGTCGCCCCCGAATCTGTCGAAACCTCACTCATAAGTGGATTGAGTTTCAATATGGATTCTTGGGCATTTTCTTTTGGTGCATCTATATAAGTCTCAGAATTTTGTGACGACACTATATCACTTAAAGTAATGATGTTTTCAAACGTAAAAGATGAATCTTCCTTAAAATTTCCCCCCTGAAGATGAATGTCAGGAAAAAATGGTTGATTTTCAACAAAAGTAACATCCATGGTTACAAAAATTCTTTTTGATTTTGGTTCAAAACACCGATACCCCTTTTGAGTTGGAGAGTAACCGGTAAACACACATTTTGTTGCTCGTGGCTCGAGTTTGTCAAGGTGTTTATGTTCATGAACAAAAGCAGTGCAACCAAAAACTTTTAATGGCAAATCAGCAGAGACACTAGTTAAAGGAAAATAATTTCGAAAAACATCAAGAGGGGTATGAAAATCTAAAACTTTAGATGGCATTCGATTAATTAAATATGATGCAGTTAAAACAGCTTCACCCCACAAATATTTTGGAACGTGATTTGCAAATAGTAAAGCTCTAGCAACCTCAAGAAGATGCCTATTCTTTCTCTCTGCAATTCCATTTTGTTGGGGTGTATTAACACAAGAACTTTGATGAACAACCCCATTTGCAAGAAAAAAATCGGACAAAAGTGTATTAAAATATTCTTTACCATTGTCACTTCTGAAGACTTGAATATTTGTTTGGTATTGAGTATGCACCATTGTAAAAAAGTTTTTGACAACCTGTCCAACTTCAGATTTTTCTTTTAATAGATAAACCCAACAAATTCTAGTATGATCATCAATAAAAGTTATAAACCATTTTTTATTAGAAAAGGTGTTTATTCTATTCGGACCCCAAACATCACTATGAATAACTGCAAACGGTTTTGATGGTTTATATGGTTGTGTAGAAAAAGAAGAACGGTGATGTTTAGCAAGTTCACAAGTTTCACAATGAAATAAAGACGGATCCTTCTTAGAAAATAATTTGGGAAACAAATGTTTCAAATACGGAAAACTAGGATGTCCTAACCGTAAATGCCATAACATAATATCATCATTATTAGAAGAGACAAAAATAGATTCAAAGTAGGTACTTGTTTTTTGTTGGTCTTTGAAGTCGAGTCCATTGTCAAGATAATAGAGTCCTCCACTCTCCTTAGCATTGCCAATCATCTTCCCCGTGCTCAAATCCTTAAAAGTGCAATGAGAATGAAAGAAGTTAGCTTGACAATTTATATCCTTTGTTAATTTAGTAATGGATAACAGATTACATGATAAATTAGGAACATGTAAGACATCTTTTAAGGTTAACACAGGTGACAGAATAACAGAACCTTTCCCTGCAATGGCTGAAAGAGAGCCATCTGCAATTTTAATTTTGTGGTTACCTGCACAAGGACTATAAGAAGAAAATAGACTCGACTCCCCAGTCATATGATTAGTAGCACCAGAATCGATAATCCAAGTATGGCTGGGAGTGACACTAAGTAGAGCAGTATTTGGAAAATTACCTTTTTGAGCTATAGAGCAAGAAGGAGTTTGAGACTCAAGGAGTTTGTACAATTTATCTAATTGTTCCTTGGTGAAAGGAGATGGGCTTGAAGGGGACTGCTTCTCTTGATTAGAGGTACCAGCTTGGAGGGCATGACCTTCGTTTCCTTCTTTTTTCTTCCAATTTAGAGGTTTTCCATGGAGCTTCCAACACGTATCACGTGTGTGCCCTAGACGTTTGCAATGTTCGCACCATGGTTTCTTGCCATCTCTCTTCCCGTCTTCATTCTTAGAGACTAGGGCAGAGCTTTCAACCTCACCAACAGAAGGTGTCTTACCCATCATAACACCTTGTCTCGCCTCTTCTCTTCTAACTTCTGAGAACGCTTCCCGAAGTGATGGCAATGGAATCTTTCCCAATATTCTGCCACGGACTTCATCGAGCTGCTTATTAAGCCCAACCAAGAACATGAATACTCGGTCGTTCTCCTGTCTCTTAAGAAACAAAACACTGTCCTCACAGCACTTCCAATGATCATCATAGCAGAGATCCAATTCTTGCCATAGTGTCATCAACTCATTGTAATAGGTAGTGACATCTCTATCTCCTTGTTTGGCATGCCACAATCGTGATTTGAGATCAAAAATTTGAGAAGAATTCTGAATGTCAGAATATGTTTCTTTGACTGCCTCCCAAACTTCCTTTGCAGTAGGCAAAAACATAAAAGGTTTTTTTATCATCGATTCCATATTACTAAGCAGCCAAGCGATAATAACAGAGTTCTCAGATTTCCAAAACCTGTAATTCGGATCAGTAGTGGCAGGCATTTGCACCTCTCCGGTTAGGAAACCATATTTTCCCTTACCGTCTAATATCAATCTTGTGGTTTGGGACCATTCAACATAATTTTTTCCATTGAGTTTTTGAATTTCAACCTTAAGGACATTAGAAGTTCCCTCATGGCCAAAAAAGTTGGAAAAACCATTGTTAGATAAACCATTATTGTCGCCTGGGCCGCCGCCACTGCCGCCTGGGCCGCCGCCACTGCCGCCTGAGCCGCTGCCTAAACCCATACTGTCGGCGTTGTCGACTACTTCTGATTTTTTACCCAAACCATTGTCGCTGCTACCGCCGCTACTCATAAGGGCTGCCTTCCATGGGGTATTATGTGCCATAGATCAGTTGACTAGAGCCACAAACCCTGATGGGTTGTTTACAGAACCCTAACCAGAGCTCTTGATACCATGAAGAAAGTAAAAGACAAAATAATATAATACTTTCATGTTTTATTACTACAGCCTTAAGCTGTTTATATAGGAAAAGAAATTACAATAGTAATACTGAGTAATAATGACAAAATCATAAAATAAAAATAAATATAATAATATAAAATAAAAGAGAATCAAATATGATTTCTCTTGATTCTTCAACATTAACATTACAATTATTGATGCTTGAGACCTTGACTTTGATACAGCTTCGGGAACATGAACAACTTGCAATTTCTTTGTGAAAATGGTAGGGTGCATAAATTTGCAAATAGTTTTTGTTCGCCGGCTTTTGTTCTTCAAGATTTGAGACAAGGGGAGGATTTTGCTGGACAGCAGACTGTCAGTATGCCTGGTCTTGACATTCAAGAAAATGAAAAGTATATGAAATCCGATCCAGCAATGGCTTCTGCTGGCCTTCCACAGAATGCTTCTTTTTCTCTTTTTTGGAATGATTATGTCCTTAGGCTGAGCAGAGGACTCTGTTCATTTCTTATAGTTCCTGGAGCTTCAAAATCTCTCAATATCCCACTATCTTCTGGTCGATTGGCATTGCCTGTTTCCTCATCATATTGTGAACTGTCAATCAAATGGGTCTTGAGAGTTCTATTTACAATATTTCCCTGCATCAAAGCTTGCTCAAATCAGAATGAGTTGCCAAGCTATTTAAGGTGAATTGTATCAATGGCTTGCAGTGTCTTTACTTGTGCTGTTTTTCTAAAAATCTTAATTAATTATCATTTTTGTTTAAAGTTTGTGTTTTTAATAAATTATCAAAAACAGTATTGCAAATCATTCTGTTACTATGGTTATGAAGTAGAAACTTCATATACTGAACTGATTTTTGTTGTTGTTTTCCCCCCTTTTTCTGCAGGGTCTTTGTCACTATTCTACAGAATATAGTTCTCAATGCATTTAGAAATCTTCTTTCTTCTTCTACCATGTCACTTGAAATTTTTCGTGAAGAGGGAATATGGGATCTCATCTTTTCAGAAAATTTCTTTTACTTTGAATCAGCTTCAGAAGAATCTGCTGGACAGATAATTGTATATAATAAGAAGTCTGAGACATTGTCTGCTTCAAGTAGCACTATTGACACACCGGAAGTTAGTGGGGTTAATAGTCTGCAGATGGAAATAATGTCATTTGTGGAATTTGCTGCAACTTCTGATAGAAATGCACACAACATGGTGGGTCCTCCCCCCTCCTAGGATGTAGATTTCATATCTTTTGAAAGAGAGATAAAAGATAGGCATATGGTGGAAGCTGTGTGTGAAGCTATGCAGTGGAGAGCAGTGATTTGTAATTTTTTTAATTATGTAGAATTCTTTTCACAATAGATTACAAAACCATTTTACAGAACGAAAGTGCTGTGATTTGTCAAAAGATCTTTCTAAACAGTACATGATGGATATTTGTTTTAAATCATGTATTACCTGTCTTGTTTATTGGCTTAATGCACTATTATTTTGCAAAAGTAATATTACTGTGTGCACATCTTTTTGAATGCGTGTGTTAGTTTGTAACTATTCATTATCTTAATTTTGTTTTTTAATTTAATAATTGTGGTGCATGCATTTTACAATTGAATTCAATTTGTTGAGAATGTCCTAAGTTTTATTACCTTGTTTTAATTACAGACTGAATTGTCTGCTTTGCTGGATGCACTTGAACATTCTGCTTGTAATCCAGAAATTGCTAGTCTTCTTGTGAGGAGTTTGGTTAGGATTTTGCAGCTCTCTCCCGAGAAAACAATTGCTTCCTTTAAGACCTTGAATGCAGTTTCTCGGGTTCTGCAAGTTGCTTGTGTTCAAGCACAAGAGTGTAGAAGATCTGGAAGTGTGGACCCCTCCAGTGTGAATAGTGGCCTGGAAGTTTCGGAATCAGTGCCAAATCAACAGAAACGTAATTTCTCCGAGACCGTGCAAAATTGGTTCAGTTGCATGCAAATGTGCATGGAGTTCTTTACCAAGTTTTTAGCATCAGCTGAAGATGCAAAGAGTTTTATATTGCATAACTTTGTATGCATTGATTGCTTGTTTGATTTATTTTGGATAGAAGGTTTGAGAGGTGATGTGCTTAGACACATACTTGATCTCATGAAGGTATTCTTTCATTTTGTTTTAGTTACTTGATTTTGGCTGAGCTATAAGGTAACTTTGGAATTCATAATTTAGGTTATAATTATCTTGTGAATATAATACACTACTCTGGTCTCAAATATAAGGAAAAAAGTAGTCATATTTAGTGGACCAATATATAAGTAAAATTTAACTAATCTCACCCTATTATTAACAAAACATCCTTCAACATAACAAATTCTCATACAAAATTAAATAAAAAGAAGGGGTAGTTTAGGAGATGTAATTAGTTTTTTGACTGCATCATGAAAATTAAATGAAGTTAACCACTATTCCTATTATATGTGCATTAGTTACTTTTGCTTAGAATTGAGTCTAGAGGGATTATTATGTAGCTATAATTAATATTGTTATTTTTCAGATTATACAATTCTCAGAGGAAGATAAAAAAGCAAAGTTACAGTTATGCTCTAAATATTTGGAAATGTTTACACAAATTAAAGAACGGGAGAAAAACTTTGTTGATCTGTCTATTGATATGTTGGCTGGAATGAGAGATATGCTTCAGGCTAATCAAGCAGTATGCATCCACTGTTGATTTATTTCTGAACTGTGTCAGCTTAAATGCATATGCATTTGCAATTTAACTGAATGGTTCTCTTTGATGTTGTAATGTTTCAGTACTATCAGGCTCTATTTCGTGATGGGGAATGCTTTTTGCATGTTGTATCGTTACTTAACAGCGATCTAGATGAGAAAAATGGGGAGAGATTAGTTTTAAATGTACTCCGAACACTTACTTGTCTGCTTGCTAGTAATGATACGTCAAAGGTACTTTCTTCATCACTGTCTTATGTTTTCTCCTCCCCATTTTGTTTTGATTATATGTTAATGGCCTGTGCTGTTGTTATGTCTGTGGTCTGAAAGTTCTTTCTAAAGCTGTCCTTTGGCTGTTTATTACTGTTTTCCTGTTAAAGACACATGTGTCATTATGTCTGTATAATGCCCCCATGCAGCAGCTCCATTTCATTATGATACCACCATAAGAACTAACTCCCCTAAAAGGTTGAAGCAAACAAATGACTTTGTTACATCTCTAATTTGGATGAATCAATCATTATTCTCTTTTGTGATTCAATCCTCTTTGCTCTTTTGATAAATTGATCCTTTGTGAAATTAAAAAAAACTTTCAAATCAAAAGAAAAATATATGGGAGCTTTGGTGTCAAAAAACTTTTTCTTTGGTGGAACATGGTTATGGAGCTTTCTTTATTCTCTATGCACTAGATCATTGAGAGAAAATTTGGTCACAGCATAATGGATAGAATAGAATGCCAACTTCTTGATGTCTGCTTTCAGTCCACACTATTTATCTCTCCTTTAGGCCCCACTTAGGTTTCTTGTATCCATTCCTTTGGAGAATCCTTAAATGGTGAATATAGATTTTCTAGATGCCTTTTCTCTTCCTCTGTTGTTTACAGATATAAAATTGATAGACCACGGGGTTGTTGTGTAAAAAAACTAAGGGAAGTGAATTTTCCTCCCTTTTTGTGGTAGTATATATAATAAAAAATTTATGTTAATGGGAAAAGGGAAATAACACCCATCACCTTAATGCTGTTTTTAAAAGTCAACAGTATTATTGTCGCACTTTGAAGAGCATTCAACCATAAAACGAAATCAAATCTTCTTTGTTGATGCTCTTTCATGGATTAAATTGTCTGTGTTGTTAACCTGAAAGTGATGGTTCTAATGCATGCTTGGTAATTATTGATTCTGGGGAAGTAATTGTTTCATTTTATATCTCTTTCAAGTTTATTAGAAGCTTCTTTGAACACAAAGTAAACTAATCCAGACACACTTTTACTTAAGAACCTATGTTTATCTTCTCTCTCTCTCTCTCTCTCTCTCATGGAAAATGCACAAAAATTTAGGTTACATCCCTAGATGCTACTTAGGCATGTGATCTCTACAACGAAAAAATATAGGCTCAAATAAATCATGTCTAAATGACCCTCCCATTGCCCCTTGATCCAATAACTAGTGCTGTAATGTATGCCTTTTAGGAATGGCATCGTCCTAGTTATTGTTACTAAACCTCCCCTTACAAAGGTGTCTCAGGATTTTCTTGCTTTAACCTAGAAAGAGTCCTTTATTGTCAGATTTGTGTTGCAGTTATGGGATGTTTGTGTTTTGCAGTAAACCTTATCTTATACGTAAGCGATGCTGCTTGAGCATTATAAGTCACAGTTGCATATCAGCATACAAATCTGAGTTTTAGATTGATTGCCTATTTATAGCGTTTTTCTTCTCAATTTCTTTGAAGACTGTAGCTTGCATTATAACACGAGGTTGCATATTGATATAGTTGTCGTGTTCCTGTACTTGCTTGTGCTGTACCAATGCCCTTCAATTCTAAAGCTCACTTACTGTATCCTTATCTCTGGCAGGCTGCATTTAGAGCTCTAGCTGGAAAGGGGTACCAGACGCTGCAGAGCCTGCTGTTGGATTTTTGCCAGTTTCATTCAAGTGAAAGCCTTTTAGATGCTTTGCTTGATATGCTTGTTGATGGTAAATTTGATATCAAGATCAGTCCTATGATTAAGGTGATATGCTAGTACATTTTTTGATCCTCTTGCACTGTTTCATTTGCTATTGCACGTAACTGAAGAAAGTTGCATTTGTTGCATCCAGATGCTATAACTATTTCAGTTCTATTAAATCTTTATTTAATAAATCTTATTTCAGAATTTTCTTATTTTTTTCTGTGTTTTTGTTTTTGATTTCAGAACGAAGATGTGATAATATTATATTTGATTGTGCTGCAAAAGGTTTGCAATTAATTTCTCTTTTCATTAATTATCATTTTTTCATAGTGATAATTTAGTAGTTGCCAAACTTTGTTTTGAGAAAATAATATCATCTATTTTATTTCTTGTTATTTTGTGATTGGGCAGAGCAGTGAGTCGTTGCAGCATCATGGGCTAGATGTGTTTCAGCAACTACTAAGAGATTCAATTTCAAATAGAGCTTCCTGTGTCAGAGCAGGGATGCTTGATTTTCTTCTTAATTGGTTTTCGCAAGAAGATAATGACAGTGTGATCTTTCAGCTTGCCCAGTTAATTCAAGCCATTGGTGGGCATAGTATATCAGGGAAGGACATCCGTAAGATTTTTGCTTTACTCCGAAGTGAGAAAGTTGGGATGAGGAGGCAGTACTGCTCAGTTCTGTTAACTAGTCTCTTGTCAATGCTACATGAGAAGGGACCAACTGCCTTTTTTGATCTAGATGGGATTGATTCTGTAAGTCCTGAAGCCAATGTAGACTCGTATCTATAACTCATGGTGCTTCTTTATACTATTTTGAAGTATGTTGTATCTACGGTACTCTTTCTTCCTTCCTGGAGATATCCTAATACAAGGAATATCTTATAATTCTATGGTGTCATCAGCTGACATCTGTTGAAGAAAATAAGAGTCATGTTCGAATAATGAACACCTTTCTATTGATAAGGTTGTTAAAAGAGAGAAGAAATGAGGAGGATATAATACCCTGTAAGAACAGCTTCAATGAGAGAAAAAATTGAAGGGTTAGCTCAGCAGGGTTATCCAATCCCTTTGTGTAGATGATATTGCAAATTGGGAATCTAATCTACCATTGTCCCATTTTTTAATGGAGATTTATTCATATTGATGCCCCAAATACTTTTCTAACTGCAGAAACTGAAAAATAGCATTATGTTTGTTAGGATATATAGAATAAAGGGAAATTAGAGTAGTTAAAGTAGTTATGAGTTGTTAGAGTAGTTGGGAAGTTAGTTATGTTTGTTATTTTCCTGTTTTGGTAGTTAGAGTTTGTTAGGTAGTTGCTTTTGAATCTTTTCCCCCTTATCCCTTATATTGGAAGTCTATAAATAAAGACTTCCTCTCCCTTATAAAGGATCTTTTGCAAAAATTAGAAATTAACTGATATTTTGGTTGAGAGGTGCTTATCTGCTTTTGGAGGAGAGATTCTCTCCTATTATGTCTTATCTTTTTTCTAAATACTAGTGCGCTTCCTCTAAATCATTGGAATTCAATTCTTGGGTTCCTAACAATGTTATACCCTTACGACTCCAACTATTTGCATAATATGTGCATATCTCAACAGAATCTACTTCTCTTTGTATTTTGATTTTATTGTGGACTATAAATAGATCTACATTTAATCATGCATTTGGAAAAATTATTGGATGGTTCTTTATATATTTTAAGTTAAATTTCAAATACTCTTGGATGTAGGATAGGATACCGTAAAAAATAGGAAGAATTTTTTTTTTGAATGTGCTTTAGTGAGTAAAGCACTCAACAACCATGATATTTATATACACTCCATAGTTAATTACATGTTATGGTTACAAGGAGACAAATACAATACAAGTTCAACTCCCTAAGCACATGAATCTAAACATACATGATCCTACCATTTCCATAAATTAATCTTATTATTTCCATCAGAGACATTGTTTTTGCTAATTGTTGGTGGATGCTGTATGTTGTTTGTAAAGTTTATATATTTATATTTAATTTTTTTTCTCCCTTTTCCTGCCTGTAGTTCTTGTAGAACTAATTTTTTCATTGCCAAATGAGATACTACCGCTTCGTTCTTACTCGTAAGTGATTTATTATCTTCCATTCAAATCCTTGTAGGGTATTCTTGTTAAAACGCCTCTGCAGTGGCCTCTCAACAAGGGCTTTTCTTTTTCCTGTTGGCTCAGGATTGAGAACTTCCCTAGAAATGGAAAAATGGGTCTTTTTGGTTTTCTTACAGAAAATGGAAGGGGGTCCTTGGCTGTGATCTCAAAGGAGAAGCTAACTTATGAGGTTGGAAGTAAATCTTCTGAAATTTTCTTCATGTTGATTGTAATGTTAATTATCATTTATTCTTTATTATTTGATATACTTTCTTGGATAGTTCAGTTTTTTTTGCTCCTAATCTTGATGGGTTCCAATTATGTCTCCCTTGTATATATAGTTGGGCAGATTCATTGTAAATAATAACACGGCATTCAGATTTTTCAAGTGTAATTTCGTCAATTATGTCTCCCTTTGTTAAGAATATTTTTGTTGCTTTAGTTGGCCTTACGCCTTTGATGTTTGTTTTTGTCCGTCTTTTGCA
Organism: Cicer chorassanicum; assembly: GCA_037974735.1. NCBI lineage: Eukaryota > Viridiplantae > Streptophyta > Magnoliopsida > Fabales > Fabaceae > Cicer > Cicer chorassanicum. Next base: position 63,024,466 of record JBBPBP010009777.1, on the reverse strand, counting down.
GTCAATCAACCTGAAGAGACAACGTTCAGACTTGCACGTTAATTTAGTCAGGAGGAGATGGCATTTTCTGTGCATAACTCATAGCATTGGAAGAGCATTTTCTGGGGGTAGCTTGTTGAGATGTTACTTGGATGGTGATCTTGTCTCATCTGAAAGATGCAGGTTCAAACCACAATAAGTTTTTGGTTTATTAAGGGATTTTATCATGTGATCAGTTGATAAATTTCTTCTTGCGACACTCTGACATGATTTACATGCTTTATTTATTCAGGTATGCAAAAATTAGTGATCCGTTAACAAGTTGCACGATTGGTGCTAAATTTAAGATGCCTCACTATGAAGACAGTACACTCAATTTTGAATCCATACGTGATTCATGCCCTTTTTTTGGCCAAATTGGTCCTGTTTATTTATTCAACGATGCCATTTCTTCTGAACAAGTACAGAGTATCTACTCTCTAGGTCCAAGTTACATGTACTCTTTCCTTGATAATGAAGCTTTACCACTTTCTGGTGATAAAATGCCTAGTGGGATTCTTGATGCCAAAGATGGTCTTGCATCAAGAATTATGTTTGGACTCAATGCTCAGGTCCTTTACCTCTTTTTCCCTTTATACATGCCTACACATGCTTATTCATTTATCATTTTTTTGTTTTCATAGAAGATGTACTTTTGAGCCATATTTCATTTATATCTAGACTCAAGCATTTTTTTTTCTTTTTCAGGCAAGTGTTGGTAGAATGTTGTTTAATGTTTCACCTATAATTAATCATGCATTAGATAAGAATTCTTTTGAAGCTTCTGTAGTCGGTGGGACTCAGTTGTGCTCAAGACGCATACTGCAGCAGATAATATATTGTGTCGGTGGCGTATCTGTGCTTTTCCCTCTTATCACCCAGTGTTGCAATTTTGAAAGTGAAGTTGGGGAATCTGAGAAGACACTGCTAACACAGTTAACAAGGGAGTGTGTGATGGGTGAAGTTATTGAGCTTATTGCCTCTCTTTTAGATGAGAATGTTGCAAATCAGCAGCAGATGCACATTGTGTCTGGATTTTCAGTCCTGGGATTCTTGTTACAATCAGTTCCTCCACAACAACTTAATTTAGAAACTCTTTCTGCTTTGAAGCATCTTTTTAATGTCGTTTCAAATTCTGGTATACAATTTGTTCCCATTCCTTGTACGTACAATTTTCATTTGATGATAATTTCTTATGCCACTATTTTGTCTTTATATTTCCATTGTAATGCTGCTCAGGACTGGCAGAGTTGCTTGTGAAAGAGGCTATATCTAGCATATTTCTTAATCCTCTTATCTGGGTCTACACTATTTACAAGGTGCAACGTGAACTGTACATGTTTCTGATCCAGCAATTTGACAATGATCCTAGATTACTGAAAAGTTTGTGCCGGCTTCCACGTGTTCTTGATATAATTCACCAATTCTATTGTGATAATGTAAAGTCTCGATTATTTATTGGAAATAACCTTCAACATCCTGTGAGCAAAAAAGTTATTGGGCAAAGACCTAGTAAAGAAGAAATGCACAAGATCCGTCTTCTTTTGTTGAGTCTTGGTGAAATGAGTCTCAGGTAAGGTTTATTCTGCTGGATTTGAACTATGTTTACATTCTCATTCTCTCTTTTAGTAAACATTCACTACAGTGTATTTTTCCAACCCTACACATTCTTTGTTCGACCAAATTTTTGGGAATATACAGGCAGAATATTGCTGCTGGAGACATAAAAGCTCTCATAGCATTTTTTGAGACAAGTCAGGATATGACCTGTATTGAAGATGTCTTGCACATGATTATTCGTGCTGTTTCTCAGAAATCTCTACTTGCTTCTTTCCTTGAACAAGTTAATATCATCAATGGTTGTCAGATTTTTGTCAACCTTCTCCAGAGGTATGTCACACCTACCATTCTTTATATGCATTTTAATAACAGATTGCAATAATGAACGATAATTGATAAAGCAATAATGAACGATAATTGATAAATATTGCTTTATCCTCTTCAACAATTTATGTTCTCTTTTTCCTCTTCAACAATACATATTGCTTTATCCACCACCTTCACAGTTCTTCCGATAAAGCATGTATGTTCATGAAATTCTTGATATTCTCCTTATAAATCTAAAGCATTCCTATAGGATAGAGTGCTTTTCCAACTTAAATATTAAACCCTCTAATTGACACTGAAGGTTCATTTATAGACCTAATAAAGCCAGACAGCATAATAAGCTTTTCCTATTTTAAGCTGGCCAAAATAATAAAATCCCCAAATTACCAACAAACGAGGATCGCTAGAATATTAGAAAATATCTTATAATATCTTTTATATTATATTAGAATATCTTGAGTTATTTCCTAGGATCAATTTATAATCATAGAGATATTTTAGAATATCTCTCATTACTATTATGATTTGTTCATGATTTAGGGTTGAGTCTATGTTTCTCTATAAATAGAGATTAGTATTGAGTCTTTTGTAATCAAGTTAGCATAAAGCTATTATCAATAATATTCAAACCCTTATTATTTTCTCTTCTCATTTTCTCTAAAATCCCATAACTTCAACATGGTACCTAGAGCCTATTTCGATCCTCCTTGAACAATCTTGCCGTTGTTCCGCTTCCGAGTTTCAACAGCTAGGGAATATAATCATAGTTTCTCTTTTCCAACGTGATCATTCTTTTTTCGAACGACACCGGTTTCACTCGTTTCTGTTCAATTCGCTACTGCCGCTGTCACCGCCACTGTTTTCGGCGACTTTTTCGGAAAATGACCACTCCACCACACACGCCTTACCGTCCACTGCACGTCAAATCCATGCATTGCCGCTCTTCACCATGCGTGAAGACGTGTCTGGCAGCCGTTTATGACGCGACCTTTCTCGTTGCTCTCGCCTCGGCCTTTTGATTCCAACCCTTATTTTTCAGTTTCGAGTTACGGTCACACGTGGTAAAGTACAAACAACACTTTCACTCTACTTAGCGCACACCCTCTAATAATGAAACCAATTCATACCTTGATTAACATTCGATATTCTCGTAATAATTTCTTCATTACCAAAATTTTCCAATTATAGCTTCTTCTACTCAATTTGCCATCACTTTGGTTACCTTTTTTTTTTCCAATACCTAACAGGTTCGGATTCAACAACATTTACAATTCTTAACAAGTGTAGGTATACAGTTTGGCCCGGAATTTTTATTCGGTGCCGGAACAGCACTGTTCTCCACCACCGGTTTTGCACTTCAACCCGGTGAGTCCAATGTCCTCGCCGTACCCACTTCATGGTCCGATCTTCTATGGGGACAGACCCTCTGTTCTCAAGATTCCATCGGAAAATTCTCCTGTGTCACCAGCGACTGTGCTTCCTCCACCGTGGAATATGTCGGCGGAAACGCTCATCCGCCGGCTACGTTAGCGGAATTTACACTTAACAGCGATAACAAACTTGATTACTACGATGTTAGTCTCATCGACATTTTCAACCTTCCGATGACGATTGAACTGACGGGAGGAGCTGGTGGAGGGAACTGCATGGCGACGGGTTGCTCTGTGGACTTGAACGTGGGGTGTCCGACTGGAGTTGAAAGTGATGAGTAGTGAGGGCGGTGGAGAGAGCGTGGCATGTAATAGCGCGTGTGAAGCGTTTGGGGATCCGCAATATTGCTGCAGCGGCGCTTATAGTTTGCCAGATACATGTAAACCAAGTTCGTACTCACAGTTCTTTAAGAGTGCGTGTCCACGTGCTTATAGGTACGCTTATGACGATGGAACTAGCACTTTCACTTGTGCCTCTGCTGATTATACCGTCACCTTTTGCCCCACACCCTCCACAAGTTCAATTAAGTCTGGGGACGATAAATATCCAATTGGGGTTGACACGTCAGGGGTACATGTGGATCGAACAACAAACAACGTTAAGATGGTTGTTATTGCCATTGTTTTGATAGCGTTGTGGTAACTTCATTAGTTGCTCTTCTTCACCAACTTCTAAGGTCACATAACAGGGCTGGTGTTGTATTTGTTGGGCTACGATTTTCTATACCTATGTCAGTCTCAATCGACACCTCAACTTGAATCGTGCAAAATGTTAAAACCATTTGATTATTGGCAACTTGGACAAGAGGAAAGCAGATGTAGGGTACCCAACAGGTATTGGGGTGAAAAATTCTTTGCTCCTGTTGGGTGTGGCTAACATTTTGGGCTTCCTTTTTACTTTCTTGATGCAAGATTATTCTCTCTCCGACGAATCCAGATCTGCTCTTTCTTTTCAATTTTGATCCACGAAAATATGTGTACTTGTTCAAACAACCGTTATCTCTCCTGTTTTTGGACGCATTCTCTCACTCCGTTGATCGATCATGGCTTCATTTCGTTAGAGTCGCGTTGCTTTTTCTTCGGTGTTTGTCATGCAATTTAATTCTTACTAATAGATTATAACAATGGTTTCTATTCCCATCGAAGATCATTTTGGTGGTATCCCTTTTCCAACATATGAATTATACTAGTGATAACTTTTTTTTCCGTTGATGGTTATTATGACGGTGTGTTTTATTTTCATGACTCATTTTATCTTGGCAAATTGTCCCAGATACACTAGTCCCATCTTTGTCTCAGATGTACTGGCCTTGCGTTTCTCTCCCTGAAGCATGCCTCTCTCTCTCTCTCGCTCTCTCTCTCTCTCTCTCTCTCTCTCTCTCTCTCTTTCCTTGAAGTATATTCAAGTTTAAATATTTGAGTTTCCGATATTATTGGTTTGAAGCTTCCAAATGCAGTTTTTTAGAAGAACGGACCTTGCTTTGTTCAACTGCTTTCCATGAATTTCTTTCATACTGATGATTATTCCAGCGATCTGGCTAAGACTATATTTATAGCAATTCTCTCTGCCTTCACTTGAATCCCTGAGTTGCTTTTCCATCTTTTTTTATTATTTTGCGGAACAAAACATTGTTTTCTTGTAACAAGCTAAAGCTTAGTAAGATTTAGCTTGAGGGGGAGTATTAGAATATTAGAAAATATTTTATAATATCTTTTATATTATATTAGAGTATCTTGAGTTATTTTGTAGGATCAATTTATAATCATAGAGATATCTTAGAATATCTCTCATTATTATTATGATTTGTTCCTGATTTAGGATTGAGTATGTTTCTCTGTAAATAGAGATTAGTATTGAGTCTTTTTTAATCAAGTTAGCATAAAGCTATTATTGATAATATTCGAATCCTTATTATTTTTTCTCCTCCTTTTCTCTAAATTCCCACAACTTCAACAAGGATAAATAATTCCAACCAAAAAACTTATTAAAGGTTAAAAATCGTAAATTAAAAAAAGTCCAATGTATATCATTTTTGCCATGTGAGTGATCCAATGGAGTTTGACCTGATGGTGTGGTTAGGTTTGCAGGATGAGGTCCAGCAATAGTCGATTTAAAGTTGGTAATGTACGAATTGAGAAAAATCCAATATATTGAGGGACAGACAATTTCAGAGAAAATGAAAATTATATCTCTTGAAAATGAAGATTGCAATTAACTAAATGAAATGGTTTCAGCGATCAGCTTTATGTAGCTGACTTTGACCTACAGTGACCGACTTTCACCAACACCAACTGTAACTGATTTTCTTAGTTGGTTATAGCTGTACAATCAGCCAGGCTACACTTATTTTACCCGAGGACTATCCTCACCCTCCACAAATTCAAGGTGAGAAACGTTATGTTGCTTAGACAAATTGAGCTTGTCCCCAAGTTGCAGAAATTTTGTAGGAGACATAGGCATTGCCAGGGAGTCAGCCCACTGATCCATGCGCCACCCTACAAGCTTCTGTTCGAAATCTGCCAGTCCCAGTCTACTCACCGGCAATTGCTCTATTCGTTTTGGGAGTCAATCGTAAGACCCACTTGCAGTGCCAGTATTGTCCAGTCATATATTTTCGTTTGATCTTTTTCAGATGTATTTTTCTGCGCACCTTTCTTATCTGTGCATGTATCTTGTCTCTGCGGACCTTTCTAGTCCTACCTTTTTCTCTTGGTGTTGTCTCCCATGGCAGAATGTGCAGTCACCATTGTGGTACAACTATCTCTACAAACAAAGGCTGAACTGAACCTCCTTTGTCTTCTCCTGTAATCCCTCTCTTTCATTGGAGAAACATATGTGGAAGAACTATATGTATTGGTGGCAGCTGTGGAGATATTTGTTATGGTCCCTAGCCTGTGATCGCATTGTCACAGGTCTATCCATATCAACATTGTTCTTTGGTCAAGGCTTGTCCAATTAATTGACCAAGAAGGTATATGATATAGTTGAAACAAATTGAGTAGGGGAAAAAAGATGATGCACAGTTGGTTGCTCTCGTGGCAATTCATCGATTCCAAGTCTTCCTATAAAACATGCTACGGCATTTGGAAGAAAGCTGGAGAGTGTGTATGTTACCAGATGATTAACAAATGTGATAGCATGTGCACGGTGTTTATCCTACATGGTGTTTGCTAGGGTTTTTTTATGTGTATAAATTATGACGAATCCTAGTCTTCCCACCTTAGAAAAACTTGTTGGTCGCTTGCTACGAGTCCTCTTCAACGGCTATGTCAGGAGTTGGCTTTCAACGAAGTTCATAATCCTCTTCCTTTCTAGCTTGTCGTGGTTGAGGTAATGGAAGATTCGGTTGTGGAACGTGAGGGGACGTCATAGTGCTCTTATTGTAAATGTATGACTCATGCTTAGAATAGGCGCTTCAGATGATTTCATTCCCTCAGAAGTCAGCTGTTGTCACCTATTGTCAGCCTACAACTCCTAAAAAGTCGAATGGAGGACAACCCTGGTAATCAAAATATTTTGTCAAGTGCCGAGTACAAAGAGTATATTCAATACATGATTATACATGTTCTCATATTTGTCTAGTCTAGTTTTTGAAAGAATTATATGCAAGGTGGGAACGGAAAATACCGATTCTCCAACTTGACTGGGAGTGTTAGAAATTGAATCACATTAATGTTCCACTTTCGAAGTAGGCTGGATTCTTTTTAGAACATTTGACATTTATAATCTTTGTAACCATTATGTGTATAAATTAAAGCATTCTAATAAGTGTTAAACTTTAACCGGAACCACTCAAGCACATTCATAAAATTCATTTTCTTTTAATTTTTACAGGTTCAACTAATATGTAGATTGGAGGTTACGTAAATAATTCTACAAAGTTAGTTCATATATATATATATATATATCTGGTTCTTAAGCCTTCTTGTGTTCCTTTGTTTTGTAATAGGGAATGTGAGTCTATCCGATTGCTGAGCTTACAGTTCCTTGGGAGGCTTTTGGTTGGCCTACCATCTGAAAAGAAGGGGTCAAGATTCTTCAATCTTCCATTGGGAAGATCCAAATCAATTTCAGAAAGCCACAGGAAAATTAGAATGCAACCAATTTTCTTAGCTATATCGGATAGACTTTTCAGCTTTCCGCAGACAGAGAATCTTTGTGCTACTTTATTTGATGTTCTTCTAGGTGGTGCTAGCCCCAAACAGGTAATGTGTCATATGGACCCCTCTCCCTGCGATCTTGTGTTTTTCCCTGTTAGTTCAATATTCATTCTTACGAGAGTTGTGGAATAACATTGATGTGCCTAGCAAGACTGATTGAATTAGTTATTATACTGCTTATTTAATGGTCACTTGCTTGCAATCACTAAAGGAAAATGTGGTTTGCAGGTTTTACAAAGACACAGCCACCTTGAGAGGGTGAAAAGCAAGAGCAGTAGTTCTCATTTCTTACTTCCTCAGATGTTGCCTCTGATTTTTAGATATTTGTCTGGCTGTGAGGATACAGCCGCAAGAATGAAAATAATCAGAGACATACTTGGTCTTCTTGATTCAAATGCTTCAAATATTGAAGCTTTTATGGTATGGCAATTTTTTAGTTATTTTTTTTCTAACAGTTGATGACTTGGTGAGTTATTTTTTTGTTGATGATATTGTTAATAGGAATATGGGTGGAATGCCTGGCTAACATCTTCTCTAAAGCTTGGTGTGTTAAAGGACAATAATGTCAAGTTTCCTAATCATGGTAATGGTGGGATGGATGAGCTGCTTGTGGTGAGAAATTTGTTTTCTCTTGTTCTGTGTCACTATCTGCATTCTGTAAAAGGTGGCTGGCAGCAGTTGGAAGAAACAGTCAATCTCCTTGTTATGCACTCTGAGGAGGTATGTTTGTAATCAAGCTACCAGTTGACATTTTATGCTTTAAGGATGCTATACTGTTTTTAGAATGTTGTTCTAGTTTCATTATAATAGCTTGCTCATATCATTCTTTATTCAAGTGATGATTATGTTTGAAACTCTCCTTGTAGGGTGGCAATTCATATCGGGTCTTTCTCCGTGATATATATGAGGATGTGATTCAGAATTTGGTGGATTTGTCAGCTGCGGATAATATTTTCATTTCACAACCCTGCCGAGACAACACATTGTACCTTTTGAAATTGATTGATGAGATGCTGATATCCGAAATTGATAAAGAACTCCCGGTACTGGGCTATATGGTTTAAATGCATGAATTACTCAGTTTTTGCTCTCGATATGAGTAAATTAAATGTGTGGAGGATAAGATATACTTATTAAAAAACATATTTAAATAGAAAAACTCAAAGGTGGACATCACTGCAACAGAAAACTCAAATTTTATTGAAACAGCCGTGGTCTCAGCATTGAATAGACGCCCCCATGACAACTGTATCTCATAGTTGGGTGGGTGAGGACAACTTCTGCTTGATGTATTGGGACTCTACTAAACCATACAACAACAGAGCCACAAGTGCACCACCACATCACCGAACTGCTCCATTATCTTGTTAACCCTTTTGGTTCAAAAACAAAGCTTATAAATTGAGCTTAGGTTCTAACTCAACCCTTCAAAATTGGTTTGTTTGGTGGGAAATGGCGAAGCTTTATAAACACTAATTAGGCAATATCTCTAGGTGATGCCGTACTAAACACGCCCTCTCACACCCAACAAAATGAAGGTACTGGAGGCTGCAAACAAGGCAGTTCAAAATTTGCCACAATTAAGGTGGCTTTCTAATGGGTCCTACTCTGAATGTTCCAAACTGAGAAACAATGTAGAAACAAACTTTCTCCAAACTTCTTTCTTATACACGAGCCCCCTAAGCTGGCAATAGGATAATGTCATGTCTGTAAAAGCATTTAAGAAATATGTGAATTATAGAGGAAATGATCTTTTCATTTCTTGAATCAGAATGGTTACAATTCTGGTTTTAAATACAGCATTCCCTAGTCTAATAAATAAATCAGAATTAAATAGGAGGGATTTACTGCACAAGTCCCTTGATATTCACTACAGCTGTTATATAATATAATAAATTAATTACAGAATAATCAATCAATAAATAACTTATTCTCAGCCACAATTTGGAATCCAACACTCCCCCTCAAGCTGGGCAGTAGATGTCAATCATGTCTAGCTTGGACCTTAAGTTTTCAAAATTAGATTTGTGAAGGGCCTTGGTCAGTATGTCTGCAGTTTGGTTCTTGGAAGGGATGTATTCCAACTTGATAATTCCACCATCTATCTTTTCTTTTATGAAATGTCTATCTATATCCACATGTTTCGTTCTATCATGGTGGACTGGATTTTTTGCAATATTGATGGTTGCCTTGTTGTCGCACCAGAGGCTCATGGTGGAATTCGTCGGTACTCCTAATTCCTTAAGCATTCTCTGCAACCAAATTCCCTCACAAATGCCATGAGCCATTGCTCTGAATTCAGCCTCTGCACTACTTCTTGCCACCACCGACTGTTTTTTACTTCTCCAAGTAGTCAAGTTTCCCCACACATATGTGCAATACCCACTTGTTGACTTGCGATCAGTCAATGAACCAGCCCAATCTGCATCTGTGAACACTTTTACACTCCTAACTAGGTCCTTTTTGAAGTGAAGACCTTTCCTGGGTGTCTTTTTGAGGTACTGCAAAATTCGAGTCACAGCTTTCATGTGATCTTCAGTGGGTTTATTCATGAAACGACTTACCATACTCACTGAGTAACCAATATCTGGTCTTGTGTGAGTTAGGTAAATTAGTTTTCCTACCAATCTTTGGTATCTCTCCTTATCAACTTGGGGACTGCCTTCTTGTTCTGCCAATTTAAGGTTAGGTTCCATCGGTGTATCTACTGGCCTGCACCCTAACATTCCTGTTTCTTCCAACAGGTCTAGCACATATTTTCTTTGGGATACGTAGATTCCATGTTTGGAACGAGCAATCTCCATCCCAAGAAAATATTTTAGGTGTCCAAGGTCCTTGACCTCAAATTATTTAGCTAGAAGTCTCTTGAGTTCTTCTATCTCTTTGTCATCATCGCCTGAGATTATGATGTCATCCACATAAACAATAAATATTGCCACCTTTCCTTCACTAGAATGCTTGACAAACATTGTATGGTCGGTTTGGCATTGAGTAAAACCGTGACCCTTGACAACTCGGGTTAGTCTTTCAAACCATGCCCGTGGGGATTGCTTAAGACCGTAAAGTGATTTCTGGAGCTTGCATACCTTGCCAATTGTTTGGGAAGTTTCTAGGCCAGGTGGTATTTTCATGTATACCTCTTCTTCGAGTTCACCATTTAGAAAGGCATTCTTGATGTCTAGTTGGTGTAAAGGCCAATCTAGATTTACAGCTAAGGAGATAATGACACGAACAGAATTTAGTTTTGCCACTGGAGCAAATGTTTCTTCATAGTCCACCCCATATGATTGGGTGAACCCCTTTGCCACCAAGCGGGCTTTGTA
>JBBPBP010009777.1:62988545-63013503 GCA_037974735.1 Cicer chorassanicum | reverse complement strand
GAGAAGATCCATTTACACCCAACTGGTTTTTTTCCTTCTGGCAGCTCCACAAATTTCCATGTTCCATTCTTGTCCAGTGCTTTAATTTCATCTTCTACTGCAGCCTTCCATTCAACATGTTGGACAGCTTCTTGAACATTTTTTGGAAGTTTTATGTTATCCAATGTGGTGATGAAAGCCCTGTATTCTTGTGACAGATTTCTATGAGATACATAATTGCCAATTGGATGTTGAGTGCATGATCTCACTGCTTTCCTCACAGCAATTGGTAAGTTAAGATCATTCTCATTTAGACTGCAATTATCATTAGGCTCAAAAACAATATTACCTGGTAGAATTTCTAAATCTGTATTAAGTTCAGAATTTTGGATTTGCCTTGGAGATGTGCAGATTTCTTCCTCCCTTTGAGTTTTCTTCTTCCTTGTGTACACCAGTAGTTCTTTTTCCGGTTTTGTCTCAGATCTGGTTGCAGATTTTGCTGTTTCTCCAGTCACAAGGTCAATTTCTGGTTCTACAACTTGCTGCTGTATGGAGGTCTGTTCTGTTTCTAAAAAATGTTGCAAATTCTGCTGCTGCTGCTGTAAATTCTGTGTCATTTCATGTTGCAAATGTTGCAAATTCTGCTGCTGCTGCTGTAAATTCTGTGTCATTTCATGTTGCAAATGCTGTTCTGTTTCCCAAGGTTGGGATTCTGCAATATTTTGTTCTCTCTCCCCCTGAAGGCCAACTTTGGGGTAATAAGGTTGATTTTCAAAGAAGGTTACATCCATGGAATGGTAGAATTTTTTGCTTATGGGGCAGTAGCACTTGTATCCCTTCTTATTTGGTGGGTATCCTAAGAATATGCATTTTAGGGATTTGGGCTCTAATTTTCCTTTGTTGGGCTGGTTGTCATGCACAAATGCAGTGCAGCCAAAGACTTTGGGAGGAATGGATGAAAGGATTTTAATGTGTGGGTAAATGGATAGAAGGGTTTGGCAAGGGGTTTTGAACTTGAGCGCTTTAGAAGGCATTCTGTTTATTAAATATGATGCTGAAAGGACAGCTTCACCCCAAAAATGATTTGGTACATTAGTTGATAACATAAGGGACCTAGTAACCTCCATGAGGTGCCTATTTTTTCTCTCGGCAATACCATTTTGTTGTGGTGTGTTCACACAACTGGTTTGGTGAATTATTCCATGCTTGAGAAGGTGAGATTTGAGGGAATGGTGATAGTATTCACGGCCATTGTCAGTTCGTAGGACTTGGATTTTGGTTTGGAATTGGGTTTGGATCATATTGTTGAAGTTCTCAAAGATTTCTCCCACTTCAGATTTTTCTTTCATAAGGAACACCCAAGTAACTCGTGTATGATCATCTATAAAGGTCACAAACCATTTTGAACCAGTTATGTTCTTAACACGGGAAGGTCCCCAAACATCACTATGGATTAATGAGAAAGGTTGGGATGGTTTATAAGATTGAGGAGGATAATGGTTCCGTGAGTGTTTGGATAATTGACAGATTTCACATTGAAACAAATTTGAATTTTTATTGAATAGAGAAGGAAACATTTTTTCAAGGTACATAAAGTTTGGATGTCCTAAACGATAGTGCCATAGCATGACAGCTTCCTCTAGGTTTTCACCACTTGATGTAGCAACATAGACTGAATTATTTCTTCTCTTCTTGAACTCACTAGCTTGAAGGAAGTAGAGACCTGCACATTCCTCAGCATTGCCAATCTTCTTCCCCGAATCCAGATCCTGAAATTCACATAGGTGAGGCAAGAATTTAGTGAAACAATTTAGATCTTGAGTCAATTTACTTATGGACAAAAGGTTGCAATTCAACTTTGGAACATAAAGAACTGAGTTAAGAGTAATGTCCTTGGAGATGATTACTGAGCCTTTACCAATCACTTTTGTTTTTGTGCCATCTGCTATTCGTACCATAGAATTGTCATTGCATGGGGAATATTCATCAAATAAGGTGATATCCCCAGTCATATGGTCTGAGGCTCCAGAGTCTACAATCCATGAGTTAGATATTCCCTTGTCAACAAAATAAACACATGAAGAATTACCTTTTTGGGCCAAGGCAGCAGTTGAGTGTGTGCTAGTGTTTTGAAGGGATTGTTGTAGCAATTTTTGCAACATCTCCATTTGTTCCTTGCTGAATGGACTTGGTTCATGTGCTGGGGCTGCCAACACTTTGCCTCCTTCTGATGTGGCAGCATGGGCGCGAATGTCCCTGTTCCTAGATGGTTTCCAGTCTGCTGGTTTTCCATGAATGACCCAACATGTTTCTTTGTTGTGGCCTGGTTTTTTGCAGTGATCACACCATCCTCTAGATTTTTTGTAGTTTCCTTTCACAGCCAAGGCTGAACCTTCATTAATGGAGCTTTGATCCGTGCTTCCAAGCATGACTTTCCTTCGGCTCTCTTCTCTTCTCACTTCTGAAAATACTTCTCTGATGTTGGGCAGAGGTTTGGTTCCAAGGATTCTTCCTCTTACATCATCTAGATTCTTGTTCAGGCCAAGGAGGAATTGGTATATTCGGTCTTTCTCCACCAGTTTTTTGTACTGTTTGTTGTCTTCAGGGCATTTCCATACTATATCCTCATAAATATCCAGCTGCTGCCAATAACGGGTGAGGGTATGGTAGTAATCAGTGACTGTTGTGTCTCCTTGTCGCAGATCATGGAGGAGACTCTTGATCTCAAATATGGCAGAAGTATTATCAGTATTTGAGTATGTCTCCTTGGCAGCGCTCCAGATCTCAGCTGCAGTGCTGTAATACATGAAGTTTTCGCCTGCTTCATTGGTCATTGAGTTCAGTAGCCATGTCATGACTAAGCTGTTCTCTAGCTTCCACTTTGGGTAGTCGGGGTCCTTTTGTTCTGGCTCTTTAGCATCACCAGAGATGTAATCTTCCTTCCCTTTTCCTTGAAGGAAGATCCGGACAGATCTTGCCCATTGAGTGTAGTTTTGGCCATTTAATTTGTAGCCAGTGATGGGTATAGTGGTGTTTTCGGTCAGGCTGGTAATTGTGGAAGTTCCAGCTGCCATTTTAGGGTTTGGGTCTATGACTGAACTGCTTTCTTCAGCCATGGAATAATGGTGTTTTTCACTTGGACCAGGTTTGCTCTGATACCATGTGAATTATAGAGGAAATGATCTTTTCATTTCTTGAATCAGAATGGTTACAATTCTGGTTTTAAATACAGCATTCCCTAGTCTAATAAATAAATCAGAATTAAATAGGAGGGATTTACTGCACAAGTCCCTTGATATTCACTACAGCTGTTATATAATATAATAAATTAATTACAGAATAATCAATCAATAAATAACTTATTCTCAGCCACAATTTGGAATCCAACAAAATATTTAGGTCTTATATGATGTTTTGATTTCTTTCTATAATTATGTTTAGAAGTAGAACTATTACAATATTCAAAATTGAAAGTATTGTATTGAAGATATGCTATTTTTCCCTTGCAGCTCCTTGGAAGTGAATCTGATTTTCATCTTGATTTGGAAATGGATTGCCACAAGGAGTACAGTTCTGCCTTAAAAGATGTGTTGATAGGAGAAGCTGATGAGCAAACATCTAGGTATTAAAACTCTGAACCCAGCTCTTCTCCTCATGGCACTACATACACTAGAAAAAAACAAATATTCGATGCTTGTGATATCTCATTATTTACAATTTGGTCCTGTACTCTTTCAGAAAATCACGGAATTTTAAGCTGCCTATACCATGTGACGATACAATTGAAGAGAAATGGTGGAATCTCTATGACAATTTGTGGGTTGTTATTAGCATGATGAATGGAAAGGGACCCGGCAGCGTGTTACCCAAATCATCGTCATTTGCAGGACCATCTCTTGGTCAAAGGGCTCGTGGTTTAGTTGAGTCATTAAACATTCCTGCTGCTGAAGTGGCTGCAGTTGTTGTATCAGGAGGTATCGGCAATGCTTTGACTGCAAAACCTAACAAAAATGTTGATAAAGCAATGGTATTAAGAGGAGAGAGGTGCCCTAGAATTATTTATCACCTTGTTATTCTTTATCTGTGTAAATCTTCTCTAGAAAAGGCATCGCGGTGTGTCCAACAGTTCATCTCACTTTTACCTTGCCTTTTAACTGCTGATGACGAGCAAAGCAAGAGTAGGCTCCAACTTATCATCTGGTAATATTGCTAGCAAGTACATAAAGCAAGTATATGACTTAACAAGTTTCCTTATCATGGGTTAAATTGATTTTTTCTTTTTTTGAGAGTCAGTTCACAATTTGTAAGATTGACCTATAACAAACTAACTTTATGTTTGGATGTTGGTAGGGTATTGCTTTTTGTTAGGTCACAGTATGGAATGTTGGATGATGGTGCTCGTTTTCATCTTTTATCACATTTGATCCGTGAGACTGTCAATATTGGAAAATCAATGCTTGCTACTAGCCTTGTGAGCCGCGATGACACCCTGGATCCTAACTCCAATTTGAAAGATGCAGGATCCATTCAAAATTTAATTCAAAAGGATCGAGTTCTGGCAGCAGTATGTGCTTTATTGTACAAAATGTTTTGTTGACAATATGCATTGCACATGCATTTTGTGTGGGGGGAATGTAATGCTATTAAAAGAGAATTCAATCAAGAATAAGTTGATGATCAAATGATTGATGTTTCCAATTTGAAAAATACTCCCCTTGGTCACTATTATAAGCAAAAAAATGAGTTAAATGTTGTTCACTATTATAAGCAAAAAACAACTACTTTTGAATCATTTACTGTTATTATTCCTAATAGACCCTTCATTTATTTCAAAACATGTAATGTTGATAGTTTGAGTGTTTGACATTAAAAAGGGACAATTCAGTAAATTCGACTTGTGTTTTACATGAATTCTAGAAAATTAATTACATTTAACTACGTTTCTTAATACCCGTGAAAGTTGTTTTTTTTGCTTATAATAGTGACTGAAGGGAGTATTATATAGGATAGATTTGAAGACATCTTTAATATATGTATTAAAAATTATTTTGGATTAATATGAATTTTCCAGCAACGATTTTGCAAGAAATTCATCCGATGAATTCACGTGAATAGAAGTCCATGCTATCCATACCTAGGATTCAAGTTATTTGATCACTGCTTGAATATTTTGATATGATCAAGTATCAATCGTAAATGTGTCATTATTATTAATCACCTAATTGGCTATGGTTAATGTATTTTTGCGTATGACATTGTTTTTGCCGTATCTCCTTTTCAATCCTGGTTTTTCTCTATGTCTACCAGTGCTATTTCGTGTTTTTAACTGGCTTCTATCGCTTTTCAGATCAGCGATGAAGCTAATTATATGAAGACATCAAAAATTGACCGCACCCAGCAGATACAGGAACTTCATTGTAGAATAGATGAAAACACCTTGGCAGAATCTACTAGTAAGCAAGCTCTTGAAGATGAGATCCAGAATAGCTTGAACTCTATTCTTTCTTCAGATGATAGCAGAAGAGCTGAATTCCAGCTTACCTATGAGGAGGAGCAGCAAAATGTTGCTGTATGCATGACATCCTTGTTTCATTGTTAATTATTTTTCCTTTGTCCCTGCTTTTCTTTTCATAAAAGGTGTTAGATTTATTTTTAATACAAGTATAAAAATTTAGGTTTGCTTTTACAGGAAAAATGGATACACATGTTTCGATCGTTAATTGATGAGAGAGGTCCATGGTCTACCAATCCTTTTCCAAATTGTGTTGTAACACACTGGAAACTTGACAAGACAGAAGACACATGGCGACGGAGGCCAAAACTAAGGCAAAATTATCATTTTGATGAAAATCTATGTAATCCTCTTTCTGGCATTGTTAGCGGAGTTGCTAGTCCTGTTAATGAAAGTAATCCCGGTTTTGTGGGTAATATACCTGAACAAATGAAGCAGCTCTTGCTGAAAGGGATAAGAAAAATAACTGACGAGGGAACCTTTGACACCAATGAAACCAATACTGAAATAAGTGGACCTAATACATCAATTCTCCCTGATCATTCAGACTGCCAATCTGCTGACTTACTAAAGGATAACAATAACCGAAAGGATGTTGTGCATGAACGAAGAGACACTCCTTGTGCACCTGAGACAGAAGCCAGTGAGGTATGTCGTATCGAGGAATACACTACTTTGTTGTTTAAAGGGAATCTGAAACTGTGTTACAATTGTGATTGTCATGTCTAATTTCCTTTTTCAGGTGCTTGTGTCAATTCCATGTGTTCTTGTGACCCCAAAGAGAAAATTAGCTGGTCATTTGGCGGTCATGAAAAATGTTTTGCATTTCTTTGCCCAATTCTTGGTAGAAGGTACCGGTGGATCATCTGTTTTTAGAAACTTTGATGCCTTAAATGATTCTGATCTGACCAAGTCTGTTCAAAAGCAAAGATCAATGAAGTGGCCTGCTTCTGATATGGATTTTCAGAAGGGAGTTACAGTCGGCAATGTAGAGGTAATAAATGGAAATGGGCCTGTTAAACTTATGAGGTGTGTTAAACGCCATCGAAGGTGGAGCATGGCTAAGGTTGGTTTACTGGTTCATTATCTTCTCAAATTGTGTTGTTTTACAGATTGATACCTTATTTTCTTTTATTTTGTTGGGGTTGATTCTTTGACTGATTGTTGTTTTAGATAAAAGCTGTTCATTACACCCGATATTTGCTCAGATATACTGCAATAGAGATTTTCTTCAGTGATTCAGTTTCCCCAGTATTTCTGAACTTTGCATCACAGAAGGATGCAAAAGATATCGGTAACTTGATAGTTGCTACCAGAAATGAGTATTTATTTCCCAAAGGAAGTGGAAGAGACAAGACTGGACCTATAAATTTTGTTGATCGACGAGTAGCTCAGGAAATGGCAGAAACTGCCAGAGAAAGCTGGAGGAGAAGGGATATAACAAACTTCGAATATTTGATGATTCTCAACACACTTGCTGGAAGATCTTATAATGATTTGACCCAATATCCTGTTTTTCCTTGGGTCTTGGCTGATTACACGTCAGAGGTTCTTGATTATAATAGATCATCTACATTTCGAGATTTGTCAAAGCCTGTTGGAGCACTTGATACCAAACGATTTGAGGTTGGTTCGATTTGGTTTCTTGAAATATTGATTGAAATGCTTGTTTTTTACTAGTATTTTACTATTCTTAGTGTATGCTTCTTACATTTAGGTGTTTGAAGATAGATACCGTAACTTCTGTGATCCTGATATACCCAGGTAATTAAGCTTGGTTTTAGGATTTACTTTAATCCTTTATTATTTATATTTATTTATTTATCTCTCTCTCTCTCTCACACAAATTGCAAGCCATACGTGAGTATAATCTTGCTGTCTGTGTATGGTTGTTTAGTTCTGATTAGCTCCTATCACAGTTTCATTTGTTATGCCCTAACACCCACACACACAGTCAGCATATTGGGTGAGAGCATTTCTCGTGAGAGGAATAAATTTGGCCCTGCAACCTATGAATGGTCGAAGTCATTCCCTTCTCACACTCTCCCTAGATATGCTACACACAAAACTCTCTCTCATGTGCTGGTCTATTGTTGTAGCTTCTACTATGGATCTCATTACTCAAGTATGGGCATTGTGCTTTATTACCTTCTAAGATTGGAGCCCTATACCTCTCTCCACCGTAATCTGCAGGTATCCTATAACATGACATATTTTAAGCATCAACTTAGTTTTGTCTGTTCAATTTCAATTTGCATGACATAATTGCACTGCTAATGTAAATACTATCTGCTATCTAATTTTAGTCTAGCAAAAAACGTCTTACAATGAATGTACTGAAAGTCATTATTTAGAAGCAAAAAATGCTATCATATCATCCCTTCCCTGTTTTTTTGGTAAATAATCTCTATAAAAGATTCATTGTTGAAATTGTGTGGTTTAGATTAGAAAGGAAACAAAGATAAAATCAAGATTCAGAGTATATTATTAAATTTACGGGTTATATTACGATGTGTTTGGATGGGGGAATTTTATGAGGTAATATAATTTTAGAGGGTAAGTCAAATACTTCAGTGTAAATTTGTTTGGATAATAAATTGGAAAATTTTCAAAATGAAGGGCTTTATTTGTTAAAGCTAAATTTAGGGATTTTATAAAAAAAACAAATTAAATTTAGGGAATTTCAAATCTCGCCTTAAAAAGATTCTCTTACCTTACCCTATAAATTGTGAATCACAAATTGGTCCATACAATTTTTAAAATTATGCATATTGGTCCTATATGTTTCAAAGTTTGCACATTAGTTTCTATGTATTTTTCAAATTTTACAGACTAGTCGTTATATATCTTTCATAATTTGCAGATTGGTGTCTATATATTTTTTAAAATTTGCAGATTGGTCCCACAACTTTTCTACATTTTCAATTTTACCCAAAATTTCCATTTTTGACCCACTTATCTTTTGATATTTATATTTTTACCCATTTTTTTCAAATTTATATAAATGACCCAACTATAGATAAGTTTGAATTTTTATAGTAATATAATATTTAATTACTCTATCCAAACAAAAAAATTTAAAAATAAATAATTTTAATTGCTCTATGCCTATCAAAAAAGTGAATTTAATCAAAGCATTTGAACTGTTTAGAATTCTACATTCTCTTGAATTTCTAATTACCTCATCCAAACACACTCAAAGAATAATGCCTATAAAAAAAAACACTCAGAATTATGTTGAGTACTAGATTCCCACACTTGATCAAACAAGAGAGTAAATGATTTTCCAAAGATAAATAAATTCTCTTTGATTAAGCTAAGGTTCTTGTTTGTTTTTATAAAAAAAAAAAGGTTCTTGTTTATGTTGGCTTTGGCATTTCTTGTACCCTGCCTCATTTTTTGTTTAATAATATTTCTATTTTGCCTTTTAAAAAGCCACGACATGTTATTATGCATCATTCATTTTTTTAAGAACTTTTGTAGATGTTGTAATAATCTCTTTCAAACTAAAGTTTACTGTTGAGAGTTCCTCATTGGTGGGTGATATGACTTGAATATGCATATATAAGATGTGGGAACAATCCTTGCCTTACAAGCAGGTTTGTGGGTTGAATTAAACTCAAAACCAAATTCTAACTTTTAAGATGGTATCATAGACTTTTAGATCTGCTAAGCCACCTGTTATCAGGCCATTAATGGGCTGATAACAGACAATTGGTGTTGCGTGGTGCTTTTTTGGTGATGTGTGGTCCTTGTTTACTCCAACCAGTGACTTTATAAAAAAGTTTGTTATTTTTTGGATATAATAAACCGTCCTTGGGTGATTCATCAACTTAAGCTTTTAGGAAAATTGGTCTTTGAAATGATAGGGCAGCCTCTGTAAATAATAGTATTTTTGGATTATAGTATACAAATCATGGTTTGATCCAAATTCAAACCAATCTTTTTTCACTTTAAATCAAACCATGTTTTGGGATCCAAGATAATGACAAGCCAAAGACATTATTTCTTTGCTTTCTGTGTTTATTATCAATTCTTTTATATTTTCTTTTCTTCGTTTTTAGCATAGTTTTTTTATTCCTTCCACTCATATTGCATCATGATTAAATTTTTTAATGCATTTTTTGTCAGGGGGGTAAATTTGATCACGCTGACAGACTGTTTCAAAGTATTGAGGGCACATTCAGAAACTGCCTTACAAATACCAGTGATGTGAAGGAGTTAATACCCGAGTTCTTTTACATGCCTGAGTTTCTCATGAATTCAAACTCTTATCATCTAGGAGTTAGACAAGATGGTGAACCTCTTGGGGATGTTTGCCTCCCTCCATGGTCGAAGGTATGCTAATACCCTAAAATCAACTATGCGGACATGCAAACAGAGCAGCATACATAAATAATGTTGCCAATTATATTATGATATTTTACCCGCTCGAAATTTTGAGTTTGAAATGTCTTTATATGTGGTGAGAATCATACTAATTTATGTGTAGCAGCAAGCATTTATCAGATTTTATCTTTGAAGTTCAAAAATTGGTTATTTAAAATCTGCTTCGGCTACATTTATGAATGTGAGAACCGCTCACTCTCTTTGAAGATCAATAGGAGTAACCCATTTAAACTGCTACAACATAAATTGTGAGCTTTGCAAAAAGAGCTGTAAGATGAATAACTGTGCTCTTGCCAGTAATAAAGTAATATTTGAGATTCTACCTAATGGTAATAATAATTATAACGTCTGAAAAGAGATTTTAAATTTGGATATTTAAATATTGCTGAAAAACTTTACCCAAAAACAAATAAGGAATTACAAATCACATCTTTTTCTGCGCCTAAGCCGACATCTTCTGAAACTTTATTCTCATTTAAAATGTTTTACGTCGAACCTACAGCTACAAGAACTCCTTCAAACATGGAAACCTCCAAAGTTCACTATGCAAAGCAATTGCATTGCATTATCAAAGTTCTGGGAGAGTGTAGGAATTAATGTTTATGGGTCTTGGAACCATAATTACTATCGAGGGTTGCTCAACTACTAAGAGGGGTGCTCAAGGTAGTCCTTAAAAGCTTAGGTATTCTTGCACCTGCTTTTGGGGTCGAGTTTGGCTAAAATTCTAAGATATCGGAACCTATCCTAAAAATGGTATTGAACCGCCTGCAGTGTCTAGTCAATGTAAGCTTCACTTTCAATTTTTCAAATGTTTTCACTCTTCCAGTTCTGATGTCGATCCAAATGGATGCCCAATACAAAGGCCCTCAGCCACATACTAGTATACATGGATCAAAATACAACTCCAAAGGAAAGCAATCTAACTATTAAGACTAAGCATTATTTAATAGAAGTGATTAAAATAAATTATTCTTGTGTCTTTTGATCCTGCATAGTCAACATCAATATATGCTTCAAGACCCACATTTCCATTTCGTCTGAACAAAATTCCTCTTCCTGGGGTTCCTTTCAAAATTGCACGATTATGAGTGTAGCTTGCAAGTGTACCTCCTTTGATTGGTGCATGAATTGACTGACTAGGCTTACAGAAAACGCAATATCAAGTCTAGTATGTGACAAATAGTATATGACAAATTACAGCAAAGGCAATATCAAGTCTAGCATTACCAATTGTCCTCCCTGCGTTCTTGTCCTGAAAGACACAAGATTTGTTATAAAAAACATGCATTCTTGTCTTGAAAGACACAAGATTTGTTATAAAAAACATTACATGATAGGTCTTGTGTTAGTTTTTGTATGGAAATTAAGCTAGTGGACTATTTAGGAATATGAAGGACATTTCTTAGAGTTATGGATGAGTTTATTTGGACATCTCCTTGACCTGCTGCAGTTAGAAGGGTACCATCTGCTATGTATATTTTCTTGTTGCTAGGGCAAAGTGAATAAGTGAGTAAGTGAAGAAGTGTGTAGGTAAGGGTGTCATGTGGTCAGTGGCTCCAGAATCCAGTATCCAATATTGGTTATAGGTTGTATTTGAAGCATTAAGTTCAAAAGAAAATTGAAACTTACCAAGAGGAAATGTACTTGTATATACCAGAGAACTAGTACTTGTCGGTTTCTCCAACTTACTAAGAAGTGATCTAATCTTCTCTATTTCATCTTCATTGAGTCGGGCCATATCGGTAAAATCAGCAGACAAACAATATTAGAGACGAAAGATTGATCTATCAAACAAAACAAACTTCAAACGTCCAAAAAATATCCATAAACTGTAAGTGTGCTATAATTCCGCAACATAAAAGTCCGAGCAAAAACTGTGAGCTTCAAATGATTCACAAACAAAAGTTCTCTGATAAAAAAGTGAACCCCTAATACAAAACGAGAAACGGTCGATCTACAATTTGGTTGAAAATGATGCCCAAAGATCGAGAGCTCTGATACCATCATTAGTACCAATGTGTATTAAAACAAACATGAGTGTCAAAGCAACACAAATATTTTATTTTATTCTCTTGATAAAAGTTTATTCATTCTTGCAGTTTTATCTTTTTGTTTATTCTCTTGTCACACTCTACAAGATACAGCAATTGTTAACTCAGTTAGTGTGTATTTCTCTTGTTATTAGATATTTTAAATTTTGAAATATTTACATGAGATACAAAATGTCAACCAGAAATTCCTTTCAGTAACATTCAAATTTAGCAAACAGAAAGTACTTAGTTTCAAATCATAATTTGCACAGGGTTCCCCTGAAGAATTTATTAGGAGAAACCGGGAGGCTCTTGAAAGTGAATATGTCAGTTCAAATCTTCATCACTGGATAGATTTGGTATTTGGATACAAGCAACGTGGTAAACCTGCTGTAGAGGTATACATCAAGATCCACAATTTTTTTTCACTTTCCAATAACATGCAAATCAGAATTGGCTAAACTGTTAAGGTTAGTTGTTAAAACTTTAACATTGGGTTGTAGGCAGCGAACATCTTCTACTACTTAACTTACGAAGGAGCTGTTGATCTGGAAACAACAGAAGATGATATGCAAAGAGCTGCTATAGAAGACCAAATAGCCAACTTTGGTCAGACTCCAATTCAGATGTTTCGTAAGAAACACCCAAGAAGAGGGCCACCTATTCCAATTGCACATCCTCTGTACTTCGCTCCTGATTCCATTAGTTTGACTTCCATTGTTTGTAATACAAGTCATTCTTCATCAGCTATACTCTATGTTGGGCTAATGGACTCAAATGTTATCCTTGTGAATGAGGGTCTCAACTTGTCTGTTAAGACGTGGATATCAACTCAATTGCAAACCGGTGGAAATTTTACATTTTCTGGTTCACAGGTCAGGCTTTGGTTTCATCAGACATTGAAATGTATTTGGATTTATTATTTAGTGTGTTTTACTTTTTTATTAGAATTATGTTGTTATCAGTATTGAAACGACCTCCGTCTTTTTCAGGACCCTTTCTTTGGAGTTGGTTCCGACATGCTTTCACCACGTAAAATCGGTATTCCTGTGCCTGAACATGTTGAACTTGGAGAACAATGCTTTGCAACAATGCAGACACCCTCCGAGAATTTCTTAATATCGTGTGGCAATTGGGAAAATAGTTTCCAGGTCATATCATTAAGCGATGGCAGAATGGTGCAAAGTATTCGACAACATAAGGATGTGGTGAGCTGTATTGCAGGTACTTTTCGTGGTTAAGATTGATTCATGTTCTGATAACTATGAGTATACCATTTGATGTACTGGAATGCACTGTCTTGATTGTTGTTGAGAGGCATGTGTCCCTTAAATCTGATTTTTTATGTAATCTTGCCTGCTAAATAAAGAGAAATGATGTCTTACTTAAGCCACAAGTTTGCAGAAGATTGCCACTAATACTATTATTTTCATAGACAACTGTTTCATCTAAAAGTTTGCAGTGAACTTTTTGTTGATCTTATTTGAATTGCTGATTTTCAACCTTCTAGTTTCTTTACATGTCTGGCTTACGAATGTTAATTGTGTTTCAGTTACATCTGAGGGGAGTATCCTTGCAACTGGAAGTTATGATACCACAGTAATGGTTTGGGAAGTTTATCGTGGTAAAACAGAAAAGAGAATTCGGAACAGTCAGCCTGAGTTACCTCGTAAGAACTATGTCATAATCGAAACTCCATGTCATATCCTTTGTGGGCATGATGATATAATAACTTGCTTATATGTTAGTCAAGAGCTTGATATCATAATTAGTGGATCAAAAGATGGAACATGTGTATTCCATACCCTGCGAGAAGGTAGATATGTCAGATCCTTACGGCATCCATCAGGCAGCCCTATATCAAAGCTAGTTGTTTCTCAACATGGTCAAATTGTAATTTATGCTGATGATGATCTTAGTTTGCACCTGTATTCATTAAATGGAAAACACCTTGCTGCCTCTGAATCCAATGGGCGTCTCAATACTATTCAATTGAGCAAATGTGGTGAGTTTTTGGTAGGTGCAGGTGACCAGGGGCAGATTGTTGTTCGCTCTATAAACACGCTAGAAGTTGTTAAGAAATATCATGGGGTTGGAAAGATTTTAACATCTTTGACTGTAACGCCAGAAGAGTGCTTCTTAGCTGGCACAAAGGATGGAAGCCTCCTTGTGTATTCCATAGAAAATCCTCAGCTTCGGAGGACGAGCCACAGCAAAAATTTGAAAGCAAAAACTTAACAGTAAATATAACAATGCATGCGGAAGAAGCATGTGGAATTTTAACAGTTAGAGCTGCCCCGTGATGACTGTTCCAGGTAATCATTCATTTATGACTACTTGATTCCTTCTTTCTTACTGGGATTTGTACTTGATTGTGTATCTCTTTCTATACAAAAAAGTAAAGATTCATCCAAAACTACACGCATGTGAGAAAAAAATGGTGGGAAATTGAAGTGTGAAATTCCATCATGTGTAACTAGTGGGAGACTTTTCTTAAACTAGATATATAAGAATCCCTAAAAACTATTTCTTATTCCGTTGTCGGGGTAAGCAACATGTCATTATCCCATACTGCGGTTGCAAAGCTTATTATTGCTTTTGATTTTGTCTGTGATCAAGGTGTCTAAAGGGAAAGATAGAAATTACTTATGATTTTTCTAATGATGGCTTTTTTAAATACCCAGAAAGCATAATTATTTGTGAAACCTTAAAAGGCTGTCTTCCATTTAAAGGATCACTGTTACTTTAAAAATGTAAGTACCAGTTACTTTGGTATTTTATAAAGATTCGTGTGTGATAGAACTCATAATTTTAATGGAAGAAAAATGTATATTATTTATTAAAATTTAGAGTAGTATCTCTTACAATGACAAGATCAGGAGAGGATGCAGAAAGAAAAACTAAACCAGAGTTCTAAGAACTCCTAAACCAGAGCAAAATTGCTCCTAACCAGAGAAAGAATTCTCCTAATTATTTCTTAAAATATTTTCTAAATGTCTTCCCTTCTTCCCCTTCCCTCATTCTTATAACGTAAAATAAGAGACGTTATTAACTACCTTTTATTCCCTCTATTCATCCTTCTTGAAACTGAATGACTTTCTCACTTCCCCTTCCCTCATCCTTTAATGGAAGATCAGTAGAATAAGAGACGTTATTAACTAGCTTTTATTCCCTCCATTCATCTTTCTAGAAACTAAATGTGTGTGAGGTGTGTGACTTGGGTGAGTGGGGCCCACTCTTTGGGCCCTCATTCATCTTAATTTGCAGTGTTCTATCATTGCCACCCCATCAAAATGAGTCTTGTCCTCAAGGCTAACATTAAGACATTGATTCTGTAGCAGACTTCCAGGTTCCCAGTTGATGGTTTCCGTATTCCCTTCCTAGCTGATTGTATATTCAAGGTAGCAACATTAAGTTCTTTTTCTTGATTGATTCTCCAATTCTTCGGAATTTGACACTGCAGCTTCACAGCTTTCCCTTTCCAGTTCAAGCAAATTGCCATTTCTTCCCAATCAAATAACACCTTGCCAAGCTTATGCAGCCAAGCCACTCCCAAAATCATGTCCTCACCTTGTAATTCCACTATGTAAGCTTCAACAGTGATCTAGAACCTTCCAATTTGAATGTCAATTCCCGCACTTCTTTGTTATAGACACACGGGAACCGTTTCCAAATTTTGAGTTTGTAACTGGGATCTGTTCTACTGGAAGCTGCAGAACTGCTGCCATTTGAGGAGTCACAAATTTGTGACTAGCACTAGTGTCCACCATCATCGTGACCGGTATGCCCTTCACGATACCTTCCAAATGTAGGAGAAAAGAGAACGAATTTCGAGCTCTGCCTTCCTCTTCTATTCCGAACAACATCATGGAGTTCCATCTCACTGCAGCGTCTTCCTCCCTTTCCTTTAGTTCGATAGCTAGGACTTCAGATCGTTTGTCACTTCATCATCTCCCAGAATCACCAAACGCAACTGTTTTTTAGCACACTGATGAAGAGTGTTGAAGAATCAAGAGAAATCATATTTGATTCTCTTTTATTTTATATTATTATATTTATTTTTATTTTATGATTTTGTCATTATTACTCAGTATTACTATTGTAATTTCTTTTCCTATATAAACAGCTTAAGGCTGTAGTAATAAAATATGAAAGTATTATATTATTTTGTCTTTTACTTTCTTCATGGTATCAAGAGCTCTGGTTAGGGTTCTGTAAACAACCCATCAGGGTTTGTGGCTCTAATCAACTGAGCTATGGCACAAAATACCCCATGGAAGGCAGCCCTTATGAGTAGCGGTGGCAGCAACGACGATGGTTTGGGTAAAAAATCAGAAGTAGTCGACAACGCCGACAGTATGGGTTTAGGCAGCGGCCCAGGCGGCAGTGGCGGCAGCCCAGGCGACAATAATGGTTTATCTAACAATGGTTTTTCCAACTTTTTTGGCCATGAGGGAACTTCTAATGTCCTCAAGGTTGAAATTCAAAAACTCAATGGAAAAAATTATGTTGAATGGTCCCAAACCACAAGATTGATATTAGACGGTAAGGGAAAATATGGTTTCCTAACCGGAGAGGTGCAAATGCCTGCCACTACTGATCCGAATTACAGATTTTGGAAATCTGAGAACTCTGTTATTATCGCTTGGCTGCTTAGTAAAATGGAATCAATGATAAGAAAACCTTTTATGTTTTTGCCTACTGCAAAGGAAGTTTGGGAGGCAGTCAAAGAAACATATTATGACATTCAGAATTCTTCTCAAATTTTTGATCTCAAATCACGATTGTGGCATGCCAAACAAGGAGATAGAGATGTCACTACCTATTACAATGAGTTGATGACACTATGGCAAGAATTGGATCTCTGCTATGATGATCATTGGAAGTACCTGCTTTGAATCTATTTTTGTCTCTTCTAATAATGATGATATTATGTTATGGCATTTACGGTTAGGACATCCTAGTTTTCCGTATTTGAAACATTTGTTTCCCAAATTATTTTCTAAGAAGGATCCGTCTTTATTTCATTGTGAAACTTGTGAACTTGCTAAACATCACCGTTCTTCTTTTTCTACACAACCATATAAACCATCAAAACCGTTTGCAGTTATTCATAGTGATGTTTGGGGTCCTAATAGAATAAACACATTTTCTAATAAACACAATTTTTGTAACCATGGATGTTACTTTTGTTGAAAATCAACCATTTTTTACTGACATTCATCTTCAGGGGGGAAATTTTAAGGAAGATTCATCTTTTACGTTTGAAAACATCATTACTTTAAGTGATATAGTGTCGTCACAAAATTTTGAGACTTATATAGATGCACCAAAAGAAAATGCCCAAGAATCCATATTGAAACTCAATCCACTTATGAATGAGGTTTCGACAGATTCGGGGGCGACAATTTCAAATCAAAATCACAATGATCAAAATCACAATAATGAAGGACCACCTGAAATGCCGCAACATAATGACTCAGATAAAGAGACACAAAGCAGGTTTACTACAATTGACCCTACTTGGAAGGGAAATGTCTTTGAAAGAAGAAACCATAAACAGAGAAATGAAGGACCCATTCTCCGACCCTTCCAAGATTCCGAACCAATAGATAATCCAACACATCATCTTGATACAGGTAAGTCTTCTTCTGTTGTTAAGAGTCATGTCGAGTATCCTGATATAGACCTTCCTATTGCAATTAGAAAACCTGTTAGATCATGCACTAAATATCCTTTGTCTAATTATGTGTCATACTCAAAATTGTCTTCTTCATTTGCTGCATTTACCTCTAAGTTGTCTGCTGTAGAAATTCCAAAAAATATACAGGAGGCTCTAAAAATTCCAAAGTGGAAGGAAGCTGTTCTTGAGGAGATGAGAGCTCTTGAGAAGAATCAAACTTGGAGAGTCATGAAGTTACCTACAGGAAAGAATACTGTTGGTTGTAAATGGGTATTTACTGTAAAATATAATTCTGACAACACAGTTGAAAGATACAAGGCACGCTTGGTTGCTAAAGGGTTTACTCAGACATATGGCATTGATTACTCAGAGACTTTTGCTCCCGTTGCCAAATTAAACACTATTAGAGTCCTCTTGTCCTTGGCAGTGAATTTAGATTGGTCTCTTAACCAACTTGATGTAAAAAATGCTTTTCTGAATGGTGATTTGGAGGAGGAAGTATACATGGATAGTCCACCTGGCTTTGAAGATAAATTTGATTCAAATGTGTGCAAACTACAAAAATCCCTTTATGGTCTCAAGCAATCCCCAAGGGCTTGGTTTGAAAAATTCACTCGGTCGGTCAAAAAGCAAGGATATATGCAGGGACAATCAGACCATACTCTGTTCATGAAATTCTCTAATGTTGGTAAAATTGCAATTCTAATTGTATATGTAGATGATATTATTCTCACAGGAGATGACATTGTCGAGATGGAAAGGTTGAAGAAAAATTTGACACAAGAATTTGAGATCAAAGATTTAGGCGCTCTTAAATATTTTCTTGGTATGGAAGTTGCTCGCTCAAAGAAGGGAATTGTTGTTTCTCAAAGAAAATACATCCTAGATCTCTTGGAAGAAACTGGGATGAGTGGGTGTAAACCAGCAGATACTCCTATGGAATTAAATGCTAAACTTTGGGAGAAAGGCAGTGTTCCTATTGAGATTGGAAGATACCAGAGGTTAGTCGGCAAACTTATTTATCTAGCCCACACTAGACCTGACATCGCTTTCTCTGTGAGTGTTGTAAGCCAATTCATGCATTCTCCCTATGAAGAACACTTGGAGGCAGTTTATCGGATCTTAAGGTACTTGAAATCCAATCCTGGAAAGGGTTTGTACTTCAAGAAAACTAATGACAGAGAAGTATCTATATTTACAGATGCTGATTGGGCAGGATCAATTACTGATAGAAAATCCACCACTGGATATTGTGCCTATGTTTGGGGAAATTTAGTTACTTGGAGAAATAAGAAACAAGGGGTTGTTGCTCGAAGTAGTGCAGAAGCTGAATTCAGAGCAATGGCTCAAGGAATCTGTGAACTTTTATGGATTCGTAAACTCTTGGACGAATTGAAAATGAAAGTTGACTCACCCTTAAAATTGTTCTGTGATAGCAAAGCAGCAATAAGTATAGCTCACAACCCTGTACAACATGATAGAACCAAGCACATTGAGATTGACCGCCATTTCATAAAAGAAAAAATTGATGCTGGAATTATATGCCTACCATTTGTGACTTCCAATCAGCAAACTGCTGATATCTTGACAAAAAGTTTGGCAAGACCCAATTTTGAGCGACTTATAGCCAAGTTGGGCATGACAGATATCTATGCACCAACTTGAGGGGGGGTGTTGAAGAATCAAGAGAAATCATATTTGATTCTCTTTTATTTTATATTATTATATTTATTTTTATTTTATGATTTTGTCATTATTACTCAGTATTACTATTGTAATTTCTTTTCCTATATAAACAGCTTAAGGCTGTAGTAATAAAATATGAAAGTATTATATTATTTTGTCTTTTACTTTCTTCAAAGAGGATAGAACTTTTCCCCACATCGAAAACAGAGTCCCCGCGCCTTACGATCCATTAATTCGGAATAGGGAAGATGTTTGGTTCCCCTACTACGATTTTCGTGGTTCCTCGTCGCTGCTCATCGCCTTTTGTTCGTGTTTGGTTCTGATTAAGGTTGGATCCTTGCATGCTTAATTCCAAGATAGAATTTGACCCAATTTGGGTATTTCTGGATTGGGTTCTCCATCTTGGCCCAGAACTCGCATTTCCCTTGTTTGGGCCTGGAAAAGACCAAGTTCAGACCCTTCTATTAGTAAGCCCATTACTTCCTTCTCTTCCCCCTTTCCAATTTCGCGAACGACCTCCACCTATGCTTCCCCAGAAATTCAACACACCCCATAACTGTTTCAACATCACAAGCCAATTTCATCGCCTCCACACGTGTTTTAGGGTTGAAGGTCCTTACTCGCAAATGTACCTCTGACTATAGGCCACCCAAAAAAAAAAATCAAGGTATTGTTCTTCGGGGAGATGCATAACGTGGGAAGAGAAATATTCGAAATCTAAAATGTACTCTTCCACATCTCCAGTTTGTTAAAGATCTTTCAATTCTTCGAATGGATTATCGCTCTTTCTTCCCATATCTCTCAATCAGTGCTTCCTTCAACTTTAACCACGTGAGGTCATCCTCCGTTTTACGTAGAAGATTAAACTGATGAATGATTGTTCCCTCCGTGCTAATTTTCACCAAACGAACCTTCACTTCTTCAGATATTCCCAGTACCTCAAAATGTCTCTACTCGCGTGATCCACCCCTCTTGTCTCTTAAACTCACATTAATTAAGAATTTTAGTTATAACTGTAATTAATTTCTTAATGTATTAAGAAAGTAATAGTATTTCTCAGATTGTCCTTCATGGATTTTTTTTTCTATGAGAATAAAAAGGTTATTTGAAAAATAAAATCATATTATTTGAAGAGTATTTTATTAATGACATCACTTTGCGGTTATCTTATTGCAGGTGCACCCACTGACTACATGTTTTTGGGTTTATGCGAATATTTCTTACATGTTGATCGTGCCATTTTCTCTTGAGTTCTGGGTGTTATCCCACGAAGTGCTCAGCCTGTAGGATATACAAAGATAAGATGTGAGAGCACCAGCTTTATCTGTATACAGAAAACAGTTTGACATCTTTCATACTGGAATAGAGGAACTGAGTGGATTATCATCTACTTCTTGATCATTGCGAGACAGTAATTCCCCAAATTGGTTTTTTCGTGTTTTAGAATTCCAGGAGCTACAGATTTGGGGTTTTGTTCATACATGTACATTATATTTGTTAACTCTTCAATGGGATTTTGGGGATTCATGTGCACTAAAATTGTAGCACAAATATATTGTACAGACAGGCTTGAGTGCCTTATCTTACAGGAAAAAGATATATCCTCTCCAAAGGACCAATTTTATTACATTGTGATGGCTGTTGAATGAAGTTTAAGTATACTAATAATCACTGTAAAAATTGGATCGGAAATTGAACCGATGAAACATGCAGGTTAAAATTTAATCGGTTAAAGTGTAGTTCAACCGGATACTTAATAAATTAATAAAAATATAGTGCTAAATTTTTAGATTATTATTGCAAATCATAATTTATATAATAAAATTCACAAACAAATACATAAGATAAATAAATGTTAAAGGGTTCTGGGAGATAAATTTTTACAATATGTTTTTTGGGTAATCTTCACCATATATGTACATTTGGAAGGTGGTCATCCAATTCAAATTTTAATATGGTATTAGAATTTCTTCGTGATTGATTGGACCATCTCTTATCAGATTATCGTTGTCAAGACATTCGGGTCATATTCCAGATGTTTAGTTCTAGACGAGAGGGGATTAGTATTAAGAGTTTCACTTTACATGAGATAAGGTTTGGACAAAGTGTTTATAGGTGTTAATGATTATTACCCTATAAGTAGGTTTTGAAGGATTCTATTAGGTCTAACCAAAATTTTAAGAATAAATAAATAAATTTACAAAATTAAAAGAATCAATGCATTCATAGAGCATTTAAAAAGTAAAATGAGTTTATTTACTTCAAAAGAAGGCCCAATAATTTTTTCTTTCGTTAGCTTCTTTTTTGTCTCCGAATTTTTTTAAAAATCTTCAATTTTTGTTCAATTTGACCAATTTAAAGGTATTTTTTACACTTATGTATTTTCCGTATGTATTTGAGAATATAGGAAAAGGAAGAAGAGATTATCTTTACTTTTCACAAGTAGTCCAATATTTACTTTTACGTTCAAAAGAATAAGCGAATTCCATTATCTTTTTCTTCAATAACGCATAAGAGATACAAATGATAATTGGTAGTGTCATACCTATCACTTCACCCACAATTTGAAAAAAATATATGTACCCAAGTATATATCCTCTTGGGTATCAATCTCAATCTAGTAGTTGTAAATTTTAAATACTTAAGTACCTATACCTATTATCCAAGTTTGAATTAAAATCAATTTTTAAATTACAAAATATTATATTATTTTAATATAATTAAGAAAATATTCAAAATTTGATAATATTAAATCAAGAAAATAATAAACTAGAGGAGTTAAATTATCCAAAATTACGTTGAATCGTATAAATTTAAAATATTAATAGAAACAAAACAAAACAAAAATTATTAGACCAAGCACATGAATAAAAATAAAACCAACTTTAGAAATTAATTACCATCTTTTATAAAACTAATTGTTAACTTTATTTATGCCTAAATTATTGAATGTTTTAGTCCACCTAACAAAATTAAGATTTTGACTAATTTTTATGGTGATTTGATTTGTATATTCATATTTATAAATATTATTGCTTATGATAAAATTTATAAAATAATAATATACATAATAAGTAAAAATAATATATATATATATATATATATATATATATATTTATTGGGAGTGTGAGGTGGATATTAAAATACTTATACCTGCGTCTATACATGTATATTTTTGCAAATAATTACAGGGATGCGAATAATTACATGTGTCCATAGGGATACACATAATGTAAATTTTACTTAATCTATTGTAGATATTTTCTAGTTATTCTCTTCAAATAACTTATACAAACCTTATAAAAAATCTGGTACAACTTTTTAAGAGAAAACAATCAAGTGATTGGTTCACTTTTTTAATTGTTGTTTTTTGATTAACACTTTTCTATTGAATAAAAGAATGAAAATGTTCAATCTGACACCCATTAAATTGATACATATGGATCCATATAATATGGATTTTACGTTATCTGTTGTGGTTTTTTTTACTGGTATCTAATAAATATGAGTACAATTACTATAGCATTATAACTTTTTAAGAGCCAATAATCAAGTGATTGATTCACTTTTTTAATTATTTTTTTAGGAACACTTTTCTATCGAATAAAAGAAGGAAAATGTCCTCCTTGCACGGTTGCACCGCCTCTCTGCTCGTCGTATCTCACCGTCGCCGTCAACCTTGTGTATGCTCGTTTGCAAAATAGAATATGGACATGTAAGCATTTCACATTATTAGATATATGTCGCTTTCTTCTTTCTAGATTCAAACATTCTTCGATTTTACATTATTTTTTTGCCTCATTTTATTTGACATTGTTTGATTTCTTTTTTTGCGTTGTTTGTTGTCCTTGAAATTTAAATTATGAACTTTTAAGAAAAAATATTGTTGTGGAGATTAATTCCTTTATGAAATGAAGTTAGAATATGATGTTAAATTTCCTTACCCATTAATAAAATTGATGAAAGGTATGTAAGGGTATTCCTTAAGAAATTTGATTCATAAAAAGATGTCTTGTATAAGTGATACTTTTTTATGTTTCTGTCACATATATATTATCGTGTGCATAATCTTTACTCATAGTGCATAATTCATTGTACTTTGAAATGTTAGTTAATCTTAAATGGGAATAATTTCACTTATTAGGATATTTATATTACAACTTATTAAAAAAATTGTATCATATATATATTAAGGGTCAAGGTGTATGATCTTTGAACATTACAATAAAGACAAATTTTGGTTTGAGTCAATTAATGTTCAATTTTTAACTGTAGTTGCTTTTTGCATGCACAAGTGCGTATTAAACATGCACATAAGACAGGATTAATTGCAAAAGTTAATACAAAGATGACACAAGGTGAAAAGTCTGGAATTGAGCTTACCCCATTTAAATAGTTATTGTGTTTGCCAGCAAAAAAATGCATATATCTATAAATTTATTTGGAGAATTAATTAAAAGATGGGATGAAAAAAGTAGGGATTTTCATATACAAAATAAAATAATACGTTTTACTCCTCTAGATATATATTGTGTCGGGACTTTGAATAATAGGTGAAAAAATAGACTTAAAAAAAAAACCTAAATTAATTTATAAAAAAATATTTAATGAATAAATAATTTAAATAAATTTCATTTTCACAAAAATTGTCAATCTTTAATACTAACGAAAAACAAGATAATTTATGTTTGGAATCTTTACATAAAATTGTTGATTTCATGTTTCATTCTGTTGTAACTTGAATTCAATTTTGTAATTTTATAAAAGATAATTTATGCATTCATTTTATTGTAGGTTGGTGGTTTCATAATTTCATCTACATAATTTTTTGAACAAATGGTAACAAGTTTTTTAAGACACGCTAAACAATTAAATACAATTTTTCTGAGGCATATAAAGTTATTATCTTGTAATTAGTTTATTCAATTGTACCAAAATGTCTTTGCATAAAAATTTATACTTTAGATTAGCTAATATATGTGCCCTAAGGCAGATGTTTTTAGCAAAATACAATTTTTTGTAATTTTTTTACAAATGCAAATTTGTATATAAAAATTGAGAGAAAAAATACATACACAGTTAATTTACAAATACAAATACATACAATAAAAATATAATATGGATTAGTTATTTTTAAAAGGGTTTAATAATTATGCATTATCAGTTTAAAAAGTTTTACATTCACAACAAATCATATATTGTTGATTGAGTAGTTATTTATTCATAAAAATTATAAATTGTTAGTGATATAATAAAACAACAATGCTATATAATATGATAAGCGTTTTCACGAATAAATCAGATAGCCTAAAATTTTAAGTTAAAAAAATTAACCATACATCAAAGTAGTGAGTTGAAATGGTAAAAAAAAATGACAATTATGACATTTTGTCTTTTGTTACTATTTGTTTACGGAACTATCTATCTTCTCTTTTTAAAAAGTAATTATTATAAGTATATATGATAAGATAATATATTTATATTGAATAACCGTAAAAATTATACTTGACAAAAAAAGAGTAAACCACTAAATTTATTTTGTAAAGAAAACTCTAATAGATCAACCAGATTATGGATATTTTAAAAAGTTATTTAATTCTATCAAATTTCATATTAGTCTATGTGAAAGTACGTCAAAGGCTAAATTAATAGTAAATTGTTAAAATAAATGATATAATT
>JBBPBP010009777.1:62973212-62988326 GCA_037974735.1 Cicer chorassanicum | reverse complement strand
GTCGAAATCGTTCTCACTCTTTTAAAATATAACAGTTTTGATCATTTATTTATAATTATTTAACTAAAAAACGACGATTTAACATATTTAATATGATACAAAAATGTAGAATAATTAACATCATAAAATCACAATAAAAATCCTCTAAAACCTTAACTTTGAGCTTTGAAAATTATTTATTTTTATAATTTAATTAATGTCATATGAATAATTAATATATTTAAATTTAGATGATATTATATCATAAAATTGTATCACATATTATTTAAAATATATCAAAATATTAATTTTTAATTTAAAAATCTAAAAGATGAAAAAAAAAACTATATATTTTTAAATTAGAGACAATTGATAAAAATAGATGGTTAAGAGCTAAATGAAGTGAAAAAAATAATTAAGGTGGATTTTCATTAAATTATAAAAATTATAGATGTCGATACTTTACTGTAGACGAAAAGCAGGTAACAGGCAGGTAAATATTGGCATCATTTGGGTTACTTTCGTCCCCATTCTCTCTTCCTTCCGACATACCTCGCTCGCCTTCACACACTCCTCAACACTTTCTCTCTCTTTCTTTCTTTCATTTTTTTCTCTCTCTACCTCTGCACTGCCAATTTAACCCTCTCTCTCTCGCTCTCTATCAAACAAGTTAGGGTTTCTGTTAGGGTTAGGGTTTCACCTTCTAATGCATACAAAACCCCTATTTCTACACTCTTTCAAACAATGTACAACTCTATGAACATGTCCGACCAGATCAAAAACAACGAAGACGCCGACAATCACATCCATTACGATTCGCATACCCTAGAAGACGGTTCCGGCGAAGGAGAAGGACCAATTCATGATGTTTCTCTCGAAGATGTTTATGTTTCCGGTGATGGAAATCACGCTGACATGTCAATTCAACGCTTCGATGATTCTAGTCAGCTCACTCTTTCGTTTCGTGGTCAAGTTTATGTTTTCGATTCTGTTACCCCTGAGAAGGTCCGACAAATCTCTCTCTCTTCCTTTTTTCACTTTTTATTATTTTCTTTTTTGTGAAATTTAGCATGCAATTGAATAAACTTTAGGTTAATTTAATGAATGAAGGTTTTTTTGTTTCAGGTTCAATCAGTTTTGTTACTGTTAGGAGGATGTGAATTGTCTTCGGGTTCGCAATGTTTGGACACATCGCCTCTAAATCAGAGGGTATAATTATAAATATTTTTATTAAGAATTTAATTTATATACCCTTTTAGTGTAAAAGATGTTTTACATTGTCACTCAATCACAACCATTACCAATGGTTGTAATGAACTGACAGCTCATAACAATTAAACCCTTTTATTAATAGAGTTTAACTTTAATCAACTGTAGGTACGTTGACAACAAATTACAATCAATCATTTATGTGACTTTAAAAATACTTATGGTTAAAGTCAAGTGTCTTTGGTGATTTGACGGTTATGATTGGTTGATAATTACTCTGATAGTGTATATAAATTAAATTCAATGTTTACTTATTTGCTATTTATTGTTATTGTTATAGAATTTCAAGCTGAAGTTGCTGACTAATTTTTTTTCTTTTAAATTATTTGGGTATTCGTATAGAGTGGTACTGAATTTCCTACAAGATGTAGTCAACCACAGCGAGCAGCGTCGTTGATTAGGTTTCGTCAGAAGAGGAAAGAGCGAAACTTTGATAAGAAAGTTAGATATGGTGTGCGTCAAGAAGTTGCTCTAAGGTCTGAATCTGATTGTAAGCGTACTTGGTTTCTAGTTTAATTTTACTGCATCTTGTTAGATTTAACTCTCTGGAACTTAAATATGGAGCTCATTCATTGCCAGAACTTAAAGTTGATGCTTCTTAGTTATGATCTGTCATGTACATGATGGTTTGGAATGGATTTGTTTCTTTGCTTTTTAAACCATTTTAATTGTAAGCAATACATATATTGGTATGGTAGAGACCCAATAATATATGCTATAAAGTGTGTTCTCATTGTGAGGTAATGACTTATACATTTTTCTTTGAGCTAGTCTGCAAGAGTTTAGTTGAAGTTCTGTTGGAAAATGGAACAAAAATCTATCTTTTTGCTACTATGTGATGACGAGATGTGAAGAACCGGGACAACTCTATGATATAATTAAAGGGACAATTCTGACTTTGTTGATGTGGATTAAATTCAAAACTGTACTATATAATTGCCAGCCAAAGTGACTTCACAAAACTGTACTATACAAAGTGACTTCAAGTATAATGCATAGATTAATACCATCCTCCATCAGTATGATGGATGGTTCTCAACAATTACATAGTTTGTCTGCTTGAGTGAAAGGCTATATTTCGTACTTCGAGATTTGGTTCAATGGCGTCTTCATTCAACACACTCTTTATGTTTGGCCTATTTTTTGAGAACAGTGCACTTATCTCCTATATAGTTCACTATTTTAATAGTTTATTGACTTTTTAAGAAATATACTCTTGAAGTTTATTGAAGTTCCGCATTGTCAAGGTTCCCAGACTATTAGATGTAAATATGTGCTTGGACACCCTCATCCTTTGAACTAGCTTTTGGGAGTGAGATCCAAGTCCATTTAACATGGTATTAGAGTCGGGTTAAGGATGAAAATGTGGGAATTGGACCTGGATCCATGCTAGGCGTGAGGGTGAGTATTGGGGTCCCACATTGCCAAAGTTCCTAGGTTGTTAGATGTATATATGTGCTTGGACACTCTCATTCTTTGAGCTAGCTTTGGGTGTGAGATCCAAGTCCATTTAACATATATGAATCGTGAAAAGTAACTCCAAAAAACTGTTGCTAGTGTTCCTCTTTATCGGGATGTGCTATTTGTTTGGATTGTATTGACAAATGGCTTGGTGCCTAGGTATTTGTTACTTCATATTTAATGTTCCACAGTTTTTCTTATCTCACATTCCTGAAGCTGTTCAACTTTATTTATCTGCACATACCTATTTGTTATCTATTTCTAAATGCAGGATGCAACGTAGTAAGGGTCAATTTACATCATCTAAGAAACAAGATGGAGCTAACAATTGGGGTTCAGATCCAGAGTCAGGGCAAGATGTGGTTCAATCAGAAACCTCGTAAGTTTTTGACTAAATATGTGTTTCCGGTGGTGCTGTTTTAGTTCTGAGATGCTCCATTGGATGTTTTACCATCTCCTTGATTTGCATGGTTGTACAGATGCACACACTGTGGAACAAGTTCAAAGTCTACCCCTATGATGCGAAGGGGGCCATCTGGCCCAAGGACACTTTGCAATGCTTGTGGGCTTTTTTGGGCAAATAGGGTAAGTATTTATCATCCTTATGTTTTTTTTAGGTGGGAAACCTCCTGTTCATATTTCAACTATCTAGCGCAGTTGAAATTGGAAACAGAAAAACTTTGTCCTCTATATTTCTTTAGTGTTATGGGTCAAACCCTCAGATCTTACTACACTTTGTTATTAAAGATTGGCTTGTCCACCTGCAATGTGGACAAACTTTTCTTTCCACCAGATATCATTGATGTTGAAGTGAGTCTCATATCAGCTAGATTTGAGACACAGAACTCTCATTTTAAGCAGAGGCTATCCCCAGCCTTGTTCTTAGGAGTAGACTCTACATCAAGTCAACTGTTCTATCATTTAATTGGAAATGCAAAACAAATTTGTGAATTTTTGGCTTAGAGTTGGTTTCATTTTGAGAAGACGTTTACATTTTCATTCCTTTCTACATATTCAGCATTGTGAATTCTTTTTCCCGCAAATTATTATTTGTGATCACCAAAATCTTGGGATGTCCTGTTTATTGATATCGTTTCAATGTGCTATTGTGTACTAAATCCTGCAGGGTACTTTGAGGGATCTATCTACTTCTAAGAGACACCATGAACAACACACTCTTGCGGCACCTCCTGAGCAGGTATGCCGTCATTGACTAGGGGTTCACTTGTTATAGATCAAACAAAAAATGATTTTATCTTCATATTTTTAAAAATGATTTTATCTTCATATTTTTAAAAATGATTTTTATGAGAAGCTACTCAAAAATGATAGAAGTTATTTTGGACTCATTTGTTATCAATTAAAAATGTAATTTTGACATTTAATAACTTAGATATTCATTATTAGAGTTTTTAACATATACATCTTGAAAATTATTTTTGTGAGAAGCTAAGCAAAATAGTTATTCATTTTAATCATTTTTTGAAATTTTATTATCCAAAAAAGTTGTAGTAAAGTGATGAAATGCTTAAAATGCGTTTTTATGAGAAGCTATTCAAACCAATTTCTCATTTAAAGCTTTTATTTTTAACTTCTCTTTTAAAATACTTTAAAAATCATCTTCACAAAACACTTAAACAAACAAGGCCTAGATTTGGTTGTTATTTAATTGTGGAGTTGCCAGTAGTTATACATTCTAACAGTGAAATTCTGCAGGGTACTTTGAGGGATCTTTCTAATTCTAAGAGAAACCATGAACTGCACACACTTGCATCACCTGAGACGGTATGCTTTCCTTGACTACATTGGGTTTTTGTTTTGCTTGGCGTGGTAATAATTGCATCCTTTTTCCACTCTACTCTCAACGACCAGGTTGATGAGGGTAATGACTTGAACTGTCGGACGGCTCTTCCTGCGCCCAACGATCCTGTTGATGATAAAACAGCTTAGGTATCAGATCATTGAGATTTCCAGTCACGGAAAATGACAGTCATTGACTGCGGCACTCCCAGGTTATTGTAATTCCACTCGATTTGGCTTGTAGAATGTACAGTTCTAGGCTCTCATCAACACACCAGGTCTATTTAAAACATGCTCTTGGATTAGTTGCATTAGCTGTTTTTATCGGAATGTATACTATAAAGTGGAATTTGAATGAGGACTTGATTTGATTTCATTGGGAGGACGCAAGGTTTTGTTTGATATTTTACTTTATGTGAAAATGTGCACAACAGTAAGCAATAGTTCCGGTGGAATATTTTTTCCTTCTCCCATTTAAAGAAAGCTGGTTAACCATGTGCCTAAAAAGAGGGTCGTATGTCTTTTTGCTGCATAACTGAAAAATTGGAATATGTTAAGCAGAACTAAAGACTAAACCAAATTATCTTATATTTTGATGGGTTCAACCAGTTAAAATGACGACCTGGATGATATAATAAAGCATAATCAAACCTAGTATCAATTGAACGGAATGTTTTTAAATATATTAATAAATAGGGTATCATCAATTGGATTGAGTTCTCTATAGTGAACAACTGAAGTGTATAAAGTTAGTATTATCAATTATTACTATTAATAAATTAAATGTGTATATATATATATATATTTAACAAATCATAAGTATGTTCTGTGTTCTTGATTTTCTTTCTTTCTATTATACTCAGCTTAATTTTACACTACATTCAGTTCAGTTTACAGGGGTAAGGTTTACTAAACAAATATTACAAGTGCCGAAGAGCATGTACGATGCACCGATTGCTGTTTCCTTTTCTCTTTTTGAGTGGAAATGGCCTTGGTTAAAAAGCCAAACTACATGTTCCAAAAAAGAACAAAACTACACGATGTCCCAAAAAAAGAAAAACTACGTGATGATAATCAACTGGCATGTAGATCTTTGGTGTACGTACCATTTTTTTATTTATTAGATTCTAACTTCTAATAGTGTAAAATAAACTATCACATCCTTAGGTGGTGTATTTTGGAGTGAAAAAGCAAAATCAAAGGGACATATGAATATTCATCTAAATCTTTTAGATGCTCATAGCAACTACCAAATGGAGCAAGATCCAAAACGTGAAGAACTATAAAATTGATGTGATACTCGTTTGTTATATTTTTTTATGGATTTAATTTTTATTAAATAGCTAAATTGGTATTTGAAATTGTGAATATATCGGTCAAAATAGTTTTTCAATTTTATAAATTGATAAATGTATCATTAAACTTATGTGTCTGTCAAAATGTCTTCTATAGTTAAAGACTTTGATGCTACAAGTTAAATGAACATCTAATATTTTATATAGATTCCACATCAATGTTGCATCATCAAAATTTCATGTGATAACAACATAGTTGCAGACCTCGGAACGAATTTTTAAATTATTATTTTTTGTTATAGACGAAGTAGGAAACACAACTAATAAATTCATGTACACAAATTAGAGATCTAAAATTCGAACGCGCGTCACTACATAAAATGTTCAACTTAACAATGTTGACATTGTTAGTTGAGCTAATTGAAATACTCATAAAATTTATATGTAATTTAATTTATGTTGATGTAGTATTGGTGTGATATACACATAGAAGATTACACATTCATTTAACGTCTCGCACAGAAATGTTAATTTGAGATTTAAATACTTCTCAAACAAAGGAGTCACTTTTTTACTCAAAACAAATGAGTTAATTTGAGATTTAAATACTTCTAAGTTAATTTCACCCAATTCCTTCATTGCAATATGTTTTTTCCACTTAAACCCATTAATACTCAGTCCTCTATTATTCTGTGTCCCAGTAAAACAAGTTTAACATCCGTTCAATGTCATCTTCTGATGCAACTACTTTGATGAGGACTTTTTTACCTATGCAAGAAATAAATTTTGCATTCTACAATTGGATTCTTCTCCAAATTTCATCCTTGAGGTATCCAAAGGTAGCCTTTTTGTTGTGTCCCACTAAGGATGGGAGGCATAGATATTTTACCTTGACCAATATTATTCGAGACACCAAACTGAAATGATATTCGAACAAACCTAAGCAGGTGTATTGATGCTAAAGAAGATCAATTTTTTGTAATTTATAGATAAAGTTGATTGATACATATCAAAAATATTCTATAGCTCCATGGGTTTTTGGGTGGTAGACCTGAAGAACATAAATTTTTCATCTGCAAATAAAAGATGAAAAGTTGAGGGACTATGTGACATATTCAAACCTCATATATTAAACATTTACTTCAAATTTATTGGTCATGGTCTTAAGATCTTCTACACACATTATATTTTTTTATCAAACATAAATTTTATTCCGTGTATTGAAACAATTGTGATTAGCCAACATATGTTAATTCAATTGAAATGATTCAACTTATATATGGTAAGAATTTGAATTCAAATTCAACTATCTTAGTGAAAACTTTATTAATGATTAATTAACATATAAATATCTATTTACATATTTTTTTTTTGAATCTTGAGACTTTCTTCAACACTAATTTAATAAACTCAAGAAACAACTCATCTAAATTATTTTTCAATAAGCAAAATTGTGATTTCGTCCAGTTATAAAATGAGTTCTCTTATATGAAAAGAATTGTGTTCATTCATCACACCAAAAATAAGTGTGAAAGTTATTTCTCTTAAAAAAAAAACTTTGTCTCTGGTGCATGAGCAAGGGAAGAGAAACACAATTCACGACACGCTTGACGCCGTCAATCAAAATTTCAATCGTTTTCAGCGCCTTCTTCCTGCTCTCTCTTCTAACTTCTCTCCAGATCTTCAACTCTCTCTCTCCTAACCTTCTCGAACCTTCTCAGAATCTCCCTAATTGAATTTCTACCCGACTGAAATCGATGTTTTGATCGACGTATCAGTCCTCAAAATTAGGGTTTATATTCTCATTCACACAGACACTGCCACGTGGCGAAACTGATGGCGGAGCAACCTCTTCAATTCGAGGACCCTGCAATTGATGTTGTTGACGACGAAGACGACGACGATGATGGTGGTGATGATACTATGGATGAGTTGGAGGAAACGAATGTGAATTCAGTGAACGTTGCCGCAGTGAGTGCGAATCAAGACGACGTCGTTTTGCCTACTACGCGTGCTAGTGAACTCACTCTTTCTTTTGAGGGTGAGGTTTACGTTTTTCCCTCTGTCACACATCAGAAGGTAATTTATTCGTCACTTCTAATTATTATTATTACTATTTGTTTTACTTTTATGATGCGAATTTCTGTTCTGACTTGAGCTTGTAGTTTAGGGTTAACATAATTCACAGCAATTAGCAATCAGTTTTGGTGAACTTAAACAAACGGGTTGTTATTTGCTAAATTGTTGTTAGGACTGTATAACACAATGAAATAAAATGCTGAGTGGCGTGCTATTACTTAATTTATTAATATATATTAAACATAGATTGTTGAATAAATGTGAATCATTATGGTGGTTTTATTCAATGGGATTGTTGTGGTAAAGATAGTGCCATATGCATAATTATCTGCTTTGCATGCAGTGTTGTTAAATAGCCGCTATAGCATAGTGAAATTTGAATATATCACCATTGTTCCGCGATACTTTTAAGTACAAAATATTGTTAAATAGCGGCTATAGTGGCACACTATAGCAC
This sequence comes from Cicer chorassanicum, assembly GCA_037974735.1. Taxonomy (NCBI): domain Eukaryota; kingdom Viridiplantae; phylum Streptophyta; class Magnoliopsida; order Fabales; family Fabaceae; genus Cicer; species Cicer chorassanicum. Next base: position 62,979,986 of record JBBPBP010009777.1, on the reverse strand, counting down.
TATTGTGTAGCAGAACTTTAACAAACGGCTATTTTCCACAATCCGCGATTGCCAACACTGTTTGCATGTGAGTTGCTTGTCTATTACTAAACTGATTTTTGACATACTTAAGCCTATGCTTGGATTCAAGATGGGTAATGTGTTTATCATTCTCACTTCCCAACACGTTCTCCCCGTGATTTTATAAAGTTAGAAATTGGAAGTCTCATGGTCATGCTATGATTGTTAATGAATCCAAACACACACTTAGAAGGATTTGTAGTGTAAGACATTGGTAAGAACTTTGAATTGGGTAAGCGCTGGATAATTTACAATGTGCTTATTGTTGATCTATGTTGTGAAGAACCAGCGGTTTGAATTCCTTGACAGTATATGAAAAATATCCCAACAAGATAGATCATAGTATCGTATAAATGGTAATAGCCCAACTATTATTTATAGATTAACTGGGCCGGTGTGTCCATATTCCTATCATGTCTAGTGTTTGTGTCTACGTTCGTGCTTCATAGCTTTCAACTTTAGGTGGTTTGCAATTGGTAGGATAGGAATTACTCATCTCATTGTCATTAATGGCTGTCTGGATATTAACTACTTGAAGAAGTTGATGTGGGAGCTCAATGGATTTTGGCAGAAGTTTTTCATGGAATAGATTTGGGCTTTGAAAGAAAGAAATATTGACATTTAGTAAGGCTTAGGAATGATAGAAATAGCTCAGGTTTACATCTTTAGCATCAAACTTAAACTTGATTGCATCACTCAAACAAGAATATGGTAATTACCTTGTCCAAATAAAAGGTAATAATTCATTAACTAAAATCATCACATAATCCTTTGAAGATTTAAAGTAACTTAGTGTGACCCAACTATTATAGATTTAAGCCCATTTAGTGCCCATGATCAAAACAAAAATAGTTGGCAAACCTCTGATATTGAAAATTAAGTGACATTTTGTAAGTTATTATCAAATCATGGGAACCTTGACACAACGGTTAAAGTTGCCGTTGTACGACTAGGAAGTCAAGACCTCTTGCAATTGCAAGGCAAGGCTTCCTACATTATATCTACAATGGGTAGGTGCAACTCTTCCTTGGATATGTCATGGTAGGAACTTTATATGACCGGTTTACCGTTGTAAATTGACTCAAATATCTGATCAACTATAACTTATGTTGCATGTGGAAGAAAGTTACAATGAAGTCCTGTATTTAAATTAGTATTTACTACTTGGCTCGCCAAAAAGGCAATTATTGAAGGTTTTGCTATTGAGGAATTCTTGCTGATCAAATTTTACATTGCAGGTGCAAGCTGTTTTGCTGCTATTGGAAGGACGTGATGGGCAGGCAGGCATGCCTACTGTTGAACTACCATTTGATCAAAGTAACAAGGTAAAGCAAATATTCACTTAACAAGAACAATTTTATAAATTGTATTGTATTTTTATGCTTGCATTTGTGCACTGGCTCTTGCAATCTCTAGGGGATGGGCAGTATTACAAAGCGCTCAAACCTTTCACGAAGAATAGCCTCCTTGGTCAGATTTCGCGAAAAACGCAAGGAAAGATGTTTTGACAAGAAAATTAGATACACTGTGAGAAAAGAGGTGGCAGAAAGGTAAATGAAAATTCATATCTCACCCTTTTACCCCAAAAAGGTGATGAATTATTTCTTGATCTATAATTTGTACACAAGAAATTATCTCGGCTTTGTTAAAAACATGGTCATTCTGTTGTCTTAAACGCTGTTTATGCTCTTCAATAATTGTAGTAAATCTCTGAAATTTATTTTATAAATAAGTTTGTATATGATTTTTATCTTTGGCCAAAATGTCAGCTCCATTACTTTTGTGCAGTTGGCAGTTGCGTCTAGATAATATACCAGATAAGACTGTGATTACAAATATAGAATTTTGGTTTCTATCCTCCTTGAGAATAAGATAAAATAAACAAATTTAATAGAGCTTCCTAATCCTCTCTTTGCAAAACTATCAATGAAGTTTGTTGGGACAAGAAATTTGCTTTAACCAATAAGCAGATGAAGACGACGAAATCCCTGGAATTATGCTCCAGTTATCAATGGTTAAGTTCTAAGTTCTAACACCATTGAGCCTACTCCCTCCTTGAAAAAGGAGTACTTGTGAAAAGGTTTTTGAGACTAACAGGACAAGCCTGTTACTCTCCCGCAATGGTGAAAATGTAAAGCCGTTGAGGCAGATCAATGAGTAGATTTCCCAACAGCCAAAGTAAGGAGTGTGAGGGACATAATGCATGTTTGTTGATAGTAATTGATTGCATTTTGACCTTTTAAGGTCAAATACTTATGCTACTATTGGCTTCTTGTAGGCTTTAGTTTGATTTTAAATGGTTTTTGAAGTTTATGTGTTCATTTCTATCTATAAATGCTTTTTTTGTTCTCTTTTATTTCTTGCTAGGATGCATCGGAAGAAGGGGCAGTTTGCATCCTTGAAGCAAAACCCTAGTTCCTCTAATTGTGATTCATCACAGAGTGTTGGTCAAGATGGCACTCCTAATCCAGGATCTTTGTGAGTTTTAAACACAGTCATTCTCTTATGTGTGTGTGAGAGAGATTTGTGAATATACATATTCTAATTCAAAATCTCTCTTTTTCTTGTCTTTTAGACGTAGATGTCAGCATTGTGGAGTCAATGAAAATAATACTCCTGCAATGCGCCGCGGGCCAGCTGGACCAAGAACTTTATGTAATGCATGTGGCCTTATGTGGGCCAACAAGGTTAGTCATTTTGATAACATGGTATGGTTTTGATGAATTGATTTGTTCAACTTCTGTACTTCATTTAAAGTACAGCAGCAACACAATTCTTTTCTGTTAGCTGGACATGGCTGCTTAGGTCAAATGAATTATTGTGTGATGCCAAAAGCAAACCAAATCTTTCAAATATTTCATTTAGATTTGTAGTAAAATAATGTATATCTGATGTCCAGTACTTTTTTCTTTTATATATAATCCTTTCTTAAAGATTATCATCAACTGTTTTGGATGCTATTGTGTCAAACTCTACTAAACCTTTGTCATTTATTATCTTTCATGGTGCCATTTTATTGTTTACTATCGGGAATCTGGACAATGGTCCCAATTGTACGGGAGCTGCTTGGAGCTTTATAGTTAATGCCTGGCAAATTAGATGCTGTGTTCTGACTATATGATATGCTTGTCGCATAATTTATGCTTTCGTTTTACTTTGCATGTCTGATTCCGTTGACCAAACGTCTTTACTGCATTTTCAATATCTTTTTACTGTCTGAATCTTGCAAATATATTCATCTTTGCTGAGTCTGCTTCTTTACTCTGACAGGGGACACTCAGAGATCTCACTAAGGGAGGGAGAAACCTTTCTGTTGAGCAAAGTGGTCTGGTATGTAAGATGGAGCATTTAATATTTTCTCGAGATTTATCCCCTGATTATAAGGCAATTGCAAATGCTATGTGGAATCAGTTCTGCAAACAATTTTAATAATCAGTTTGAAATCAAATGGTTTTGGTGATGGATTTGTCATAAGTTATTGGGTTTGCGGTATCTTATTCAGGTGCTTTTGAATAGTAAAAGAAACAAAATCTCTTGTCGGTGATGGGAAAATAAAATTTATTATAGAATAGAGATAAGGAAAAGAATAAAAGTTGGAGGAGGGATAAGATAAATATCTAAGTTATTGACCTGCCAACTAATCATGATTCAGTCACTCCCTTTTATTAACAAAGTCAAATATCAAAATCCCACGAAATAAGGTATCTTGGTGAAACTTACTAATTGAAGAATTCTGACATGTATTTACAATTTGTATGACAAATATTTTCAAATAATATATTTGTAGCTATGATTTTTATCAACATTTTCAATTAAACTTTTGTCAAAATGGCAAGAGTAAACTAATTACCTGTGTATGCTTTTGATTGTCACAAAGAGATGGAAACACTTCACATGGACATGAAAATAAGTTTTGTGAAGTTCTCCGTGGAAGATTTATCATTAAAGCTTGTTGTTCAGATCAATATGAGATATGAGTTGAATTGTTTCAAACCTTAAATCTTTAAAAATAAAATTCAAAACAACCTAACCTCCACTAAGGGGAAAAGCAAACCAGTTCATAAGTTTTGAACAGCCTTACCTTAAATTGTTAGATCAGCTTAATTGCATCATAGTCCTAAAACACCCTAATATCCTATCAACTCGAATGAAATTTACAGGACCCTCGTATTGATGTCAAGCCTACTGTTCTTGAAGGGGAATTGTCTGTCATCCAAAATGAACAAGTAACTTTCAAATATTGTAAATTCATTTGTTGATCTGCATTTGTTGTTCCATTTGCATAAGAACTTTATGGTGTGTTCAGGGTTTTTCTAAAATTCCTTCCGAGGCTATTGCTGCTGAAGGTTCAAATAATCATACATTAGACCCCTGTGATGAGGTAGTTTTAATTTTGTTTTTCTATATTCTTTTACCCCTGATTTGGAGTGTTCAGACACCTCTTTTTGGGTATTGACAACACGAAAGCTTCTATGAATTGTTATGATACTTGCCAAATGTTGTATTTGTTCAGGAATTGCCTGAATCTGCAGAACACCTAACAAACACTCTGCAATTGGAAATTGATCAATCTTCGGATAATGATGATGAGCAGGTATTCCTATCGAGTAGCTTGTTTGATAATGTTTATCTAAACGACTCGTATTCACAACTCACAACTGTACAGGCTCCATCTTAGTTCAAGTTGCTCAACTTGAACTTTGCCAATGAAACTTAGAATGGAGCTTCCGGTACATTTGTAAATGCAAGGGTTGTGTAGGTAAACATACATAATTCTCTATAAGATGCATTTGAGTTGCTTCTTACATTTGGCTCATTTGACCTACAGGAACCCCTGGCTGAGCTTTCTAATCCTTCAGATACAGGAATGTCGAATCCTTCGGATACAGATATTGACATTCCTGGAAACTTTGATTAGAAGGTACTAAGTGATTCAATATGCCGGGGGGTTTAGACAATGGTCCATTTGTAGGATATTCTTCATGTATAAATGGGATGCAGATGCAGCTCTAGAAGCAATGATACGAGACAGTTTGGAAAGTTGGATTATGATTGTATGTAACAAGCCAAATGAAGTAACGATTACTGATTAGCAAGGGTGGAGAAGCTCTGCTGTTCCAGCCTGGCATTAATCATTCTGCAATATTGGTCCTGTTAGAAGTGCCAAATATTGTTTGTGTATATGTTATTTGATAATATTCCTTGAGTGTTTGGGCTCGTGTTAATAAAATTATGTCTGATTGCCTGTCTTTGATAGTGTCATTTAGATCAAAGTCTTGTTACCTCAAATTTAGAGATAAAACTTTGGTAGTAGGTTGTGTCACCCAAAGGGTAGACCTTTAATCTGAATATCAGTTCAGTGCTGTCATGGTGTGCTAGTTTCCATATTTGATGAAGTTTAGGCTTCAGCTTCTGGGCTCTTGTGGAGAACATTTGGATACTTCTTACAAATAGACTTATTTCAAACTCTTGTACATGTACATAAAAATAAAAACTAGCTTGTGTTATGTTCTTCTGTATTATTCAATACATCTTATCTTTGCCATTGCGTTGCCCCAAAAAGATCTGTGTTTCTTATTGTCACATGCCTACTATAAATATTACATTATACCAAACATAGGTCTATTAAAATTTGTACATAGGGATAACAACAAAATCCGCACCTGCGGTACCTACTCAAACTCGTCTTGATTTAGATTTTCTCCGAAATTAAAACGAGGCATAGAGACAGGTTTGGGACTGTTGATATCCACTCGCACCAGAAGCTGCTCTACGAATAACATTGTCATTTTTAAATTTTATATATATTCAATATATTTAATATTTTTTTAAAATTATATATAAAAAATATAATTTTAATTTTAATATTTTTTAATTTTATTATTGTATAATAATATTTATTTTATTATATTAATTATAATTAATATAATTTTTTAATTTATTGTTTTATATAAATAAATAGATGTGGGTGCGTAAGAGGAAACTCGAATCCTGTCGCACGCGGAGATGAGAATCAAAGTTTCATATTCGATAAGAAATAGGGCGGATGTAGATTTTTTCCGTCTAATCGGAGGAATCAAAATTTCACACTCGATAAGAAATGAAACAAATATAAATTTTTCTTGTCTAGTCCGAAGTGGAAGAGACAAAACTTGTTCCGTCCGATTGCAATGCTTAGTTGTATAGTCTAAAAAATAAATTAACTTGGGTGCCGAACTCCTCCCATAAAAAAGAAAAATTAACTTGCTATTGGCTAGTAGGATTTTATGTTACCTTTGGGTCAGTTTTAGTATTTGTTTTCTCGAAGTCTATTTTAAAAATTGAGAGATCTTGGTTTTATTCTTTCTAGAACAATTAGGTCAGTTTAATTTATGAGAAAAAAATAAGTTTATTGGGTTTATTTTAATATGCTCATAAGATGAGAAGTGATAAAAATAATTCTTTTTAATATTTTGATTATTTATAGAAATATAGACTATTAAAGTAATCCCATTAATTTTTTTATGAATATCTAAAAACTATTTTGGGAGTTTTTAATTTAAAAATCAAGCAAAATACTAATAGGTGGGACTATAGGTGTAAATAGTTTTCCAACCATGTTCAATGAAAATAATGTATTTTACTATGTCACTACACTCCACAATATTAATTGTAGGACATAGATACATTTTCACTAGATGTTACCAAATTATTGGATTTAATTGTAATTTTAAT